>SSNP01000109.1:889072-948264 GCA_006937955.1 Pachypanchax playfairii
TCAACTATGAGAGACAAAATGAGGAAAAAAAATCCAGAAAATCACATTGTCTGATTTTTAAAGAATTTATTTGCAAATTATGGTGGAAAATAAGTATTTGGTCAATAACAAAAGTTAATCTCAATACTTTGTTATATAGCCTTTGTTGGCAATGACAGAGGTCAAACGTTTTCTGTAAGTCTTCACAAGGTTTTCACACACTGTTGCTGGTATTTTGGCCCATTCCTCCATGCAGATCTCCTCTAGAGCAGTGATGTTTTGGGGCTGACGCTGGGCAACACGGACTTTCAACTCCCTCCAGAGATTTTCTATGGGGTTGAGATCTGGAGACTGGCTAGGCCACTCCAGGACCTTGAAATGCTTCTTACGAAGCCACTCCTTCGTTGCCCGGGCGGTGTGTTTGGGATCATTGTCATGCTGAAAGACCCAGCCACGTCTCATTTTCAATGCCCTTGCTGATGGAAGGAGGTTTTCACTCAAAATCTTACGATACATGGCCCCATTCATTCTTTCCTTTACACGGATCAGTCGTCCTGGTCCACTTGCAGAAAAACAGCCCCAAAGCATGATGTTTCCACCCCCATGCTTTACAGTAGGTATGGTGTTCTTTGGATTCAACTCAGCATTCTTTCCCCTCCAAACACGACAAGTTGAGTTTCTACCAAAAAGTTCTATTTTGGTTTCATCTGACCATATGATGTTCTCCCAATCCTCTTCTGGATCATCCAAATGCTCTCTAGCAAACCGCAGACGGGCCTGGACGTGTCCTGGCTTCAGCAGGGGGACACGTCTGGCACTGCAGGATTTGAGTCCCTGGCGGCGTAGTGTGTTACTGATGGTAGCCTTTGTTACTTTGGTCCCAGCTCTCTGCAGGTCATTCACTAGGTCCCTCCGTGTGGTTCTGGGATTTTTGCTCACCGTTCTTGTGATCATTTTGACCCCACGGGGTGAGATCTTGCGTGGAGCCCCAGATCGAGGGAGATTATCAGTGGTCTTGTATGTCTTCCATTTTCTAATAATTGCTCCCACAGTTGATTTCTTCACACCAAGCTGCTTACCTATTGCAGATTCAGTCTTCCCAGCCTGGTGAAGGTCTACAATTTTGTTTCTGGTGTCCTTTGACAGCTCTTTGGTCTTGGCCATAGTGGAGTTTGGAGCGTGACTGTTTGAGGTTGTGGACAGGTGTCTTTTATACTGATAACGAGTTCACACAGGTGCCATTAATACAGGTAACAAGTGGAGGACCGAGGAGCCTCTTAAAGAAGTTACAGGTCTGTGAAAGCCAGAAATCTTACTTGTTTGTAGGTGACCAAATACTTATTTTCCACCATAATTTGCAAATAAATTCTTTAAAAATCAGACAATGTGATTTTCTGGATTTTTTTTCCTCATTTTGTCTCTCATAGTTGATGTATACCTATGATGAAAATTACAGGCCTCTCTGATCTTTTTAAGTGGGAGAACTTACACAATTGGTGGCTGACTAAATACTTTTTTGCCCCACTGTACCTTCATAGTGGGTGTGAAAACAGGTCAACAACTTCTCTTTCAGTTTTAATCTCTCAAACTGCGTAGATGGCGATAACACCCGATATCTCCCGAGTCCGAACGGCCTGTATCTGTTTCGTCACAACGTCTTTGTTTGTTAGCATTCGACAGCTCCTGCAGTTGAAACCACGCCTAGCATGCTGCTGGCTAAAAAGCTGTGGCATAACGTAGCAAACAGAAAGACACAATGTCTGAAGTTGCCATGCGCAGCGGGGCAGGAAACAGTATACCTTGCTCTCATAGGCTAGTTTGTTAGCCAATCAGAGTCCAGCAAATTCGAATAATGAATATATACGAGCTGCGGACAAAGCAGTCAAAGAAGCCTGACGGAAGGAGCCGGAACCACCCGAATTTTAACGCAGACAGATTGAAAGGTCTGTTAATCAGTGTTTCCTGACGTTTTTTAGATATAAAATGTTTCATATTACTGGTTAATACTTAAAGACCGTGTAACGGGAATTCTGCTATTTTCTTCTAACCACATTATAAACATAATAAATGTACTGTTCTAAACATGTGAAAAACCTCCCAACAATTAAAAACTGAATTGTGGAGCTAGCCTTCAAATCAAGAGTTTTCTGTTTCAGGATTTTATGGGCGGGTCTAAAAGGGCAGCCGCGTGACGACAACCCTGGGATAACCCCGCCCCCTGCTGATCTCGTCATATAAAACCGTACAGTGCGGTAGCTTCAGTGGTTTTCCGGCTCCTTCATCTGAGGGATGACCGTCTGAAAAAGCTTTGGGTCGATTTTGTGCAGAGGAGCCACACAGTAGACAGTAACTAAACCAGCATGATAGGTAGGAGCTACTTCTGCCACCTGCTGCCTTCATATGCTAAACAAAGCTCAGAATGGCGTAGCAGCACATTCCGCTCCTTCACTGATCAACAAGTCTGAAACATTGCGGTTGTGTGGAAATATTTCAACTCCTCAAAAAGCAGCGATGTGCAGTTTTACATGTGGGTAGAACCTCAAACTTAACGAACCAGCCGGAACTCAGACATGGAGGAAATGCAGTGATGTGGGGAAGAGAAGGAGGTGCTAGAGGATGAGACAGACAGGTTTCAGCGCCTGCAGCGGACACGCCCCCAGCGTCTCAGAGCAGAGAAAACTGAATCTTTTTTCATTATTTTGTAACCAAATTTCATATGCTTCGCAGTGTTTTTAATCATTCAAATTTGGCTGGATGACTAATAAATAATATTCCTGTGCAGTGACAAACTCAGAACACACATTTGTTGTTACTTTACACGGGCTTTAAGAAATAACCACAAGGTCCTGAAATGTGTATGAAATGGCCTCTTTAATGAACTTTTCTTATTAATGTAAAAGCCACCAAAACCTTTTAAATGTGACAAACTCTCAACAGTAGGTCCAGTATTGTTGTCACAACAGACCAGATGTTGCAAGGAAAGCTGGTTCTGAAACTCGATCAAGCTGCAGTGACTAAAACAAGCTGCCATTTTTTAAAGAATTGACTATCAGATATTTGTGCTCGAATGAGGTCATGTATATTTATTCTCTAGTAATGAACTTGTTTCAATCAATGTTGAATTTGTATATTTGCTGATGGATGGTGGGCCTTTCACAGCCTGCATTTTTATTTTTTTTTATTCTTCAATCCATTAAAACTCTGTTGTAACTCCAACGAGCCGGCTGATTGAGTTAGGAGTGTTTTTCATTCTGTATCTCGATGTTCTCCATGTTTCCAAACGACTGAAATGATTTGGATTAGAATGTCACAGGAACTCAGAATAAATAATAATAAATACTTCTTTTTGTCAATATTTTCATCTAACTAAAAGAAATGAACAGGAACGTTTTCCAATCTGTCATTCTATATAAATTCCTAATACACTTTACCCTTTTACATGTTTTATAAATTAAATCTGCTTGAGGTTTTGTGCTGACAGCACAGCTTCACTTTAATCTGAGAGTGTATTAAAACTCACCCATCTGACACAGTAACACACACAGACTGTGATGAGGTTTATTTTCCTCGACCAGTTTTAGTTGATGTTAAAAATTTTGATTACTCAAAATCTCTAGATTTAATTTGTCACTAGAATGAAACGTTTCCTAACACTGAACATGTAGTTCAGAGCATGAGATTGAAAAAAAAATTAAAAACATCAGAATTTTGTTGAGTTGCTGGAAATTTTGAGCATCTTTGGTAGCAAGTATCTGTGAAAGTGACTGAGAGAAATAGTTTCTCCTTGTCTTTATGTGCCAAAGCATCTTCAATCCCTGATCGTCTCATCTGTGATAAATAACGACACTTTACAAAGAGTGATACTTTATTTAAAGGCCCCATTGCCTGCAGTGGTCCATTTGGATGCTACTTCAGTGGATTGTAGTGTCTGAAGTGAACACGGAGCACATCATCACAACTTCTCTGGACTCCATGTTTCTTTATATCTTCTCCTCTGGCTTTTCCACCAGTAGGTTTGATGATATACTATCTGATAATAAGGTGCAAAAATAAAACCCCAAACTGGCCCAAACTCAGCAACAACCTAAATCAGTTGGTATTTAATACTATATATAAATATAATCAGAAACCTCAACAAGTTTATACTGAAGGCAAAGATTTTATCTGTTTCACCGTCTCGTCTGTGAGTAAACTATTAAAATCTAATGAATGAAATCATAGTAAGAAAATTATTTTTTTTTAACTGAACTGTTTATTGAAAACTGATAATAAAGTTGTCAGCTGTAATCTTCCACTAGAAAAGAAGAAACATAAAGGATTATCAATAAATATGAGGTCTGATCAAACATCTATGCATTCTTCATTTGTTGATAAGTAAAGATGGGATATCTAGTTTATCATGTTTTATTTGTATGACTAGAGTTTAATAACTAAATACACAGGGCTGAAAGTTCTGCCTACTGACCTGCGCCTTAAGCTTTCAGACCTCTACTGAAGGGACCAACCACTGGGGGAATTCAATTTTATTCACTCTGTCTATAAATACAGTCAATGTATAGGATACAATACAACAGGTTTTTGAAGAAAGTACAAATCCTGTTAAAGCGGCCCTTCCATTAAAAACGTTTTTTCTGAGGTTTCTGTTGAATATTTTAGCTCCACAGGTGTTTTTACCTTCATAGTGGGTGTGAAAACAGGTCAACAACTTCTCTTTCAGTTTCAATCTCTCAAACTACGCAGGTGGTGATAAAACCCGAGTTCTCCCGAGTCCAAACAGCCAGTACTTATTTCGTCACAACTCCTTTGTTTGTTAGTTTTCAACAGCTCTCGCAGTTGAAACCACACCTAGCATGCTGCTGGCTAAAAGCTGTAGCATAAGACGTCGCAAACAGGAAGACACGATGTCTGATGTTGCCATGCACAGCGGGGCAGGAAACAGTATACCTTGCTCTCATAGGCTAGTTTGTTAGCCAATCTGAGTGCAGTAAATTTGAATAATGAATATGAACGAACTGCTGCTGAAGCAGTCGAAGCAGCCTGACGGAAGGGGCCGGAACCACCCGAATTTTAACGCAGACAGATTGAAAGATCTGTTAATTCATGTTTCCTGACGTTTTTTAGGTATAAAATGTTTCATATTACTGGTTAATACTTAAGAAATAACCACAAAGTCCTGAAAGTTGTATGAAATGGCCTCTTTAAAAAGGTTGAACTCTTACAAATAGATGTATCAGATTTGCTACTTTTGGCATTATGGAGTTTATACTTAGTATTTTATATTCTTCAGGGGAGACTCAGCATCTTAACCTGTAAAAGGGTCTTATAAAATATCAAGGATTTCATTATTGTTCTCGACATGTAAGTGAGCTGTAGTAAAGATGTTCAGAGTACTAGACCTCTTTAAATTACATCTGGAGAGCTGTTTTGTTACTAACTCGTACTCTCTTACACCTTTTTCAAGTGAGTGGCAGTTTGTTCCTCAAACAAGTGCTGCTAATCTATAATCTGAACAAATACGGCCGTGTTGTGGACTCTGCTGATTTATTCTGCTCGCTCACTGTACTGAATCTTTTAGGAGCCAGAGAAAGGATTAACTGCAGTGTTTCACATCAAAGGATTGTGTTTTTTAAAAGTATGTTCTTATTTTTCTTTGAAGTTTTGTGGAAAGAAGAAAAAAACCCAGTACAGTTTAAGATCAATCTTGGCTGTCTGTGATTTCCACCTCTCAACACCTTTCTGTTAGCGCTGCTTAGAGTGAAGTTTAGTCTGTTTTTGCTGATTTCTAATTTATTCAAGCAAAGTAGATGGAGTTGTGGCACCTTAAATAAGGCTAGTGTCCTCGTGCCTAAAATATATGCAAATAAAAGCAATGAGCAGAGACTGTCAATATTCACCGTGCATGGTTGGCACTAATTAGATAGCAAGGCAGGGGATTATGCAAGTAAGAAGAGGACAAATAGCAAATCTAATATGAAGAACTCCATGTGACACAGACGAAACTGATAGAGACTCAGAGCCATGATGAAGTGCACACATAAAACCAGGGAACCCTTTTACGCGTCTCTGCGAATGTAGCGGCAAATTGAAGTGTCTGGTAAACAGTCTTCCACCTTCTTTTATGTCCTTATGAAATGCACGAAGAGTTATTGCATCAGAGCGTGGCTCCGTCACTTCCAAACGGTAAATCTGAAGTTCTTCTGGTCCACTCTGGAGTCAGAGGTGATTTATTTATAGATCCGTCTGGGGAGATCAAGTAGAAATCCACAATAAGGGTTAAGACGGTTCTACACTGTTGAAACCAGAAAGTTTCAGATATCTGGTTTACTTCTGTCTGTAAATGATCACCATCACCACCAAAAGAAATAGTTTCATTATTTTTTTTAATCCTTTAATTGCTTTCCCCAAAAATCAAACATTCTCTGTAAGAAATGGAGCCATTAACAGCAAAAGATGTTTGTGGTTTTATTAAAACATGAGCGTTAAAAGGATAAATTCTTAGAAAGAAAGCCGGTTGCTTTATTCATGTTTAAATGCATTTACGTCAGCACAAGCTGCCACCCTTTCTAAGAACTGTTCAACACAGGAACAGTGTTGTAAGATTCAATTACTAGGGATGAATAAGTGCATCACGTCTGCTAAAAACAGAATGAACAGTAAACTGTGAAACTGTGTGTTGGCCAGATAACCTCACCTGGATCTGACTTTGCACTGGTCTTCACACTAAATGATGCTGTAATTATTCAGGTAAAAAATGACCGCTGACACCGCACACACCCACCGCTCCTCTGGCAGCAGAGGGAAGTGTGTTTGCCATGATAGATGAGCTGGATCTCTCTCCATGTGTTCTGAGGAGATGACATTCCCAGGCAGCTCCGGCCTCGGAAGCTGCCCGGCTCTTCTTCTTTCTGGGTGATGAGACTTGTGCAGGGAGGAGTATGCAGGCTTCATTTACTGGGGCAGCGGGGAATAATATAGTGCCAGCGTTTGGATGTGTCAGGTCCCATATCTCTGGCTGTTCTATTAGAAATAGACCCTGGTGCGGGGGACAATTAACCTCTGGCCTCAGCAGCAGATCTGTGCAGTTACAGCCCAGTGCGGGGAAATAAATCAAACCTAGAGGGAGAAACGTACACTCCCTCCTCTTATGGTGAGCAGCTACTATCACCCGATGGGCCGAGCTTACACGATGTGCGCTGCTGTTATCATATAATCGCTTGGAGGTGGGAGTGATGGTATAGATTGGCTGTAGGCGAGGAACTCTTGTGTTACTGCTGCAGTTCAGTTCCCTGGTTTAACTGTATCTTTTTAGGGCAAAAATGTCTTTTTTTCTATCTTTATTGGGAGAGTTTCACCAAGGTGCCGTGCAAATGGAGTTCAAATACGTTTGAGTGCATATCCATGTGTTACAACATAGATCCTTACATGGTTTACCTCTGCCGTGGTTAGGGTTGTTAGAGTTCCAGGGGAGCTGCTCTCTGAAATTCTCCATACATCAAATTTCTGTAAAGCTGAATAATATTTCAGATCAGTTCAGTTTAGTTTCTTCATATTGAGCCACTTTAGAACAAAAATTACTTGAATGAGCTCTGAGAATTTTCTTTCTTCTTCTGTAGTATTTACAGTCTAACTCAGTGTGCGATTTTTTAGGGGGGGGGATAAATCCCTGGGGGAACTGCTATTAATGTCCCCCCCTCTGGTCCTTTATTTTTTATCCCTGGGGGGAATAAGTTATTTTTGTTCCTCTTTCTTGTCCGACCATACTTGCCAATCCTCCCTATTTAACCGGGAGAATCCTGAATAATAATGCTCATAATGGACCATCGTTATCCCAAATTTCTCCTGATTTCTACCTGGATAAAAATATTATTAAACCGTCTGTCACCGTGCGCTTTTTCCGGCCGGACAATAATAACGGTTACACCTTGAAGTCACCACCACATTATCTGTTGTACAGGTACTGCTATTTAATTAGTTAACTTGCGTTACTACTGTGGACTGTTATTTTGTCAAATAAATAAGCACCGTGTGTTTAATGTATGTATGTGCAACCATATGGACCGTTTGAAAGTGAAAAAAAAATCCCCCCCCTCTGCTTTTTACACAAATCGCATACTGGTCTAACTTATGGATCTTATGGATTATTTTTCTTTATCGACTTCAAATGTTACGTTAGTAAGAGCTTTTGATATTTTATGTTCTGGCTTCTCAGCCACAAGTCCAACAGAATCAGAATCCGAACCGCTGTAGAATCAGAACTGTTGCAATGATCAAAAGGCTCCTTGTTCTTTAACAATTTTTCCCAGGATGTGCTGTAACAAACATGATTTAGCTCGTTTGCAATCTTCCTGGTCCATCATCATTCAACATGTAAACACATACAATCTCCTGAAGTAGCATTATTGGCTGGTAGCCATGTGGTTCAACTTGAGTGGGCTGCTGATTGGCTGCAAGTTGATATGCAAATCAGATGCTGTATCGCCCACCTGAAACTAGGAAGTGGCTCTCGCTCCACTTGCTCTCAACTTTAAATACAAAGTTTATGGTTTTTAAAGATGGAGTTTTCTTCATGATTGAAACTGGCATATTTTTCAAGAAACTCAATTTCAGAAAAAATACACTGTTTGCTGTCTTCAGGACTTGTGGTAGGCCGACTTATTGTTGGATTTTCTATGGCTCGCTGCATAGGTGCATCATTTTGGGTCAGAACCTCTTGTTTTGTAGAATTTGTACCCTTCTTGTCGCTGGGGGTGTACCCTGTAGTCCAGGTCCATTTTTGTACCTTATGAAGTTGTTCCACTAAAACAGTAAAATTATGCCACACTATGAAGTCTAAAACCAACATGTAAACCATAATATTGAAAATTATGGAAGAAAACGGAGATTAACCAGCCTTGGCCAGGGTTGCAGGTGGAGTTGAAATTGTACAAATTTGTACTTTATATCAATTTGAACCCTCAGAGGGGCATTTCTGACCTTTTAAAGACCAATATTGTACTTTTGAGGGAACATTTTAAAACAATTTACCTATAGGAACAAAAATGTTCTTGTCTCGTACCTCTATTTCTGAGAGTGAAGGTAAAATGTAAATGGTTTTATGTACAAACTGTAAGAGAAGTCTAAAGAGTGCCCCCCCCCCAAAAAAAAAAAAAATGTTTAGACCTCCCCAAAGTTACAGTGTGAGGCATCACTGCATTCTGGGATGTAATGGAATTTTGAAAAGATGTTCCTTTTCAGGGTCGCAGGGTGTTGGTGTCTTATCTCCAGCTGTCATTGGGCAAAAGCTGTGGTTTCACCTGGACAACTCACCAGTCTATCACAGGATATAGGACGCCATTTTGCCCAAATCCGTTTGTCCATGTGGATGTTGTCTCCAGTTTACTGCCACCAAAAATCTCATCACACCATTCCTGATCAGCTGATCTATTTTGATGAGGGTTTTTCTTGAACAGCAGGAAAAGTAGCAAATCAAAAATCCTAGACACGGAAAAACAAGCGTTGAATATTAACTAGGAGCTCTTCCATGCTTTTTCCATTTACACCCTTAATTAGTTGTCTGTATTTTCAAAAATAACTCAGTATAATCAGTGTTTCTTTCTGTAATCTGGCTCCAACCAACTCTAACAATCATAATAAAACAAAGCAACCTCTCTGTTGTGCTTTTGAAACTTAATCCAGATTATCTAACTTTGAGTCTGAGGTTGTTTATGTGTAAGGTGCAGGACTCGCCCCAGATTCTCACTGAAACATCAAGCTAGAGCCACAAAGTGAGGAATTTGGTACATAGGAAGTTTTATTTGTTATCAGGTCCATTCTTCAGGTAAAAGATGCTTGAAACGCTTTACTCTGAATTAAAACTAAACTAGATTTTCCACTACATTAAAACAAATTCCTGGTGACCTCCAGACTCTCGTTCTGTTAACCAAACACAGAAACGATGGCACTGAGAAATCGACTTCTTGCAGAAGAGACGAATATTGTAGGTAGATCTTCAAGGAAGGCAGCTAACAAAGCGTACATATACAGAGAGGGAAAAAAAGTCCAGGGGCATAACAAAAAAACACAAACTCAGTCCAAATAAATCCCAAAACACACAGTACATTTTTTTGAGAAAGTCCTGGATCAAGCACCAGGAAACCAACAAGGAGATGAAAGTTTTCATAGAAAGTGTAGAAAGACTCTCTGGCAAGCTGCAGTTGAACCACAGGAGGTTTAGATTCCAGGTCGAGTAATGAGCCGATCGAACACGAGTGTGGCAGAAAACTGAAGGGAATCCGAAACAGCACATAAAATAACACAACAAGAAGCAAATCAAAGCCTTAAAACGTGACCGGAAAAACAGATTTATTAGTATTTTATTTACAACAGATAATGATTAAAATGTCTTCATTATTACGATCATGTTCCATAAACTTTTCATTTCCTTCTTTTAGTGATTTGGAGTATTCTCCACTCAAAGCACCTAAAAGATCAACGAGCTACAGTTTGATTTAACACTAAAACAATCCAGCAGTGTTAATAAGCTGCAACATTTGACAGTCTCGTACACGATTAGTGAAAATGAGCATCATGAATCCTCACTGCGGTGAAGAGTTGGTTTTTTTTTTTGTTTTTCTCTGCGGTCACAGTGAGAACATTTGTTTAATGGCAGATTAGAGAAAAGAATGAGCGGCAATAAAGCTGCAGACCACAGGGGTCACCTTCAGGACCAGCTAGTGATTATTCCTGTCATTAGCATGCCGGGTCTCACGTGGTCCCGCTCTAATTATTACTGACACCAGCTCCGGGTCTTATGACAGAGCCATTCAAACTGCCCACTGATATGCTGTATATTTCACATCGATGAGCTAATGTGAAACGTGGCTGCAGATTCAGCAGCAGAAACACATTAATATGGACCAAAAGCTGCAGAAAGTTACACAGTTAAAACTATTTCCACATAATGAAGCTCCTTTTGGAACATCAGACAACAAGTTGGTAGTTTAAAGTGATAATTGTTGTTATTTGTACATTTCTTTGCTTTATTCTTCCTGTGGACAGAAACACTCCTCGTGTGAAAGGAGCTTTTATTTGTTTAGTTGCTTCATTTAGTTCGGTCAAGAAAAATCACACATTTAAACGTGTTCGACCCTGATGATGATGACATTTTAATTTATTTGGACAACTAATATCCAGCGTTAGAAGCTAATTTATTTTATTTTATTGCTGTTTTCTGACACATAATTGTAACATTTCTATTTCTACATGGTATAATTCCCTAAATTTACTGGATACTTACCAATAGGTGTTTATTATTCAATAGTGAGTACAGTGTAGTAGTCAGTAAGGAATATTAGCATAGTAGCAAACATACTACGTATCTTCCAACGTATTTCCATCAACTTCTCTTAACGGGTGTTGTGCCAGAAAAAGCACAAAAACCATGAAAAGCACCTTCACAGGAAGTTCTGTTTGATTGACACATGGATGCAGAGTCATGCACCACAATGTTATCAGTGCAAATATTGTTTCGTTGTTCGGTGGGACAGTGTGCATGTAGCATGACTCTAAATAAGCCAAACATTGCACGTACAGTATCTAGCTTGGAGCTCGTTTGCAGCCATCATCCCCAATGACCAATATAAACATGCAATTTACATAAAACACTGATACGAATCAAAGTTATCAAACATTTAAAACAACTAAATGCCTCCAAACACGAATCTAAAACACAGGTTGATCCAAAACTGAGTCTGTTGTAGGGATTCTACTCACTCCCCGTACAGTCAGCCAGCTGACTGATCAATGTGGTTGTGGTTTGTTTACTCAAGCCTGGTTGATACTGATTATTGGAATAAAACAAAACAATTTGTGTTATTAATTGGCTGACTGATCAGCCAATATACTTCATACACTGTGAAAAATGGTGGTGTATCAAGACAAACTGAGGTCACTGTGGTCTGATGTGGAGGTTCACTGTGGTTTCAGAGCTCGTTTCCTTACTTGCAGCTCAGGTTTGGGTTTTTTTGTCGTTCACATCTATAGTCTCTTGTGGATTTCTTTAATGTCGCTCAGCTCTCGCTTTTATTGAACCAAATCTACTTTTACATTTTTTTTTTCTTCACTCCTTTTTCTTTAGCTGCCGGCTGCACGTTTGAAGAGGATTCAGACCCTAATCTGTGTGACTTCACCCAGGGGGAGGACGACGACTTTGACTGGATGTTGTTTCGGACTTACAGCGCACCTTCGGCTAACTCCGACCTCCTAAAGGGTGAGTACTCTGCTCTTCTTCTCTGTTTCCTGTCATTTTTTATCAACTCGTTTACTACTGATCATCTATTAGATGCCATATTTCCTGCCACATGGGGGGGAGATGATAGATATGATGGATGTTTTTGTGGAGTTTTTGGTCGGTCATCACAAAAAATGTCATCAAGTTTGACAAATACATCAACTTTAGCGTGTGCAACCCTGCTTATCTCTATGTCCCGTGCCCAATATGCATCAGGGTTTAATGAAGCACTCACCCTGTTTGTGTCTGCTTCCTGCTCAGCCTAAGGCTAATTTTATGTTAAGCAGCCTCACAACACTAATGAAATCCACCACCATCATCATCCTCTCCACTGGTTGTTGCCAGAGGGGGATGACATGCATAGTTTATAAGGCTCTTCTTCATCTCTGCATTAACAAACACCTACAGGAGTTTGACAAAGAGAAGACTGGAGCTTCGCTGCAGTAAACACTGATGGCTGCAGCAGGTCCAACACTAAATATCACTTACTGAAAACTTGTAATCTGACTAGAAAAAGGGGATTTCTCTTGTGTAACAATAATTCAGTCTGTGATGTTGAAAGTGCAATAAACTCATGGTTATATTCCCAATTTTTTAAGTGTTTATTGTAGTGGTGTGATCGGTATGAATATTACTGGCTTGGAGGAGAAGATAGACGTGATTTTATGGGCAAGGAGACAGTTAATATGGCAGATATGAAGATAGACAAGCTGAAAGATACAGATGCAATTTAAACAGAGTTAAGCGCAGGCCTTGAGGGAGCGTTCTGTCTGTTTTGAAACTATTGACTCAAGCAGCTCTCCAAGATGATCAGAAACGTGGTGCTTCTCAGAGAAAAGCGGGATCCTTTTGATTTAGATTTACACCACCAAAAAAAGAAAAAAATGATCTTGTCTCGTCTGCGGGTGATTATCCAGATACGATCCCAAGCTCAATAAATCGCACATTTAATGCCGAACCGCACCTCACACCTCGTCATCATCAGCATTCGAGTGAGAATGTGCCTCGCAGCCACTCGTCCGTTCACGGCAGGCAATGAGATAATTAATACTTTCCCCTTTGGGTTTAATTAAAACTTGCTGCCGTGGCACGTGCAACAATTCAGGGCCTTTAGTGAAATGGACTTGGTGCAGGTGGAGCGAGGCAGGTAGGGTAAGGAACGCTCTCAGCCTGGATCGATCAGCTCCGAGCACCACAAGACAAATCTGGTTAAATTCATCAGCGCTGCTCTGGAACGGCACACTTCTCATCTCAATCAGCCAATTATTCTCACTGTATGTCGTTCTGCCACTTTGTTTAGTTCAAACTGACATTTTCACTGTTAATTGTGGAGGATAACCTTGCTGCAGACTCCGGCGCGGGAACTTTTTGTCTTTTCTTTCCTTCTTTTTGACCTGATCCTCCTCCCCATGTGTTGACTACTAACCACGTATTCACGAGGCATCCAAGGTGGGGGGATAACAAGAGTTTATGAGATAAGGCTATTTACACTGGACCGGTATTAACTTTGCGGGGCTGGGAAATTGGTGTCGAGGGAAGATTAGTAAACACAGCTGAGATAGCAGCAGCTTGGAGCTCCCAGGAGAAATTAGAGACTACCGCTCCCGTGGAAGAGGAAAAGGAATCAAAAAAAAAAAAAAAAAAAGAGGAGAAGATAGACTGCACTGAGATCTTAATAGGAATGGCACATTTTTATCTCAGCCTGCCTCATTTTGAATTGGGATGGAGATGTCAGGGTGATATTGATAATCTTTAGTTCTCCTGCTGTCTTGATAAACGAGACGGGCACGCAGGAGGACGACCTTGTGGAGAAGAATGCGTTTGTTGTCCAAGTGGGTCTCGTTTTATGAAAGTCAGAATTGTTAGCGTATAAAGTTATGAGCATACTGCAGTATCCATTATATTATAGTCCACATGGTTTGCCTTCAGGGAGAAATCTCTTCAAGAGTGAAATATGATGGATCTTATTTTGTCAGTTGTTAAATGTTACGTGTTTGATCCATGCTGCTGCCGCCATGTTTTACAGCACAATGAAACCCTAACTACTCCTACTGTCTGGAAACAGACAGTTCAACTCTGTCACTGTGTGTATGTGTGTGTGTGTGTGTGTGTGTGTGTGTGTGTGTGTGTGTGTGTGTGTGTGTGAGACAGGCTCCACAATATCTTCTATTTTCTCTAAGAAGTTGAGAGTGGGACTAATATTTAGTTGTTGTTGAGTCTTGGGCCTATTTTTGTGTTACACAAGTTGTGTTTCCATGGTGATTTGAAGGCCCACACGGTGAGACAGTGAATCTAATTGGTGCACAAACCTGCTAGAGGTACCGCAAGCAGACAAGTAAATGTTTTAAAGACTTTTTAATCTATTTTTTGGAAAAATCTGAGACAAAAATTCAGTTTCTATTTAATTGTTCTTTATTTTAAGAAAACATAGTCCTGGAGGAAAACCGAGAAAGATAAAAGAAATCACAAACACTTCATGAATTTTATGTAAGAAAGCAATTATTAAGAGAAAATGAGGAAGGATTGTGTAAAATCTTGACTTTGTATTTCACTATTTTTCAAATACAGTTAAACATGAATCATTTTGTGTACATGGGGTGTCGATGTGTCGTGTCGGGCCTCCCTTTACACGAAAAATGTAAGAACTTCAGGTTTAAAGCAGTAATTGTAAAACCTGTTTGTAGACATGGGATTCATTATAAGATTCCAACATGATAAAAAAAAATCACAGTTTCATGTTAATAAACCAGAAATTGTTTGAACTGACAGACTAAGAGGAGTGAATTGAAAGCTGAACAGTGGGTCATCACTGTTTCCTCATAACAAGAGGCTCAACACTTCTCTCCACTCATCAGTGGGGGATCTGGTTTCCTCCCACAGACCTAAAATAGGCCTTTAAAGGTTGAATATGGAACATTTTCATAAAAAGCTATATTTAAAAAAAACTCTCCACGGGGCGTTTAGAGGGGTGCAGAATGAAAGTACAGTAGTTCCTATAAAAATTATTTTTGAATTAAAATATAATACAGTAAAACATTTATTTTGATGTGCACATCATTGGTATTATGTTTACATCTACTAGCCAATAGCAGTACCATTGCTGGTTGTCTAATCTAAATAGTCTAAATAGTCCAAGGCTGGTACTGTGGAGAATGGCGGGGTCGGCAGGTCAAGCAGCTGCTTCAGAACCCCGGAGATTTTATTGTCTTTCTCAGAAGAGGAGCAACCAGAGAAGATCAAACACCAGAGTGAGTTTAGGTGATGGACCCAAATCTAAAATTTTCACGCCATCAAAATGCACGTGGAAATGTTGAACCTGTCATCCCAACAGCTGGAAACCGTGTTTTATAGTTGCAACTACAACATCCACACACTAGATGTCACTATGGAGTTCATGTTCTATATTTAACCCTTGAAGGGAAAGTAATATGAAATAACCAATAAAAAATTATGTATAAATAAATTAAACAAACAAATAAAAATGATAGCAAAATAATCATCTATACATGAATGTATGGAAGCAATAGCAAAAGGTTTTGATGTGAAGATCAAATAAAAAATAGTATTAGCTGGATTTCAGCCACCGCTGTGTGATGTCATCAGGAGGACTGTGGACAGACAGGTCCAGTGTTAGAGTGTTTGGGATGGTCTGGTTACAGGTTCAGTACCTAACTCCTAACTTTTGTATGTAGAAACCTGCTCCCTGCGATCTTGATTTGGAACATGTGGGTAAAGAAGGATGAACTTTGATGCTCAGATAAATAGAAGGAGGGTGAGAGAACACGAGTTGATGTGATGTTGACCACCGTTGAAATCAATACCTTCAGCTAGCAGATTCTTCAGAAATGCAATTTATTTATTTAACAGAGACATACAACAGTGGAAGACTCTCGAGTGCTGCTACATTATTCTGTATGTGCAGTACTGATAATTCTGACCATGAAATAATGTACTTGCTGCAGCAGTGTTAGACATTAATAACAAATCATTCCACAATGATAATTTAATCTTTTCTTATCTTCAAGCAATTTCATTTTCCTTATTGACCAAGCCAAGTCTGTTGTGATAATAATCCAAGAATGGTTACATTGTGGAATCTGTGCTAACAGCCAGGAAGTGCGTGAGCTACATATAGTAAGTTCAGAAAGTGTTAAAGCTGATATGCCTGATTTCAAATTGCCTAGCTTGGACTGTCAACAAAGTCACAGAACTCTCAGCCCCTCACGTCTGGTAGAATTCCTAAGCCACGCCCCCCCGGGTTTGGAAACACTCATAGCCCCAGAAGACGACAGAGTGCAAGACACTGGTCTGCAGTTCATTCAAGTACAGTACCGGTAAGTGAAAACTATATAACAACAAACAACTGACATTAATTGTTACTTTGTCCTGAATCTGATGCGGAACCAGGCGGCGGCTGTTTCTCCTGCTGTGACACGGTAGAGTGGCGAACACTCCCAGTGGTGTGCTGCGGTAATATGTCTCAGTTTTTTAGGAGCACAGAAGCCAAATAAATGCAGAAGTCCGTATGACTGGAGAGACTGTCCAATCATTACTTCTGGGCCGAACCATTTGATTGGTTGATGCTTTTAGACAAATACAGGAGAACCACTTACTTATTTTTTTTTTTTCATCTTTTTTTTAATCTTCACAACATATTTTTCTCCATGCTGTGTTAAAACGTTTTTAATGGGCATGAAAAAAATATGTTAAGCTAATTTGTTAGGCAAATTAAGTATGGCAGCTTTAACTCTGACTCAGCCACAAGCTTTTGAGCTGGATCCCCTCCATGACCTCCCAGAGTGAATGTTACTGCTGGCAACCTGCAGTTATGAACCAATGGTTGTGCTTCAGATCACTGTGACCTGCTCTAAAGGAGGATGAGACATGTGTGAACACTACTCACAGACCCACGTTCTAAAAGCATTTCCATCTCTGGCATTTAGATTGTTTTTTTTAGTGAGTGGCAGTAAGTGGAAGTAGCTAATACTTCAAATCCTTTGGGTTTGTTAATGTCCTCTGTCCTGCAGCACACATTCTTCTCTTTCTTGCACTTCTCAGTACGAGCAGGGTTAATACAGCTGACAGATCAACACTGTTGCTTCTTTGTATTAGCTATGAGTGCACAGGCTTTTTCTTTAAAAGCCTCGGCGTCTCTCTAAAGACCTTACTCTAGGAAGGTCAGGATCCACGTGAATCATGGCTCTATTCATTGTCACGAGGTCAGAACCGGGTCACTTGGGGCACAGTGAAGCAGCAGGTTCCAGGTAATGACTTTAACTGAGTTAATTCATATAAACACTTTCTTGTGTGTCTCTGTGGAGAGGCTGTTAGATGGTTCTCATTCAGGCCTTTTCCATCCGTTACCTCTCACACCGTGTTGTTCTCATGCACTCACCAGCTACACTTTACTGTGTGTGTGTGTGGGTGTGTGTCATTGACAGTGACCTGAGATTTATTTGTGTCTTGAAGGGATGATGCAGCGCGAGGAGGTGAATACCTCAGCTTGTTATCGGAGCTGTCCAGCTACTCTGGCTGGTTTAATACCTAATTATGTTTCCCTCCTTCACCTGTCCCTCCTGACAACCATATACATGCTTTATACTGTAAATACCATGTAAATATTGTATAGCATATAACTTACAACTGTTTACTGTTTTTAGACTCCCACTTTTATTCATATAGTTTCCCCCAGATGCTCATATTATCAATGATTTATATTGCATGTATATATAATCTTTAAAACAGAAAATCCTTTACTGAGCGAAAACACAAGAATCTATATGAACTTCCTTTAGAAACATAAAAGTAAATTTACTGTAACATTTAATAAGTAGACGTTAGAAAACGTTATTTTAGTTTTAAGGTTTTAACTACAAAGGGATAATAAAAATCCTCCATCAAATAGAACCATGGATTAACAACAGAACATGACACATTACATCATGCTATGTTTTTTTTTTAACACAATTAAAAGGATAAATAACAACCAGGCTCTGGTGATCAAATGTACCTGATTAGATAATCAGGTGTGAAAACCTCTTTTAACACTAAACAGGTTTTGGCTGTTTACAGGTTCGTGGCAAGTTAAAGCTAACACAGTGATATCTTGGAAATGATCTTCAAGTTTACTATTGTTACCCAACAATTTGTGAATTCCAATCAATTTAATAGCCAATTAGAGTCTGTCATTGTTCAGTGATACGTAGATGTTTAGACGAGTTCATCTTAAAGCCAGAAATATGTGTAGAAATATAAATAATTGCAGTAAATAATGCTATTTATTATTTGCCTGCAATAACAGGGTTAGATATTGTCTTATTGTACAGCTGAGGTTTTTTCCATGACTTGATAAAGACCTGATGGTTTTTGTGTCCCATGTAAAAGCTTTAAACTGAAAGAAGTTGTACTTCCTTCTGATCACAATAATAAGTTAGTTATATAGAACCACCTATACAAGCATTGCTTTACAGTTATTTGACAATAATAACCATCGATGGGGGACATGATCATAAGCTTCATACTCGAGCTCCCGCGGTAACAATGACAAGCTGTTCTTAAGTAAAGTCGCCCATAATCATGTGGCTGACAGCGCCACATTAGAGCTGCGTAACCTGTTGTTAGCCTCGGCTGCACAGACCGGCACTTAACCAGAACCCTGGAGTTTCAGCAGAGATTCTGACCACTTTCCAGGGTCTGTGTTTGGATTGTTTAAATGAGGTGGAACCTGCAAGCTGTTGTGTCTTTTGCTCCAACTCATCTAGTATAACCCAAAAAAATAAATAAGTAAATGGGAGAAAATATTAGTCAGTGTTTCTCCAGTCCAGTTTCTTTTTTTATTATCAGATAAAATCGGTGAATAAAACCAACTCACATTGTATTTCAGTCACGTATATTCTGATCTGTTTAACATAATAAACGATTGTACTTTGTAGATGGTTCCTGCGAACGTGTTTCACAGCTGGTTGCACACGGAGATCAGTGTTATTTGTCCAGCTCGGAGGATGATTCTGTTGTAGCTTGTAGTCTAACAGTTTCACTACAAACAAATGAACGTCAGTAAATTGCTCAAAGATTTGTGAATTTAATGAAACTGACATGATTCTGGGTTTAGTTCCATATCTAATCAGCTTTTGAGCAGCATTGACAGTCGTATGCTTTCTAACCCAAATTATGCAACTCCTGCAATTTACTGGAAAGGAAATGAAATGTGATCAGGGTTTTTGGTTTGTCATGTATTTCATTTGAGAGATACAGCAGAAGACAAACTAATGGCCCAGTTTTTTCTTCCCAAGGCCGACCTTTGGGAAACCTCTTTAATTCCTTTGATATATGTAAGTATTTTTAGGATTTTAGAAACACTTTTCTCAGAATTTAAATGGACAAATCTGTGTTTTAAAGATATTTTAGTAAATCTTAATACAAGTTTGTGAAATAGCTTAATAAGCACTGAATCTACAAAAAAAAACATCTTCCCAACAAGGCTAAAAAAAAGCAATACAAAACACGAGGTTTAATGAATAAAATTAGATTTGGGGAAAAAGCTTTTTCTCCAGAGATGGTAATGCATCTTCAGCTTATCAAGAGACTAAAATCCTTTTAACATCCTCCTGGTACAGAGTTAAATTTATCATTGGGCTTGGTTTACAGAGCGCAGTCGTCCCTTTGAAGAGACTCGTGTCCGGTTTTGTGGGTTTTTTTGACAGCAGAGTTTCAAACGTTCCGTCAGATGATTCATTCATTAACACATCTTCAGTGAGAGAGAGATGAACTAATTAGAGAAATTGGCTGTGCAGCAGTATTTGGTGAAAACCTTTCTGTGGCCCAGAGGGGACACTGCTGGTTCTCTGGAATAAGTGCTCATGACTCATTACCTCAATCCAAAGAAGATCATATTTATTGATCACTGATGTCTGAAAGCCCGGTCTCCCTTGTAAAGTGTCTCTAAAAAAATATTTCCTGTTGCTGCTCAGAAGCTTTTAAAACGTGACAAATTAATTGGATTGTTTTTCAGGGAAGTGGGCATCGGATCCTTTTTATGCCCACTCAATACGCCGTGGACGAATCGTTACTGTGAATGATGGAGACGCGTTTGGGAATGGCAGACGTTTTGAAGCGTGCGAACTCGCTGCAGTTCTCTCTGCATCCACTTCTTTTGTTCTCAGTTCTGAACTCAGCCACAGACAGACTCCAGGGTGATAGGTTGGTATGCTAATGGATGTAGCTTCTGTCTAATTAGTGTCGCTTTAGAGGGAGAGTTACTGGGCTTTTTTATGTGTAAGGTTGCAGAGTTAACAACATAATTGAAGTCAGGGAGCTCACTCATTATTGCAGCTGAGTAAACTGTCTGGATGAACCCGCCTAACTGAGGTGAGAAGTTCATTGGTTGCTAGAAGCAGTTCAGGTCATGCAGGTAACATTTAGGAGCAACTTTGCAGGATAAGTATAGATTTTTCACAGTTTCATTGCAGACACATTTGACTGACTAATGCAGTGTTGCTTCGTTTAGGCTCGGACAAGCTTTTCCAACATTTACTCTCTACTTATTTGCTTCTCTTGATTATGACCGCTGGTCCCAGGTCAACAAACCCTTCCACTAGCTGTAAAAATTACGAGGTCTGATGTTATAAAGGCAACCCGACACTCCAGATGGTTTTTTACTCTAAACCATCTTGGAAACTCTTCATGAAATAAGCAGAGACTTACAAAATACTTAGAATTTTCTTGGATAACCAGTCTGTCCATCCTGATTTACTGTGGTCAAGCTATTGAACCTAATCTCTCCACCAGCAGAGTCTGTTAGTCAGCACAAGAAAGAAAAGAAGCTCATTTTCATTCACGAAGGCTGCTCATTGTTGTTCTTTCTCTCCTCTCTTTGAAGAACCGTTCTCTAATTAAGGCTTACTAACCTCTAAAGGAGCTGTGATTGAAGATTTTCTCCACACCTTAAACCGACCCCACTTCTGGCCACAAATGCTCGAGTCTGAGCCCGGAGAGATGGATTCTCTTTTGATTGTGATCTCACAAGAATCCAGCTGCTCTACGAGATATACTGAAAGAACCAGACATCCATTTTGCTGTACCCTTTTTATCCCGCTGCATGGTGCAGGAACCTAACTCAGTTGTTATTATGTGAGAGATGTGGGTGCACATTCTGGACAAGAACTTCACAGAGTCCCCAGTTAATCAAACAAACAGGTTATTGGACTTCGATTGCTTTGATTTTCTCCCAGAAGGTTCCCAAGAAGATTCAAACTCTAGGAGAACTCCTCTCAGCTGGGAACAGAAGAAGAAAAAAACAAGGGTAACAATTTTGATGACTCCATTTCTAAAACAACCCAATGATGAAATCCTTCTTACTTCTCTGTGAAATGACACAAGCACGTAGGGGAAACATTGAAAAGTAAATGAATGCCAAGTAGCTTCCCTCACGCTACATGATCACCATCTTACAACATTTAAAATCCCAACAGGGTCTCAGTGAGGTCCTCAAGGGCAAATTAGGAAGGCAGACTCATGCAACTTGGTCCTGTATATTTATAACGAGACTTGGGTGTTGAGAAATTACTCTCATAATAACTAGGACTAGATGATCTTCTAGCATGTAGCTGCATATCAAATGATCTGATCTTGGTGATCTGATTAAAAAGCCACTCTGATGAAAATCATGTTTTTGTGTTGTTAAAATGTTCTCAGTGCATTTTTCTGATGCTAGTGGACATTTCTTAACAAAATTAAAGAGGCCATTTCATACAAATTTCAGGACTTTGTGTTTTTTTCCTAGATATTAACCAGTAATATGAAACATTTTATATCTAAAAACCATAAGGGAAACACTGATTAACAGACCTTTCAATCTGTCTGCATCAAAATTCGGGTGGTTCCGGCTGGTTCCATCAAGCCTCGAGCAGCAGCTCGTTCATATTCATTATTCAAATTTGCTTGACTCAGATTGGCTAACAAACTAGCCTATGAGAGCAAGGTATACTGTTTCCTGCCTCGAAGCACATAGCAACATCAGACGTCGTGTCTTCCTGTTTGCTACGTCTTATGCTACAGCTTTTAGCCAGCAGCATGCTAGGCGTGGTTTCAATTGCAGGAGCGGTCGAATACTAACGAACAAAGGAGTTGTGTCGAAACAAGTACAGGACGTTCGGACTCGGGAGAACTCTGGTTTTATCACCACCTGAGTAGTTTGAGAGATAAAAACTGAAAGAGAAGTTGTTGACCTGTTTTGACACCCACTATGAAGGTAAGAACACATGTGGAGATAAATTATTCAACAGAAACCTCAGAAAAAATGTTTTTAATGGAAGGGTCTCTTTAAGCTCAAAATTGCATTTCTGAATACTTCTGCATTCAAATCACTGTGAATCGGTAACAAATGCAAAAATGCAGTTTAAAAAAGTCAGAGATTGTGACGTAGAAAAGCCACTGGGCGGGGCCACAAGCTCTTTTCTCAACTGACAGTTTCCCCGATTTAGGCCATTTGAGCATATTTGCGATAATGAATGAAGTAGAGGCCACAAGCTAGGTGCACAATTAAATTGTGTAGTAGTAGAAGAAGAAGAACTTCTTCTACACTTCATTTCTAGATGAAGTGCATTTTGAATAGTAATTTTAATTGTCATTGTTTACAATTTTACAGAGGAAATATTTTTTTACACATCTTCATTGTGTGGGGAAACATCACTGTATTTTGTAATTATTATCATTACATTTGTCCACCATTACATTTTTCACTTGCACACCCCCTAGTGGCAGCTCATGCACCCCCAGGGGTGCGCACACCACACTTTGGGAATCCCTGCTGTAGAGCCTGTAGAGCTAGCATAAACAGAGATGGGGAGGGGTGGGAGGATCCCCTGCGTCAACAGTTCCACAGCACAGAGGTAAATTACTAATGTGCTACTGCTGCTATGCAGAAACTACTTCCTATAAAATGACAGTTTAGTGACTTGTGGCAAAAATGCCACAATCATAATTTAAAGACCAGTGACACGGTTTAAAACAGCTCAAAATTTGATTGGAGTGGGTCTTTAAGCTTTGTACTTGTGAGGACAGTGATTAGTTTGAGTTTGTATATAGTATATAGTTTGTCTTTGCACTATGGCCTCCTCAGAACTTCTTACTTTACTGTAATTTCCTGTAAATCTACACACGTCAGAATCATCAGTGAGTTCAAACCACTACAGTCTCTGTTTAAATTCCTTTTGCGTTCACTTTACATTAGTTAGAAAACAAAAGAGTTCTTATTCAAACTTAACAACTTATTCAAATTATTGGAGGCAGATTTTTGTGAACAGACAAGATGTATGAATTAAGCTTTCAGTATTTCAGTATTTTAAAACTTGTATCACACGTTTGAGAATCTACAAATACCAGATCTTAGTATTTACTTGTGTGACTAAGAATTCTGCTTTTGTTCAACAGATATGCAAAGGATGTTGCCATGGTTAAACACAAGTTTGTCAAGCCCTGATATTATCTCTCATCAGTTGTGAAGAATCTTTATCAGCTGTAATTATTTTTGTCATTTTAAGGACCTTGTTTGTAGCAAAGGCCTGTTATTACTGTGTAATAATAATATAATAATCCGGTTTTAACTGATAGTTTGTTTTGACAAATCTGATGATGTTTGAACTCGGTGTATATTACATGCAGCCCTTCAGCAGTAAACCGACTGTAGCATGTTGTCTTTATATATTATGTAAAAAAGGTCAACGGGTTCATGTAAATATAGTGGAGTATTATGGTCTGAAAAAAAATCCTGTATGTGACACATTTGACTTTGATGTTTTAATGTTGGATCAGGAAACCAAATTACTTTACTGAAAAAAAAAATCAAAAGTATTTTTTATCTTTTTGTTGCAGTGACTCAGTAACTATTAACCTGTTAGACCTCTTTGAAACGTTCCTCCTAATAAACATCCTCAACCAATTTGGGGTGAAACCGAAGAGTTTTGGGTGAAGAGATTCTTTTAAAAATCCTAAAAACGCATTAAACAATTTTATTAAAGAAGGAGATATAAATTTTTTTCTACTTCTTGCTAAATAATAAAATAATATTTTTACAAAGTGACATTATTGAACCTGTTGAAAAACTTAACAGTGGTTCATAAGCATCTTGATAAATATCTCTATTTTTATAATTCTTAATCAGAGTTAAAAAAAAAAAACAAGTTCATTACATTTTTGCCACATACAGTACGTCACACAGGGTGAAAACAACATTATGATGTCATGGTTGAGTCAAGGAATGGACCCAGGTGCAGGCAGGACTCGAGGAAGCAGGTAAAAATTAATCACTTTTAATAGGAAACCAAAAGGGCTGATGAGGCAGCAAAACACTGGCAGCATGAGGAGACAAGAGCAACTTAGAAAGAGAGGAGCACTTGGAAAGAAGGTAGGTGATGCTAGAGGGGGGACAGCTGGGGAGAAGGAACAGCAGGCTAATCAGGATGAAGGTGAACAGGTGAGATCATAAAACAGATATACAAGGTGGAGTTGACTCAGGAGGGAACAGAATACAGTTTCAAAAGGAAACTGAGACCCTGACGAGGACTAACAGGGTAAACTAAAATATAACAAAATCCTCCAAAATAAAAGCACTGGAAAATCTTGGCAAAAACCCAATAAAACATTAACTAAACTAAAAAAAGACCGAATCATAATAATAATTCATGTTTGTTTATTACTCTCGTGGTGATTACGAATGACATCACAGACCTTTCGCGCAACTTGCTAAGCTGAGCTCGGCCATGCGCCCACCTACGTCTGCATTCCTGAGATGGTAATGGAAACACAACCATCCTGTTCTGGGCCGTGCTGACCCGACCCGTTCGAGACTGACCTAAAAGGAGTATTATATCGTATGGCGCTTGCTGTACTGACTTTTCCTTGTTCTTATTAATATTACAGACCATAGTTCAATAAATCAAACCAACTGCCAGCTGTATCCTGTTTTTTAACAACCTTCCCACTCTAAACCAGACACATCCTGGAGACACCTGCTCTCAACTGCTGCATGTCGAAGCACAGCAGCAGTCTAATGAAAAACCTGGAGTCCCTTTTGCTTTATTACAACTGTCTGGAGTAACAGGCCGTCCTATCGTTGATCTAATCCGACTGTGTGATGACAGAGTTGCACTTATCACAGCCGACTTGCTGTTTGAATTGCATCACTTCTCAGTTTGGGCTCATTTTAGTTTATATATTTTGGTGTTAGGCTGGCTGTTTTTTGAAACAGGAACTACAATGTGGTAGTGATCCCCTGTGGGAGCGTGGTGGCACCACCATCTGCTTATAATCCTGATGCCCCGCGTCCCCTCTGGGACCTGAGTTCACACTTCATACGCACCGTTGGGAAAACCGGTTGCCAAATTTGCAAAAGGAAAAAAAAACTAACACAAAATAAAGTGTGTCTGCAAGACAACAGCTCTAAGAAAAGAAGTCATAAAAGCAAGTAGCCTTTTGGATCTTGAATTACAGTCATAGAGCTTTTAATAATAACTTCATCTTCGTGCCAAAAACACTGTGACATATTTAAAACATCTGTTTCATACTCACATCATCTCCCTCTCTCTCTCTCCCCCTCTGTGAGTGTGAGACGCTTGTATCGTTTAGTTGCTGTGTATAAGCTGGAAGAGTCCTTACCATAACACTGGGAAGAACTTCGATAATAGCCAAGATAAACATTGCTGCAAAAAGCATGAGCAGAATCCGTATGAAGCCATCGATTCTCTGCTGCGAGACTTAATGATTTTAGCGTGTTTTATCTGGAGACGGTGGGCGGCAGGGAGAGGCTCCGAGTGGGGGTGATTTCATCACAGTTTGTTGGAGATACATTGATTTGAGATCCTCTTGGGCCGGCTTCTGGTTGCAAGTGCCACATGAGTCCTTTAGAGAATAAAGCACGAGAGATCCAACATTATGTCTCACGTGTTGCTGCCATTCACATACCTCCACTGCCTTGGTGATTGAATTTAGCACCACTACCTTAATAACTCTCGTCGTGCACGAGTCCCTGTCAGTAATTGATATCTAGGCACCGCTTCTGGGTGGATCCATTTGCATTAAATTGCGTTAACTGATATGATAATGAATGAGAAAGGCCTGATGCAAGCAGAATGACTTACTGCAGATGGATGGCCATTTGAATTATACACAATAAGTCATATATTATATCAGGTCTCAAGGGTCCACTGCTCTCCCAGAATTTGTTGCCTGTCTTCTACTGCGATGTCTGGGAGCTACACAGATATAAATAGAGTTAGGGTGCTAAATGCTCCTTTTTATCTTCCTACAACCCCTTAATCATATACGATGTGGAGAGAAACGAGTATATATGATGCAAGTGAGGCCAAATAAAGTTCTTACTCAGAACAGTTATGTTTTATTTAAAGAATATCTGATAAAAAATGTTTGCTCAACCTCTTTTCCTTTTGTGCTGGTCTGTTTAGTATGCTGTCCATCTCTTTTCCTTTAACTAGACTGTTGATAATTAGCTTCTCAAGCTTCACCAAACTTTATTATTCTTCATTAACACACATGGAGCGCTTGCCTTTCAGATAAACTATGAAAGACTCAAAGGGAAAAAGGGACACTGCTGTTTGACTAGAAACAATGTGAATTAGCTGCAGTCATTTTATTTGAATTATTATTTTCTTTTTTGTTTTTGTTCAAAACACTATCGCGGTTAAATGAGCCAAACAATTTATTATGAAGTTCAGTCTCGCAAGAGTCAGAGTTCAAGGAGATGATTATACGAGCTGACAGCCCCCAAAAAAAACTAATGCTGTGTTTGAGTGGAGTGACAGACTTGGTTGAAAGCAGATCTAGATTGTTTGGATTCCTCCAGTAGGGGCTGCACTCAGTGTGATGCACAGAAACTAGCTGTGTTATCAGTGGTGCTAGACGCTAATGTTTATATGCTTATATTTATATTGAAAAATACGAAGGGTAATTTTTTGCTGTCCAAAGTTTTGCAATAAGTTTGTCAGATTTCTGCAGCAGAATGACAAAAATAAAACCAGATGTTATTTTATTTTTACAGTTATTTTCTATACATGTCACTTCCTACTATGTCCGGATTAGAGTTAGATAAATATGGCTTCAGTTTTATTATTAAGCACAGATTTTGTTAGCTCGCTTCCTGCTTCAGATTGTCGTCTGCATACATCTGAACAGGAAATGTTGTTTTCTTGCACTCAGTTTGGAAGTGTGTTGGAAGTATATATAGGTCATTCAAGACTTGGTATCCAGTTAAAAAAAAAAAAAAAAGCAACCCGGACTTCTTTCCTTCAAAAATCCCCCCTAGCAAACTGCATCCCCATGACTCCTGCCTCCACAGACTGATAGAACATCTCTTTTATTTAACTGTCTATATCAAATAATCTGACATTTCTGAGTGAATAATCATAAGTGAACTTCAGCAGCTGGCTTGACTCGGAGATGTACACATAGTCAGAGGTGTAAGGAGTGATCCCTGTGGTACTCCTGTGTAACAGATCACCACATGGTCAGCCTGACACACTGCCTGTCAATTAGAAACTGAGAAGACAGCAGAAGCACTGACATTCAGCAGCTTGATTGGGGTCTTGGTTATTGTGGGTTTTTAAAACTTATTAAACGTGCAAAAGTACTTTTATGAAGTTGTTGCACAACCATTGCAGTATAAACCTGTGATGCCCCCCATTAAGATCATTTTTTGTGTGTAAAGAGGGGAATGTACATTATTTTATAGTAGACTCAGACTATTTCAGTTGAAATATGCTTTTATCTGATGCTCTTATTGTGGCTAAGAAACTTGACAAAAAAGTCACAAGTTAAACTGTTTCAGCCAGGCTCAGTTAGCCAGCTTTGCATCAGCCGTAACCTAGCGAATGGATCACTTATTGACTTTCTTTCTGCATGTTTTCCTGACAGAGAAGCTTTGGTTAAATAAACTCACACTACAGATCTACAGATTTGGTCTCTGGAGCCCTAAAAATTCCTGTTTCAGTTTTACTTCACTCTCCTTGTGTCTAAGATTGATGGATAACCCAAAAAGGTGACTTTTGACCAAATTGGATAGTTTTACAACTTTTAATTTGTTAATCATTAAAACCAGTTACCATTTAATGTCAGACCCATAACTCCAGGTGTCTTCTTTCTCCAGGTAACAGAAGTTAGGGAAAAAAAGTCCAACTTTTATTTTGTAAAACAAAACATTTATTATCTAGTATTTTGTTCCTTAAACAAACAAAAAAAGAAGTTCCATGTGATCATTTAACATAACGGCCACTGTATGCAAATCAGCCAGCATGAAGCAATGGACTGAGTAATTGACTATGGATACTCGGATGATTTGGTGTCCAATTTCATCACATTAGCATGATCATAAATGGATGAATCCCTGGAATCCTCAGCGTTCTCTTGTGAGCTTCTGTCTGCTGGAGCCTCTTTTTAAAGCGAAAAACTGTCTATTTTACTTAATTGGAAAGAAAAGGAAATGCTCTTCTTCGCTATGATAATTTGTTACAATATGACATCCTCTGACAGACCGCTCATGAAACACAAACCTTACTTTTTCATCTCCGTCCTCCGCTCCTATGACGGAGCTGAAGAATTAGACGAGGGAGGGTTGTCTCTCATGGGGATTCTTCTCTGTCACCGGAGAATGGGGTGGAGTGGGGGGGTGATAATATGTCTGAGAAGACTATATTCCTGAGAAACAGCAGAAAGTCCCGCAAAGGCTGGACTTACCACAGACTGAACCCCCCCCCCCTCTCTTTTTTTCTGTAAATGTCAGGCTGGATGGCAGGTTCAGGGAATAAGGAGGTTAGAGCAGCGTCTGGAATGAGAGATATTCATTTTGAGAAATGCCTTGTGTGGGTTCTTCTTATGGCATCTGTGGGATTACCACTTTCGATTCCTTTCCTCGCAGTCATTACAGCCTTTACTGCCTCTTATCAAATCCACTCCCCCACCTCTGGAAATACCGACTGCAATTATACAATGTGAATGTCACAAAAGCGTTGGCTGTTTTTAAAAACATTTTTTTTTCTTCTTCTTTGCGATTGTGATCAAAAATGCAGCTGCACATGCTTTTGAGTCCCACAGCTTGAAGACTCTGAACTGCTCCTGGGAGAAAGGAAAAAGCAACAACTGGTGTTTCTTGGAGAATAACAATAGAAGATCAGAGACATTAGGGAGGTAGTTCTATCGTGGCATCGTGGTCCCTGCTGTCTTCGTGTTGTTTGTAGTGAAGAGCATGTCCCTCTGAGGGAAAAGTCCCAGGTTGTCGCAGCTAATTACTGCCTGGGTGTTCTCCACCAGGAGCTGTCTGACAGCGTTTGCTGAGATATTAATATCAGATAATTGGAAAGAGGACAGTGGCGCTTGCTGTAAATTGGCACCGCACAAGCTTTGCACAAAAAAACTTGGCACCAACCTTCTCAGAAGTAACGCCATCGCGCTGACGTAATGTACGTTCTGCAGGCTGCGGAACTGATTTATGAGCTGAAACCACTTGAGCGAATCAGCTGCCACACACACATGCAACGTCACTTCAGCGCCTCTTCAGGCGAAGCTGAGAGCTAAAATCTGGAAGCTCTGCATCAGTTTTATTGTGACAGTACAATTACGAAGCTCCAGCTCCCACCGCCGTATGTGGGCTGCTAACTCGTCACCTTGCTGAGGGCCATGCTCTCTGAAGGGAGCGATAGAAAAACCCTATAATCATAACTTCCATAGAAACTCATATTCTTTTTATATGTGTTGCTTGTAATGTTTTTTTTTCCATCTCAGAGAAAAGAGGGAGTTTCTAAATCTAAAGTTGTGGGGAAACAAAGTGTTTTAAAGTCTTCCCGCTGCTCTCTGCTGCGCTCCTCTCATCTTCTGATGTGCTCCCTTTGAGGTGGCAGGACAATCTGCGATGCACAGCTGGATTTCTCTAAAATGGCCACAAAATGCTGCTGCGAACAGCTGTAGGATTTGCACATCGCTTAACCTGATTTATCTGGGGCCGTTGTGGAAGCAGGGGGAGTTGTCTCAGTCAAGAATCACAAATTAACACACAAACACTTTGTTGTTTTCTCGTTCTGGCTTGAATCTGATGTATTTCCCTGCAGTTCTCACTAAGCCTAGTGGTTATATACACACACAAACGTTTCCATCCATCACTGATAATCATGATCAGACTATAGTGGCAAGAGGATTATTTGAGTTAGTGAATATACACAAGTTTTTAAAAATTTTCTTTAGCCTCATGTCCACAGAGTGAAAGAAATATTGAAATAGCACCCTTGTGTTTTCATGTAGAAAACCAAAACACTAACCAAATATATGTGTAGCCCCGTATCAAGTAGGGCTGCCGCAAATGATTATTTTAATAATCAACTAATCTGCAGTTTTTTTGGGCGATTGCCATTCATAAAGCCTAGCTTATTGCTAATGTTAGCAGCTAACGAGAGGAATTTAGCTTACAGAGGCGACTGTACCTCTTCGTCCTCCATCACGATGTGCTTCCTTTTAAGGTGTTCGTGCATCATCGTTGTGCTTCTGTGAAATGAGAGTTCTACTTTGCAGATTTTGTACTGTATGTGCTTCTTTGTAAAATGCTCCCAAACCTTTGAACTATGTTGCCGGTTTACCATGATTGTTGCTTCATAGAATAAATGATGACGTTGATTATTACATTTATTGTCAACAATTTTGTTTAGCGACATTATCGTGACCAATCACCTAATTGTGGCGTTGTGTCAAGTCTACACATATATCTGGAACTGCTCCGTCTAAAAGCATCTAAAAAAGGGAGGGACATCAGCTTTAATATTTTGTGCTGATTGGAGGACGCACTAGCAAGTGTCCGCCTATCAGGATTTGTCTTTAGCCAATCAAAGTAAATCAAGCTCTTGCAAATCCAGTCAGGAGAAAAGCACAACACATCGTTACCACCAAGAAATGCGCAACGTGCTTCCCAACAACAAACCCTGACATCATGTGCAGAAAACTAATCGTTTTCGAATTCAGTGTGTAAAATGAGGCGGATGAACGGCTCAGTAAATGGAACCATGTCCTTCACTGGACATCGTAACCTCATGGCACAACTCCCAGTCAACATTGTTCTGCACTGTTGTGGTCATTTATGTTAAGGTGACACAAAATAGATGTTTCACTTTGTTTTGATTTAGGTTCTCGTTCTTCTTGTATCTGCTATCATCGTCCTCCTCTTGTTGTTGTGTCTACACTTTGGACCCTACACGTTCATCTTCTTCTGTTGTTTAATAACAGTTGATCAACCACCGTAGAAGTCGGACACACCGTGCTCTCTGCTCTGTTTCCTCTTTTTGGTGTATTTTTGTTGCTTGCAGCAGCACGCACAGTCCTGGCACTTGTGCCGTAGTTACAAGAATGTTTTCAGAAACAACAATTTGAAAGATTGTTTTAGAATAACTTTGTTTCTGTATGTCACAGTTCTTTTAAGGGATGTTAAAGCAGAACTAAGTAAGTTTTTTCACCTCAATAAATGTTTTCTAGAGTCCCTGTGGGGGTAAACAAGGACTTGGCGGGGTGATTCGTGGGTCCCTCCCCTCCCTCCGGGGTCTGTGTCCTGAAAGCAGCACTTGCAACTTTCAGTGGATCGGACCCGACTAATCTCGCGAGAACAAACCTGCTTTACGGCACTCACACTCACGTACATAAATACAAGCATGAAGCCCTTGCCGTTGTTAGCAACGCCACCCTTAGGAGCGCAAAGATGGCAAAACCAAAAAGAACGAAAAAACTTTTGACCGACGAGCAGAAAAAAAGGAAACGTGATTGGGACCGAGAGAGAGCTCAGTCGCGGGTGAACATCGGCAGAGCATCTGCGTCTGCGGCGGCGGGGGAACGTTACGACAGTGAGCTTTCACAGGGGACCAGTAGGGGGAGAGCGAGAGCAAAACTTACTTAGTTCTGCTTTAAATACAAATTTTAATTAAGTACTTTTGTTTTATTTTTGTTAAATTGAATATATGTCGACCAAAAACTTAAAAAAGGAATAAATCAGTGTAGTACATCATCTGTCAGCTGCCCTGTTTTATAATGATCAGCACTGGGCAGTGAAAAACCCACATCGATGAATGTCGATCAAATGGTAACCATGACGATCACGTTCTTAAACCAAGTTCTTATCTCAAGGTAAATTGAGATGCTAATGAAATTTGCAGCTTGAACGGTGATTGACACTCAAAAAATTATTTCCAGCCCCGTGAACGCACCATGGAGAAGTAGTTCGTCCTCAGTATGGATGTATTTATGCTGCAAAGGAGACTCAAAGTGTTTTTTGTAAAATGTTTAAGGTCCTTGATTATTGCCTCAAAGGGCCCACAAGAGATTGGAGGAGCTACTTAAAGAAAACATAGATTTTCTAACATGTCTGTGGCTCAGTTTAAGTACTCAGTAATAAACAAATTGTGTAATATGCAGTTCTGGTCCTTGAGGGCCACTTTCCTATTTGTTTTAGCAGTTTCTATACACACCTGATTCACTGGATGGATGAGATGTTCAGCATGTCCTCAACACTAATCCAAACAGGTGTGATGAAACAGAGGACCAGAACTGGAGATCACAAACCAAACTAGTCCCTTAAAAACGTCGCCTGCCACAAAAAGAGCTGAATGAGTTGAATCTACGTTCACTTGTGAGAACATGTGATCTTTTTTTTTAAACTATGCATAGCAACAAATCATGGTTTAAAATATCAGATTGGACATTTCTTTTTTTTTTTATATTTAATTTCTTGTGTAAAAGGGTTTAATAAAAGCTTTTGTTTAATTTGTGTAAAAAAAGCTGCAGTAACTCGGTACCTATAATTTAGCCTTTGAAAGAGAAACTGTTTTATTTGTACCAATATGTTTGTTCTGTAAATGAGGCAGCGTTTGAGTTTTAGATTTCCAGTGATGGAAAGAGAATGCAAATTTTTTTTTTAATGAAAAAATAATGATGCTTCTATTAAGCCACAAATGTACGAATATATGCTGTCAGCTCGAGTGAAAGTGGAATGGTCTGAATTCTGAATCAGTGGGTCAGAGTTTTACAAAGAAATTGTCAGAAGAAAAAACTGCAATCAGTGCATCTCTAAAGGTTAAAGTCTCCAGAACACAAGCTACAAAACCCTCCCCACATACAAACACAGTTTTTGTATTCCACCGAGTCTCTGTCCTCACATTTGCACCTTTATCTTTGGTTTTCCACAGCTTCTCTCCCTCATCTGTTTTCTCTCCTTTCACCTTTTTTTTCCCCATCTCACCTCAAAATGCACCATCCCCGTCTCATCACTGAGTCTTATTTCACACCCAGCTGTAGTTATGATATTGAGAATAAGATGACATTGCAGTTCTGTTCCTCAGATCAGGCTGGAGCATCACAAATGGCCTCTCACACAGACGCGCTGCTGCAGACGAGACTCACATCTTGCCTTCGGTTCTCTGGGGAGGTGATCTGTCTGTCGCAGGGCGGGAGAAGCTGAACACCATCCACTGTCATCCCAAACTGTGCTCATCGCTGGAGGCGTTTCTGCCTTCGGGTGTGAGAGTCTCTTTTTCTCCTCTCTGCTCAAATGTCTACCACCATGTTGGCCTCAAGACACTCCATCTATAGCATCCTGCTGTATTTATCAGCACAGGTGAACTTTAGGAGAATTGAAGCCTTTCTGGTGCATATTTCTCCTGTTCACTCCTCATAATCTGAAAAGTTCAATCCACAGAGACGAATTTGCTGCAGAACATGTCTATCCAATTAGAGACTTATCTAATGTTGCGCAATTTTCGCAATTTACTCGCCTATCTGTATTTAATTGGATCAGGAGATGGGAGCAGTGAAATAAAGATAGTACCCCCCCCCTCCAACATTTCTTGGAGCTTGATTGCAGAGTGCACAGGCTGTTAAAAATTCCAGCGGCTGGGTCAGAGTCTTGCTATCTCCCGCTACGATTAGAGGCCTAGATAACCAAGATTTATTAGCCAAACGTCTTGAAAATTAATTAGGAGGCGAGGCTAGTCTAATCCCGTTTTCATGGGCTTGAGCGGGACGAACTGCTTACAAGCAGAAGCAGAAGAACACTTCAAAGACGAGGCAAACAAGGAAAGGCTTAAATCAGCTTCTGCACTGAAATGTTTGCTTTATTATCATCGAATGTGTGTACGTATGTTAACACCCTGCAGGGCACATTATTAACAGGGATGAGTGTATTTGGATGGACGGCATGTTTACAGAGGCAGCGCTCAGATATAAATCCATCCCCCAGATGTTGTGAAGGTTTGTAGTTGATCCACAGTTCAAAGACTTTCAGATTCTCACTTCATTTTTCCTGCTCGTGGCTCCGCTCGGCCTTGCCTCAACAGGATCCCGTGGCCCCGGGAGGCTCGACGGGGTCACGCCACAGAAATGTGCAGTCTGCTCTCCTTGTCCTGGGCACACTTAACATTTGGTCTCACAAGACCTCCCAGGCTTTAAATGCAGTGAACCACCAGTAAGCAGATGGCTGAGGAGCTTTGTTTTAGCCATTAGACAAGCTACCTACTTTGGGACTGGAGCTATTTATTGAGCAAAAGCTGAATTTAGTTGCAGCTTCACTGTGAAGCTTGTTGTTCGGGGACTGAAAGTCTTCCAGGAAAGAAGAAACTGCTTCTCCGTCACAGTCGTGGAAGAAAAGTAAGATATTGTAGAAAATATAATTCTATCATCATATTAACGCACACAAAAAATCTGCCTTTTCCAACCACATTTAGATTTCTGAAAACTTCTCAGCACGACACAAGGAGCCATATTTTAACTTTTTATGTCTTCCACTAACTCTTACATATGAATAATCCTTTGGTTCTAATTAAAATCCACCTCACTGGGGGACCAGAATGAATTAATTACACACTTAGAAGAAAACACTTAATCTGTGCCATCTTGTGTGACATTTTATATTTTAATTTCTCTGCCTGGATATTTTGTTCAACATTAAAATATTAAGAATTCAATTCAAAGAATGGCTTTTGCAAAATTTTTGTCACATAAGATAATTATGAAATACCCTATCTAGAACATACAGTATGTTCCCTTTTGTCCTATGAAATAAAACTCTTCTTGTTTTTCAGCTCAAGCTGGAATTTTTCACTGATGTCAAATTCAAGGTCAACATGACACTTGAAATCTAGGGGTAAATGAAAATTGACTTCTGTTGAAAGACCCACTCCGATCACCTTTTGAACTATTTTAAAGCGCCTCAGTAGTATTTAAAGCTGCTATCCATAATTTGCACAACAAATTAGCTTATTATGTTTTTTTTCGTGCCCATTAAAAACGTTTTAATATAGCATGGAGAAAAATATGTTGTGGCTTAGGAAATCTACCCGACTTTGTTTACATTTGTAGACATTATAAGCTGGCTTGAATTCGGGTATATCACCTTTTAATTATGAATATGGCGTTTTATGGCATTTTAGCATCTGCTACTGATTCAAAGTGATTTGAATGCAGAAATACTCAAAAATACAATTTTGAGCTTAATTTTCAGAAAAATGCCACACCAACATGTTAACGACAGGAAAAACAGGGTTTTTATCTGAGTGTGCCAGGCCACAGTTGTAAATAAGAATACCAATTCAGAGCAATTGAGATTTCATTATCCTTCTCAAAAGAGGAGCAACCAGAGAAGATCAAAAACCAGAGTGAGTTTAGGTGAAGCTACAATAGATGGACCCAAATAAAAAAAATTCACAACATCAAAACACACGGAATTATTGAACCTGTCATCCAAACGGCTGGAAACCTTGTTACGTTGTTGCAACTAAAACATCCACACAGTAGATGTCACTGTGGGGTTCGCATTCCATATCCAACCTTTTATGGTTGTGATGTAAAAGCAAAAGTCTCAATGGTGCATAAAAGTGTATATATTAATGTGTTCATGTTCATAACATTTAGCTATGAGAGGTTATAAATGGAGGCTAGAAGCAGACATTGACCAATAAGGGTGTTGCTTTGGCGAAGAGTCCAGAAAAGGTCATCTTGCTGTCAGTTTAGTCCCAGGTGGAAATTTTTTATATAAAGTCATGGTTGCACTTTTGCATCTCACATTTTAAAAGGAATATTTTTCATTTAAAATCTGAAAATAAGACAATCAAAAGAGAAAAGCTTGAGAGCCTGGAGAATTATTGCTTTAAAGTACTTCAGAAGATTAGAAGAAAGTCTGGCTCTTTGGATGCATAATATAAAGAAATATGGAGCAAGACTTTTGCACAGCTTTAAGGACAAACTTAACAACCACACGTGTTTAGTGAGTGAGAACACGATGTTGAATTACAGAACGTGACTTCCTTGTGCTCATTTCAGTGACAACTGAACATTACAGTTGCCAAATTTGCTGGAACAAAAATTGAGCCCAATAACTGCTACATCCATTTCAGTGATCGTAAAACGCTGCAGCGTCTTCAGCCAACCAGCCAAGCCTGGGAACAGTTTCATAAGAAATTCAGCCAGATCCCACACAAGGGCCTCTGCTGAAGATGAGGAAGGGGTTTTTAATGATCAGCATATTTTATAAATCAGTTGTTCTGAGAATCAACTAAAAACTAAGTTCAAGTATAATTCTAGACATATTTTTATAAATGAGGCCTCAGAACTCTGGCCCCTGCACCTGTTCAGACCTGTGAAAGGAAGATCCTCATTGCTTAACAAAGTTACCCCTGAGCCCTGCTCTTCTTGGCTGCATGTGCATATCTTAGATCCAGTTGGTGGATTCTTCAGTCTCAGTCCATCTGGCTCTATTGTTGATGGCAGACAGTCTGGTTGATGAGTGCAGCCTGGGTGTAGAGACAGAAATGGGTCCCTGAGCTTGCAGGAGCTCCCTTAGGCCGGGGCTTGGCAGGGCTTTTCAGAGCTCCACTATCGCAAACCCTCTGAAATGGAGCTGCGAGGTCTCGGCGGCTGCCTAATGGCCATGTGCTGCTGCTCTTCAAAGTTTGGCAGTTGACAGTTTCTGATCCTTTTTAAGCAAGAGGTACAGATAAAAGCTCTGGCAGGCAACAAGGTGAAGTCGACTCTGAGGTGTCCTTAGGGATCTAGAAACTAAGAGAATTTAGGAAGAAAGGTGTTTTTTTTTTAGTTTGCTGTGTTTTATTGATTGTTTTAAGGTGAGCTTTGTAAAAGCTACCGGGGCTTTCCACAGATGCTGGAGATGGCTATTGCCATTCTGTAAATTTAGCACTTTGGAAGCTTTGCTTGCCTAAAATTTCCTAGCAGCTTGCTGACGACAGAGAATAAACCCACAGAAAACTGACAGGACAAGAAAAGTGCAGCATAATGTTACAGGGGCAATTATTTTCTCTCGACGGGATATTTACAAGGCGCACCGTGTCATCAAAATGTAGATTAAGAGAATGAAACCTTGTCTCATCGCGCATCAAATGCATATTCAGGCTAACTTCCGTTTGAGAAGCCAAGCAACCCCGGACTGAACCACACGATGTCATCATGTCAACTTCAAAGTGCAAAAAAAGAAGCACAAAAAAAATGACAAAAAAAACCCCAACAACCTCATTTTAACCCAGGAATGCAACATTAGAGCGCCTCATCCGGTAAATGATGAAGAATATCGGGTCTGAGTTTGTTTCTCTTGTGTCGGTTTCAGTTACTTCTCACTGTGTGGTTACTAAATGAAGGCGGTGTGCTGAAAACAAAGGCTGCTGCTTTGCTGTTTTTTTTTCTTCCTCCCATTGCCAAGGTTTTATTTACCTCTCCCAGCGTTGCTGTCCGGGAACACGTCAGACAAGCTCTACAGAAAGAGGAAGAGGGAAAAAACTGCTTTTTTTTTAGGCCAGCAATCATAGTAATCAATAAGATGTTACACAAAAAACAAAACAAAAAATAAATAGAAAAAAGAAGAAGAAAAGCAGAGTTTTGCTAAGCTTTAGAAAATGAAACATGTCTTTGTTTAAAACAAGCCCCTGCACTTGTTCTGTTTAATAGCATGATTTTTCAATAATTTTTTTTCGTCTCTGAATGGCCAACAGATGCTGTTTACGTCCACAGATAACTGTGTCATCATCACAAAGGACAGCCATTGCTCGAGTCCCATATTGTGTTTATCTGTTTGGGGCGAATTCGGCGTCTATTGTTTTAAACATGGCCGTGCAATTAGTCACAGCTTCCACCAAACTGTGTCGCGTATCCGCACGACCGGCACGGCACACAGCAGGTGTTTGCTTTAGAACAACAAGCATTTCTCATCAAGTGGCAGCAGCAATCACTGTGCGGTGCTTGTTGCTGCACTTAGAAATATGAAAGAAAAAAAAAAAGCATTATGTGAATGCTGCTGTACCAAAATTGAACCCTTTATTCTTTGCGTATATGCAGAGGCAGGATTTTTGAGTTCTGTGCGGAGCTGCCAGTGACTGTGATTTACCGTTTGCAAGAAATCAAAACTTATGTTTGTATTGTCGCGCTCGTGTGAAAGTTACACCAATTTCATCTTACTACTAAAAGACGTGTTCGTCTCTATACGAGTCCGGTAAAAGCAAGTACTTTGCATGCAATGAAATGTAGAGTAAAAATGGGTAGAGGGAGCTTTTTGAGCGCTTTGTTGGATCATCGGGACAAAAAGAAAAAAAAATCCAGTCCATTTAATTTTTCATTGGACACATTGGACACGTTTTCCCTCATGAATCATCAACTCATCTGGACTCTTAAAAGAAGAAATGACTAAACTTAAGCAGTATTTGAAAATGACCTCCGAATATCTGAAGGTTTACTATAAAAGAAAACAAGGCAGAGTAGTTGTTCAAATGCTTTAACAGCCTTTGATGCAAGAAAAGCCATTTGATGCCTTAAATCTTTGACATTTATTGTGGGTAACTGCTTGTTCTTTGCAGAGTGCTTTGTCACGTGTCTTCACAGCAGTGAGCTCATATGAAGTACACTCACATTGTACCAGGCTGGAAAGGGATAAGCACAGAAATGTAACATATCATTTAAAAACAACTTTGAATGTTGTAAAGAAACACTGGAGCCACATATGGCATGGCATTAACTCTGTTTTACACCAGAAATTGATAAGATTGGGTTTTAGATTTAGATCACAGATGCAGAACATTTAAATTGCTGCAGTTGGATAAAAACAAAACAAATCCTAGAATTAACAGACCTTGTGTGTGTGTGTGTTTTTTTTTAAACACCTTTACTTTTAATTCCACTCATTTCTGACAAACACATAGAACTAAGAAGTGACTCTTGTCCTGGAGCATTATGTTGAACAAGGTTATGTTATTCTGAAAAGTTTTTCTAAGCTTTGTTACCTGGAACAGTTTTTTTCATGAAAGGGTGAATAACTGTTTATTTGTTATGAGTAAAAGTGGAGCCTTTGTCAGGTAAGTTTACTTTGTAGGTATGTGAAATGATTTGTAATTGTTGTTTGTATAATTGTAGTGAAGCGCTTTGTGTCCTTTGACTTGAAAGGCGCTGTACAAGTACAAGCCATTTACAGTAGTGTAACAATTACTGATGGAATAAATCCTCTACTGCATTCAGTAAGTACTTTGAAGTTCAGAAGGAAGCCATTAAATCGAGATGTATTGGATCCACTTTGGAGTAATACTTTAATTCTGCCTGGCTTGGCAAGCTAACGGCTAACAGCTAAAAGTTGGATTGCTGGCGTCTTAAAATAGCTCTAATCTGTAAAATGCAAATGACTTTTATAAACATTCACATCACAATGAATTTCACATTTCATGGCTAATCCGGCAGATTTACTGTGAAATTCCTGCTGAAATGCCCCCAAGGCTAAAGTTAGCTTTCATTTCTGCACTTTGCCATTAGCAACATGTAAGTATTGTGATTATTAAGGTAGAGTTGATCTAAGAAGGGTCCAAATGGTAAAAATTTGGACAATTTTAACCAAATGCTGACTCGAAAGCAGGACTAGGAAGCTAACTTTGGCTTTGTCTGCTGCTCCAGTTTGTGCTTAGATTGTATCATCCAGATGTGTTGGTATTGTATTATATCAGCAGATGTTGTACAGAATTTGTTAACATATGCAACACACATGTTGTTATTATTATTATTATTGTTAATAATTTTATTAGATGTTTGACAAAATCACTAGACTGTCTGCAGATATGTGAGGTAATGTGAATGCTTTCGGCTGAGACACTTGGATAAAATACTACCTGGGCATCATCTGACACTGCAGACCACAACTAGCAATCAATAACTTCCTGCTTTTAATGATCGAGTTCCAAAAGATCACAATAAGATACAAACTGGCATAATGTTCCAGTGCAGCTTGTTTAATTTAATTTAGTTTAACACTAATCTCAATTACAGATCAGAAACTTTATAAAGTCATGCCTCCTGTGGTACTTTGGGTGTACCTGCTCGGATTTGGAAACGTTCTAGTTCTTCTACTGTAATAAGACAGACAGTATTACTTGTGTGGCTTTTACACAAAGCCTTTGTTCAGGACTGAAATAATGTTTTATATCTCCCAGAACCAAAGGAAAACAAAACAGCCAAACAAAAGATTTTTTTGAAAGCAGTGTGTTTTCAGGTATGTGGCTAGAAAATTGTTTCAGTGTTGATGGTGACTTTACAGGAAACTTGTTTATTTGAAAGTTTGTATTATAATTTTTTAAGAGTCCTTGAACATTAGACCATATTGATATTTTGGTTGAAAAAAAAAATATTTTCTTTTAACAGTAATAATAACTATTCAGTTAGCTGTGACATATTTTATATGTTCTTTAAAAATTTTAAAAAAATATTTAATTGTTCAAACTATCCCAAATGTTCCTCTGGTAAATGTTCCTCTGTAGTGGAGAATAAGATAAACTACCTTCTATTGTTGTCATAATATCACAGTTTGATTCTGCATGGACAGGATTTTATATTCTTTTATGTAGAAAGTATAAGCTCATACAGTCCTGTATATATGTATTATTTGGTTTTAAATACACATACCAGAATTGTTTTTTTATTTTTTAAAAGAAGTTTTAAAAGTACCAGAGCATCTACTTTCTAAAACTTTCTTTCTAAAATTCTAACATTTATCTAATTTTATCTGTGAAGCTTAACCAGAACCTCCTTTTAGTAACTGTTTAGTAACATTGTGATGTATAAACTGTTTTAAGAAGTTAAAGAGAGCAGCAGTAATGTTAAAGCTGCTGCCAGTGGCTCATTAGCATCACCATGGTAACCACACACCTGTTTCATCACACTGTTACATACAATGATTCTCTGATGAAAAACTGAGTTACAACAATATCTAATTTCACTTTGGGGATGTTTGAAAGATCACTGTGTTTTCTACCTTGTTTTGCTAAAACCCTCTTGTTGGGTTATTGGGGAAAATTACTTTGTGTTTTACTTTGTGTTTTTTTTGCCCCCCCACCAAATGGTCGCAGTAACAAATGAAAAATCACGATAGAAACTGAATAATACTTATTGAATATTAAAAACGTGTGGTTCAGTGCTGATGTAGTTTTTAGTTGCACAATAATAATTTAGATGTGTAGAATTTTGTAGGTATATGTAAGGAATGCATTGCTGGCCAAGGTCAGAGCTACAGTAGCTGTCATGATGATGAGTGCCTTACTGAGACGGAGCTTCTGCCTACCAAACCGAGGGGGGGTGCTGACAGTTAATCACAAGCACATTACACCTCTGGGATGGGCGGAGCTGCAACCTCCTGCCTTCGGCTTCAGCTTGCCCATCCTTACGATGACTCTGTGGCCCATCAGTGTCTGCCTCTGATTTATTTCTCTGGCACAAGACATTGGCCTTGTCTTGGGCCGAGCCTGGAACCTGTCCATCCATCGGCTTTTAAAGTCCTCCCGAAGCAGGAGTCACGGCCTCATTGCTTAAAAACACAATCTTGCTGTTTATGTCTCTCTTTTGGTGAATACGACTAAACAGATGCTGAAAAGTTTTGGTAGGCAGAGCAAAAAAGATGCTTTATCACCGTTAAAGCACTTTGCATGTGTTAACACCCTTAAATTCCCACCAGGATTAAAGCTGACTGAGTTTATTGAGACTTAAATGTCTTTGAAAGCAGGCTGTGATGGGAAAAGTTTGCTTATGTTCTAGAGAACGTTCTCTGAATCCAGCAGGGTAATTACTAAAAAGCATGCTGGAGGCCATGAAGTCGCATCTGTTGAAATGACTGTGACAAGATCTTTAAGATCAGGTGTGAGATACAAGTGTGTCTAAACAAACGAGCAGACAGTATATGAGGTATTTTAGCTCAACTGGCCTGTCATGCTGATTTATTACTGTTGTCTAAAGTATATTGGGATCTATAGTGTGACTCGACTTATTTAATTAAATCAGAAGAATGCTGAATTTGGACAAGACTAAAGCAAGAATAAATATATTTTGTGACATTATATAGTTATGCAGCATATCATTTTTCATTTTATTATGAAAGTTTGTGTTCTTAATCAGCATTTCTTTTCTTTCTCTCTCTTGACAAGCTCAGTAACGTTACATCAGATGAGAGGACCAGAGTCTGTGGGTTGTAATTAAGAGGCTGCACCCTTTGTCCCAGGAAGCCTCAGATTTTACCACAAGGGCACGTCAGCAGGCCCACGCTCTAATGAGATCCATCGTTGATAACAAGGAGCAAATGAAAATCTAATAAAAAATTAGCCCCCTATTAGATCTTTTTTTAATTCTGAGTGCTACATACATACACGCACGCACGCATGCACACGCACACACAAACACTTTGTTGATTTGCAAATCTGGGGTATAGTATCTTGACCAATTCAGAATGTTAGCTGAGAAAATTGAGGATTGAATTAGCAACATCTGGATTTGAAAGCTGACCGTTCTGCTGAAGTACCAGTTGAAGACCCCTGAAGACCATGCTACAGTTTGGATTGACCTTGCAGAGCCTTGGCAAAGTTTTCAGACATGTAATAAATATGTGATGGGCTTCCCGTTCCATGTGGTAGAGAATTATAGTTCACAAGTATTTTGGGTTGAGCATAGTGGCAAATAGTCTATGATGTGCGGTCATTGCGCCCTGACGTACCTTGGAACCAGGACTAGCTTCACATCTAGGCTGTGATTCCATCTTGTTGTACTGTCTTGCTAGCATAGTGTGATACTTTAACATATAGATGCATCCCTTCCAGGTAGCATAGTGCCATGACAAGGTCCGTGGCGCAGTCATGTGTGTATGAGGCAGGACCTTAGTGGGAACTTGTTGCTGAGGTACAGAGAGTATTGCGGTCACAGGAGAATGTCTCCAAGACATAGAAAATAATAGGAAAAAATCTACTTGGTGACCATTCGAAGTGCAGCAACATCATGTTTGTTTTTACACTGAGGAAGGTTTTCTAAATGTGTTACAATCCAGCTTTGTTCTAGTAGGTTGTTTGGTTGAGAAGAGTGAAGAGGGGGTCATCATCCTGTGTTGGGGGCTACAGCCATCCCACATGAAAAAAAAATCCATTAATTTAACAGATTTTCTGCTTAGCAGGAATTTAAAATTCAGCTTTAGCTTTAATAAAGGGAATGGAGGAAAATAATTAATCGAGCCCTTTTACTTTGTTCTGTATCATCCTCCTCTTGGGGTGTTGAGAGGCAACACAAAGAGTTGGTAGGTCAATGTTAAGGCCAGGATAATGTTTTAAACATTGCAGCGGGGAAGGTCAGATGGATCTGTATGCACCGAATGAAACTCATACTAATTCGCAGAGTTCAGTTTAGCATGGAGTTGCACTCTCACTCTGGGTGACAGTGTCTTTGTCCGGGTAACGTTGCTCAGAGAAACACTAACAGGGATAAAGCCCTCCGGACCTGGTTGCTGCAGTGATACTAAACGAACAGGCTGCACGAAGGAATGAGCGAATGCCCCGTAGGCGTTAAATGTAGGACACCGAGGCAGGAGCGTGTGTGTGTGTGTGTGTGTGTGTGTGTGTGTGCATTGTCTCAAGCTGTAATGTTCACATTTGAACATATGCTCTGCAGTTAATTTACATCCACATAATTAGATATTATGTAAATGTTGGGAATGGTTTCACAAGCCTTTAAGCATTTATCTTTTTGAAAGTTTCTCTGTGTTTTGAATTTTCTATTTAGGGAAACAATAAAAACGATATACACTATGTGAGTTAATTTTGTCCATCTGTAATGAGGTTTTGACTTTGGGAAAATTCTGTTAATAGTTCTGAGATTTTAATATAAGGTTCCAAAAATCCCAAAAAGGTTACAAAACAAATATCTGTTATCAGATATCTCTTTGAATGGCCTGAGTTTGGAGAAGCGGAGATTAACTCTGACTGGCAACCATAAAGCATTGTTGCAGACTTAAAACAACCCCAATCTGAATCATTTCACAGCGGTTCATGTTATTTCAAGAACCTAACTAGTATTTATTTTAAGATGGCAGTAACCATTTTGATCTTGGTTTCACTTGGGATGACCGTTAGCTTCAATTTGATCTAAGCATTGAAAGCACTATCTACAACAGGTTAGATATTGATTCTTCATAGCCATTCCACAGAACCTCATTGAAAAAAATCATTCACCACTTTAGCAGATAACTAAATTATCATTTTTTTCTGAATATAGCGTTAACTCTATCTGAAGAGTGTGGGTGTTTTTTTACCTGTTCACATATTTCACTTTCCTAATGATGAAAATAAACCTTATCTTATGAGTGGTGATCCGCAGCACTTATCAATATCACTGTTATGACAGCTCTTTCAATGATGCTTTTAGGCAAAATCAAGTCTTTCAGAGCTGTTTAATGCGTTCACTGCAGGTGATGAAGGGCTGATAAAGTGCTGCAGAGTGTTAGGACTGTTAGCTTTATAGATTTCTGTAACACCCTGAGGACGAAGACGAGGGATTTCCATCGTCTTCCTCCACATGTTGTCTTTTCTCGGCTTCTTAGGATCCACGGGGGGGCGGGCGGGGTGGTGGGGGGTTGTGACCAGTCCGATACATCACAGCCTCCCAAATGTGACTCTCAATACTTCCATTTCCTGTGTGAAGCAGAGGCATGACCCCCGTGTAAATTAGAAATGTATTTGCAGGTGATTGCTGTCCTGCAAAACACAATTATCTCACGCTTGATTTATGACACCAGTCTGCCTCTGCTAAATGTTGTTTCCCGTTGATCTGGATGGTTCCATGACATGTTCATTCTGTCGAACAGCAGCGTGGGCCTGCTCTTTGACCGGGCTGCTAACGGTGATGCATTGCTCGTCGGTGGTTCTGTACAGACTGAATGGAGACAAAAATAATCAGGACCACCAGGTTATTTAGTTTGTCTGTTCACAATAGAGGTTGGAGACTGACCGCACGGCTGATTACATCTCTGACCAACCTGAAGGAACCTGAAGGGAAGCTGTTGTTCTCACTGTCATCGTTGTCAGTGAGCACACTAAAAGCTGCTGAATATGTACCAGAGCTGCAGTTCGGAAGCTCCTGGAAAATTGGTATAAATGTGAAACTCAGAATGTTTCAGCTGTTTATGTCCTTGTATTAAATCCATGAAACCATTAATCTCTACTCCATCTACATATATAATAACTGGACAAAGGAACGTAATGTGGATGTTGAAGCCAAAACAAATCAGGGCCCCCCCTAGTGGTTGGTTCCAGTACAGATTTTAAATCCCGCCCCTCCAGATAAACGAATAGGAAATTGAACTGGATGATATGCAGATAAGTAGGCAGGACCCCCATCTGTGGTCCCGCCCTCTGAATTGATCCTGTCTCGCTGCTGATCATTAAAAGCTCAGTTTGAGGAGAATCTCAAGAAAAGTGAGTAATTATTCAAGTCATTTCCCTTCTTGCTGAACTAATCTCTTTTAATTAACTCCAATTTCAGAGGTCAAGATCTGGGCACGCATGCAAAAAATTTTTTCCCCCAGTACTATAAAGGAACACCATCTTTTTTGCCTTGCAGTGGTTGTATTGAACAGCTGGTTGGAAACATTTAGTCATGCCTCTCACTGCTCGTGTTTTAAAAAAATTCTGATTTAAAATAAAACCACCACCATGTTCAGAATGCTTTATTCTTACAGTTCGACCAGCATCACTGTGTCACACAGTGCTGAGGGGTTCGCAGGACTGCAGAGGGTGATTTCACTGATTAGCACACCTTCAGGCATTGATGATGAACTAATCAGAGGACCCGCTTTAGCGTTGTGTGCCTTTTGGAATGCCAAGTGCTCCGTAAGATAAACTCCGAGTTAAACAGTTTACTTGCAAAATAGGAAAAAAACATTTCTGCTTTAATAGTGTTTTAAATCGAAGGTGCCCAATAATGTGCCTGTAATTTCATATTTATTTATCTGAATTTTTAGTGTACGCAGGTATGAATCTTATGCACTGTTTGGTAAAATACAGAACAAATAAAAGAAGTATTCATGCTGTGCGAAGGACCCACATCACGCAGTGCCTAGATATTATAGTAGACGATACAAAACAAGGCAGTTCAGAACACGCATGTCCTCCTTCCTCCCTCTTCATATCTTTTTTCTTCTGCTGCTTTGCTCCAGGGCAAATCTGGCGGTTGATCCTGAACTGCCTGGAGGACAACTCAAAAGGTCGCCTCTCTTCTTGGGAGGAAGACAACACCACTCGCTGACGTGGCCTTATCTTTCTCAAATGCTAGAAGGCTACTTTGACAACAGCACTCGCGTTATTATTTCTCTTTCCCCCCTCCTTGAACATCAGTGTTCAGCTGACTCTCTACGCTTTTCATTTCTGCTCCGCACATGGTGTCCTTTCCCAAGAGGTTTGGGAAACTCGTCTGCTAGGACTCGACTTGAGACAATAAAAGACCTGTGGAGGAAGCAGTCACGGCTCCGGCTTCATGTGGAAGGACAAGATAAAGATAAAAGCTGAAACAATAGAGCTGCTATTGGTGTAGATGGAGAGAAAGCAGCTGAAAAAGGTTAAGAGAGCCTCCTGGCACCATACAGCCCTAATTCAATACTTTCCTTTCTGTCACCTTTTGGCCAGTTTTTGAATTTTAAATGAGGTTTGATGGGTATAAAAAAACCCAAAAACAAAACACAGAGCTTGTAAAATGAGGACAAGGGACACGGATGACTAATAGTACTTTAAAGTCCTCTAAACAGGATAGACCACGCAAGGATGAAAAATGAGAAGTTGATGAAGTGACTACTGTTCCTTTATTAACATTTTGAGATGAATGACCGAGGAGATGTCATTAGAAGTTGATCTTTGGTCAATGAAAAATACCACGGCTGGGGGTGGAGGGGTGGGGGGTTGTTTTAAAGAACTGAAAATGTCAATACCCCGCTCTGCTTTGAATATCGTGTGGGAGACTGAAGCTGCTTGATGGATGGCGGTGGCGATAATGAAAAATGATTTGAATGGGAGAGACTGAGTCTGACAAAGGTGGAGTCGTGCATGATGGAATGAGTGGGGGGGTGAAAATGAGATTAGGTTCTGCACTGCAGGTGGCGTGTCAGCCTTGGGAGTAGAAGAACCGTTAGTCCTTCAGAGTCCTCATCCAGAGAGCAGCTAGGAGATTTTATTAATGGAGGATGTTTGTATGCAGCCAACACTTACAGTGGGGCAAAAAAGTATTTAGTCAGCCACCAATTGTGTAAGTTCTCCCACTTAAAAAGATCAGAGTGGCCTGTAATTTTCATCATAGGTATACCTCAACTATGAGAGACAAAATGAGGAAAAAAAATCCAGAAAATCACATTGTCTGATTTTTAAAGAATTTATTTGCAAATTATGGTGGAAAATAAGTATTTGGTCAATAACAAAAGTTAATCTCAATACTTTGTTATATAGCCTTTGTTGGCAATGACAGAGGTCAAACGTTTTCTGTAAGTCTTCACAAGGTTTTCACACACTGTTGCTGGTATTTTGGCCCATTCCTCCATGCAGATCTCCTCTAGAGCAGTGATGTTTTGGGGCTGACGCTGGGCAACACGGACTTTCAACTCCCTCCAGAGATTTTCTATGGGGTTGAGATCTGGAGACTGGCTAGGCCACTCCAGGACCTTGAAATGCTTCTTACGAAGCCACTCCTTCGTTGCCCGGGCAGTGTGTTTGGGATCATTGTCATGCTGAAAGACCCAGCCACGTCTCATTTTCAATGCCCTTGCTGATGGAAGGAGGTTTTCACTCAAAATCTTACGATACATGGCCCCATTCATTCTTTCCTTTACACGGATCAGTCGTCCTGGTCCCCTTGCAGAAAAACAGCCCCAAAGCATGATGTTTCCACCCCCATGCTTTACAGTAGGTATGGTGTTCTTTGGATCCAACTCAGCATTCTTTCCCCTCCAAACACGACAAGTTGAGTTTCTACCAAAAAGTTCTATTTTGGTTTCATCTGACCATATGATGTTCTCCCAATCCTCTTCTGGATCATCCAAATGCTCTCTAGCAAACCGCAGACGGGCCTGGACGTGTCCTGGCTTCAGCAGGGGGACATGTCTGGCACTGCAGGATTTGAGTCCCTGGCGGCGTAGTGTGTTACTGATGGTAACTCTGCGCTGGACATCAGTTTGGAATTCCTTGGTATACAAATGTGTATGTATTTGTAATTTCATCAACATTTTTTTTAAAATTTGAATTTGTCAAGGACTGTATGGTAGAGCTGTTTGTTGCCTTGCAGCGAGAAAGTCCTGGGTTCAGGACCAGGCTGAGACCTTTCTGCATGGAGTTTGCGTGTTCTCCCTGTACATGCGTGGGTTTTCTCCAGGGACTCCAGTTTCCTCCCACAGACCAAAAACATACTTGAGGTTAATTGGTAACTCTGAACCCTCCATAGGTATGAGTGTGAGTGGTTGTTTGTCTCTATGTGATCCTGTGGTGGACTGGTGACCTGTCCAGGTGTAACCCCGCCTCTCACCCAATGACAGCTGGAAATAAACACCAGCTCCCCGCGAGCCTGAACAGGAAGGAGTGGGTAAAGTTAATGGATAGTCGATTTTTGAGCTTTTCCAGTTAGAGTTTGTCTTGAGTCCTTCTAACAAATCAGGATTTTCCATACTTGAGCAACTGCAACACGTAGACACGTGTGTTTTTTTTCTCTACATATAGTTCAGATTTTGTTGCATTTCTGTATCAATTTTAAAGAGATTGTTCTAATATTTTGAACTGGGCTTCTGTGGAAAGACTATGAACAGTGAATGTTTTACCTGTTGTCTCATTGAAAAACCTGAATTTGAACTAATAGTTAGAAACAGAGTGGGGGTGTTTCCAAAATGGATTACCGTTCATGTGTTTTTCTAAACCTTTAAGTAGCCTTCAGTTTCTCATTAAATTGTTGTTTACATAGAATTTTGTTTTTTTTTTTGCAAATGCTAATTGCTGTTGCAGCACTTCCTGTGCAGCCTGGAGAAACATTAATGTAACACAAAAACAGTTTCAAGATTGTTAATGTTTTATTACTAACATCTACTTTGGTCTTTACCTGCACTGACTAGCCATTAACTCGTTCCAACCCCAAACTGAGGTTGTTTGTAGAGCTTTTTACTGAGGTAACAGTAAGACATGCTCATAACATTTCCACAGAAACCCCTCCAAAAGATCTGGATGATAACTTTCAAGCCAAATTACACCGCATGCATTGATCATGATGTGTCCCACGAACATCTGAGTTTCCATTTGTCTTCAGTTTTTGTTGTTTTTGTTAGGTTTTGTTGAGTTTCATTAGGTTTTGTCCTTGTGGTCTTTTTTCCCATTGGGAAAGTAAAGTAAGAAATAAATCCTTAAAAAAAGCTTTCAGTGCGCATTTGTTTTTAAATTTGTACAAAATAATATGAATATGCCTTAATAGTGACAGGCCTCATCATTTTATGTGCTCGCTGCAGAAGAAGATGACATTTCTTTACAACTCTTGGAGCAAATGTTGGCCTAATTAACTAAGCAGCTCTAGCAAGTAAAATTGGCTGAAAACAGCTTTCACTTCAGCCCAGATACACGATAGTTGTTTACCAGAAAGATATTTTTTTCCTTTCCTCCAATTCTGTTTAAAATGTCGGACTCCTCTTCTTTTTTTCAAAATCTACCACTGTATTAATTCTGAGTGGTAAATCTTTGTTTCCATCAGGAGGATGAAAAGCTTGACAAATGATTGAACAATAACTTTGAGTGCCAGCATTTGGCAACAAGTCAGTTTTCTGTTCTGATGGAACAGAAAACGTGATGTTAAAGTCACGAAACAATGTGAGAAGAAACACTTTGTGCAAACACTTTCAGAACATAAAAGAAACTGGTTGGAGGGGGGCCTCGAAAACTTAAAAATAAACAGCATCTCCATTTGAACAGAGTCTCTGACATTTTTAATAAAAGAGGAGACACTGCTAATGCTTTACTGCTGGATGTTCAGAGGAAAGTGTTGTGCTGGCTTTTTCTCTTTTTCAGCGTAAGGTCAGCTTCAGACTCCCAGTAGGAACACTGTCATTGTGTGCCGTTGCTGTAAGTCGATTAAGTCTGTGTGATGTCTTATTATTGCTTCGTCTCTGTATGAGATCTTCCATTTAGAAAGAAACATGTCTGTTCTCTCTACAGGTTTCCTTTTATCAAAGTCTCAGTCTATGATGTTTATGCGTCTCTGAGCTGCATCCAATTATCCGTAAGGTCAGACAGGCAAAAATCGTCTTAAAAAAAAAAAATTCACAAAAAAGTTACAAAGAATTAAACGAGATCTTTATTTGTCCTTTTCCTTTCAGCAGTGACGAGTATAAACACATTAACATCTGCTGCTAATGAATCTCCTAGACTGTAGCATCTCCTACTGAAAGGTATTGCAGTGTGAACAATTTGACTGTATAATGGAGGTCGTTTTACTTCTGTGAGACCAAATGAGACCAAACATCGGGGAAATGACAACACTAATGTGCCTTTCAGGACAACAACCAGAGAGAGCACCGCTCTCTTTCTTGTTTAGCACTTTAATAACTTATAAATTCGTGCTGAAGGATATTGCGGACAGCAGCAGATAAAAAGACAGTTAGGGGTCGTGGGACCCTCGGAGATTGAGTCTGAAATCCTGTGCGACCTCTTCGGATGGGAGAGCAGGACAAAGATGAGCATCAAGGCCTGATGTGCTGCAAGCGGGGCCACGGCTCAGACTTACAGTAATGGAACGGCAAGCAGCATCAAGGACGCTTCTTAAACCTTAACACAGCCATTGATCCCATTATATTCAGACCTTTGGTCCTTCTTGTTTCTTGTGTATTTGAGATTACTTGGACTCTGGCCTTGGTTGTCAGAGGAACACACATGTGCTGAGTAGCTTATACAAGTAGAAGCTTGTGTAAGGTGAAGTAAGTAAAAAAGTCTCTAGCTTCCCATTAATGTAGCTGCTACTTGCTTTCCCGGACAGTATAAGATAACCTACAGTGATGGTAAAAAAAAGGCTTGGCAGACACTCACAAGACACTCATTTAGATTAACAATAGCATGGCAGTTTACACTGTATCATCATTTACCAAACAAAAGCTGAGCCAACATGCAGAACAGTATAAAAGACAAAGTACACCTCCACAATGATGAACACATTCTTCCTCATTATGTTACTTCAGCTCAGTAAGTGATTCAGACTACAGGGGAACACTTCACAGTCCTCTTAGAACTTGTCCACATGATAAAATAGTATTTCCAAAACTGTTTTTCTTTTTGTTGTTTCTGAAAATATATTCATAAACGTGAAAACGAGAAAAATCCTCATGCACACGAGTACAACCTAAAACGCTGTAGGAACTCTGCCAGGCCTGTAAGTGATGCTGTAAGCTGTCGAAAAAAGGTATGAAATAAGACGTATAGCAGAGCAGGGTATTCAACTAAAATTAGTTTCTATATATACGTATATTGAGCTATATGGTAAATGGTAAATGGCGTGTACTTGTATAGAGCTTTTACTCAGATCCTACAACCTCCAAAGTGCTTCACACTACAGTCTGTCATTCACCCATTCACACACACACTCACGTTTTGATGATGAGGAACTACACACATGTTGGGACACACACTGACAGATATAGGGATATATGTAGATAGATAGATAGATAGATAGATAGATAGATAGATAGATAGATAGATAGATAGATAGATAGATAGATAGATAGATAGATAGATAGATAGATAGATAGATAGAGTTACATGTGATACGCAGATTTTGTGCTTTCAGTGGAGAATTTACACCAACCAGTTTTCTTTCTTTGTTTTTTTGAAAGTTAGCAACCTCTGATGTAGAACACCAATAAAGCCTGTATGCTGAGTACAAACAGTAAACACAACAGAAAGAAAAAGACAAAAACAGTGTGTAGCTTAAGTAGGGCTAAAAACTTCATAATTTTCAAAAAGTTGCATCCCTTTGGTCTACACTTGGTCTACTTTCACCATGGAAGACATTTTCAAACAAACATAATTCAGTGGCTCTTAACATGCCATTTCCATATGGAAATGGTTAACATAGCTATAGCTCGTGGCTCTTTGTGAAAGAAGGTAAAAGCAAACCTGTGGATACTTCTAGTCTTCTGGTCCATACTTGTACTACGTATGTTTCAAACATCTTGATTTACTTCTACTTGAGAACTGTTGAATTCACTTTAATGCTCTAAACGTCTAAACTTGGATCTACAAACATACATGTGTTACAGAGTTGAGTTACATGTTCTGATGCATTTAATCCACATTTTCCTCCATTTATGAGCATTTCAAGCTTCAGCCAACTCACAGGGACTTTCTTAGTCATGTTTAAATTTCCAGTTATTTGGATAGTTCACATCTTATTATTAAAATTAAAAAAATAAATTCTTTAATAATCCTTCATTCTGTTTTTGTCTAAAACATCAAAAAGAAACAAATGACCAAATACAACTACAGATCATACAAGCCCCTTACCTCCTCCCTCAAACACAAGGAAGCACCTTTTATAAATTACACTCTGAAGCACCATAAAATCTGATAAAGTTCCATCTATCCATTAATGTTCCACCCAAGGGCACAAGAACCTTCATAACAAGATTAGGACGGATCCAGCGCATCATAATTCATATGGAGAGCTGCTGGACAACAACCTGGTCACTGGGTGGAGGTGACACTATCTGTGGCAAGCCACAGCAGACACAGACATGATCTCAGGATGATAAGTAGAGGGTGGGGCTGCATAACGTTGATACAGTACAACAGGAAGGGTCAAAAAATAAAGTAAGGGCACAAAAAATGCAGAGCTGTTAGCATAAAGAGGGACGTAGTGCTGGTCTTTAAAGGACATCCATAAAGTCATGGTAAAATATGAGAATCTGGTTCTATGAATTAGAAATTTAAATAAAACATCTGATAACCAAGAAAATAACATATTACCTTGGGTTTTCTTAATTTTATGAAAACTGTGTTCAACTTCAGAAGCAGTGTATAAAACATGACGTTCAGTCTGATGAAATGAATAAGATAAGCAGCAGCCAGGTGCTGATAAACATGTACCTCGGATTAAGTAGTTATCAACAAATGTGAGTATCTCTAAAAACAGATTTAGCAGTTTACTGGTCTGAGGTGTTGGTGTTAACACTTCACCAAAGAAAAAAAAAAACAGGCAATAACCTCAGTCTGTTCCTGCCCATCAATCTGGAAAGGTTTAAAGGTTGTTTCCAAACAATCTGGAGTCCATCAGACTGCAGTAAGAACCATTATTTACAAGTGGAAAGCATTCAAGACTGTTGCCACTCTTCCTAGTATCTCATGTCATCAGGTCAGACTGTGCAATGCTCTGAAATTGCAAAAACAAAAATCAAACAAATAAACTAAAAACCACAGTGCTTCATCTCAGACTCTACAGGGCTCAGCTAGCATTTAAAATGTTAAAGTTCATGACAGCACTATGACAAAACCTTCAAAACTATGTCATGTTTAGAAGGCTTGCCTGGAACAAAAACACAATGTAAATTAAATTACAGGATGATCCACTATTTCGAAATTACATCTAAATAAACACAAAACCTTCTAGAGCAATTTCCCCTGGACAGATTCGACCTAAGTACCAATGGATATAATGCACATTGTCCTCTATGGAAAAAATAAAACACAATATCAGCACTAAAATAGTTTCAAGCACATGACAAGCCATGAATCTTGTTCTAACAGTTTAATGACCATACTGTAACTACTCCATCAAGTCTACAGCAGAATGGCTGAAAAACAAATCAGTCACCAGTGGTAATGCAATGGTCCAGTCAAAGTTCAAACTTGTTGAAAGTTTGTGGAGGAAATTTAAGAGAATTTTGCAAAAACAAAAGCTCTCAAGCGTCAATGAAGTGAAGTATCAGGAGGGGCTTTTGAACCAAAGTGTTTAAGAACTCTAAGGCAGTGTTTTCCAATCCTCAATGCAACACAGTCCTGCATGTTTTAGATGTGCCCCTGCTCCAATCCAGCTGACTCTAATGAGGAAATTACCTGACAACTTGACTTTAACATCAGCAGAAGCTGCTAATTATCCATCAATTTAAATCATGTGCTCCAAAGTAGGGAAACATCTAAAACATGCAGGGTAGGGTCACCTTGAAATTCTCTGTTTTCTCACCACTCATAAGTTATTTCGAGGTCTGTCTAACAGGTGTTTATGTTTTCTAATTAGTCATAATGACAAATGTAAAATGTTCATTTTTTGCATTGTTACAACTAAAGATTTGAAACATGTTATTTTCTGGTTTTTAATCATGTGACATTATCCTGTAATGAAAATATTACAGTTCAACATCTTTGATGTTTGTGAATTGTCAAAAGGGAACAGTTGGATGAATATACCTCCCTCCGGATTTAGGTGTTTGGCTTCAGCAGAGGAGTTTAAGTCTCTTAGGGTCTTGTTTATGATCAATGATAGAAGGAAACAAGAGATAAACTGAGAGTCTGTCCTCAGTAATAAGGACATTACTCTGGTCTGTCATGGTGAAGAAAGAGCTGAGCCAAAGGTGAAGCTATCAGTTTACTGGTCCATCTGTGTTCCAACACTGATCCAAATCATGGATTGTGACTAAAAAAATTAGATACTGGATACAAGCATCTGACATGGACTTCCTCTATAGGGTGAAATGATTCAGCGTTGATGAGGTGAACCACTATCATCCAGAGAGAGCTTGAAGTGAAGCCACTGCTCCTCCTCATCAAAACGAGTCAGCTGAGGTGGTTTGGGTCTGATTAGGATGTCTCTGTGTTTTGCCCCTTGGGAGGTTTTCTAAGCTTGTCTTGATGGGGGAGATCTTAATGCAGACCCAAAACTCCCTGGAAGGATTATGTCCTCTCTCTGGCCTGGGAGTGTCACTGGTCAAAGGAATTTCTGGGATACTCTCTTAGATTCGAGGATAAACAGTAGAACATCTTTCCTCTGCTAACAACTCAAGTTCCTCATCTCTGCAGTTTATTCTGGATATTTTGGTTAATAGCCCCACTTCAAGGTAGATTAACTCCCACATGGTGGATCACTAATTTAAGTTCTTCCTTCACCCTCAATGAGTCTTAAGTATTATTTGTCTTAATAATTGCTTAAATGAGGGATCATTACTTTTCACTTTTATCAACATTTCAAATTATTCCTGAGGTTTTTGTTACAGAGAAGAAACTCAACAGTTTTATCTCATCTCATTCCTTTTGTCCGATCACAGTCACTTGCACTTTTGTTGTGTTTCTATAGGCAACCTGAAGAAACCTGAGCAGGAAATACACAGTGCGCATGTTCTCAAAGGCTTTTCCTCGCATCGTCACGTTTGTTTAATAATGTTTTGGAACGAGTCTGTTAATGTGTATATAGGTCCTCTCGACTCTCCGTGTCTGCACTTAGGTTGTTTATGAGAACATTTGTTTCATCTGTAAGGCTTTATTTTCTATTATGTTACCAATTTCAACTTTGATTGGAATCGTTGTTGTTGGTCAAATTTAACAGAATCCTGTGGAACATAATTCCATCCATCTTATGGAAGGGCGTTCTAATAAAGAGACTTTGTTGTCTCTGGTCACTATAAAAAGAAAGTGGCTTATTTAATCTCCAGCTACATTCTGTCCCAAACACATTTTAATTGAAATCTGCTTGTTTTCCGACTCATTTTATTTTTAACAATGGTTGTTTGTAAGAACATTAATTCTTCATTTTGTTAGTTAAAGATGCTGAATGTTGCTTTGAGGCTCGAATCACAGAAACATGCTGTTGCTGTCATTAATCTAAATTATTTCCCACAGGTCTAATGTTAGTTACTGTGTGTGTTATTGGCGACATAAAGAATATGCATAGCTGCAGTGGTTTAGATTCAGTAATACAGCTCAGTGCTGATATGCTAATTAGTCTCATGCTAATTAGGAGACACTGAACTCTCTGACAGAGCTGACATAAAACCACAGATTAGGAGCTGAGGTGTCCACAGAGATCCATCACTCAGTGAAAAATACATATCCTGTCTAGACGCCTTATGCAATACTTTTAATCTGTAGGGACCATAGAACCCATCAGAACCCAGGCTGCTTTTTCTAAACAGAATATAAATAAATGCTAAAAAAAACAACCAAAAAATCTTCTATAACCATAAAAACTTAAAAAATGTATATATGAACAATTTTTGGCTCAAAACTGAACTAATAAAAAAAAATGCTCCACTGACTCAAACATGGATGATCGTCGCACAGAGGACTGATCCTAACCCTTCACTGTACACCAGACGCGTCAGCAGTGCGTAGCGTTTTACTCGCAAAATTAGCCACGTTTTCCTTCTCACCAGGAGTGCTTCAGATATGTATCTGGTGGAAATTTGACTTTAATGGCGGTTATCAGCCGCGTGTTACACTTTACTGACGTTACACTTCTGTTACACGTCCAGTGGGAAGGAGGGGTAAAACAGAATATTAGGATTACTGCACATAATGTATCCAAGAGCTTCGGTCATTTTTTCATAAAGCTTGATTAATGAGCATCACATCCCAGTCACGCTGTATTTTACTTAGAGTTAAATGGTCTTCAAAGTAAAGGACAGCAGAGCGACTAGTTTATGCATCCATACAGGACATTATAGAGAAAACTGAAAGGTTTTCATAAAGTCTGCATTTAAAACAAAAGGTTTTGTTTTTATGACACTCTGTGGACCTTAAATGTGCAAGAGAGAAGACAGATTGTTAAAGATCTCATTAAATGAGAATGTCAAACTATATATTAGGAAATTTTGACAGTGGACCTTTCCAGCAGTGACACGTTACTCTGCACTGCGGTTTATGTTTCGCTCTGACCTCAGATTAAGAGTTTCACATTTCTGTCTCAAGGTACATCAGTTTTTTTTGCATTATTTGTTCTTAAATAGAGGATAATTGTTCTTTTAGCATGAGTCTTGCTGCTGAAGAGGCAGATGGGACTACTGAGCGTCTTTTTTAGCACTTTAACAAATAAAAAGACAAAAGCTGAAAAGTTCTGCGCTCGTGTCTGATCGTACTTCTGTTAAAGTCCGTCTCTCTGAGGCTGTGAACGCAGTCAGAACTTTGGTGTGAGCTCTTTATTGTCTGGAAAGTTTCCCAATTTAGACGTGCAGACTGTGTGGGATGTAAAAACGAGTGATTCTGACGAGTCACCGTTCACATGCTATTAAATCTGAGTGGAGAATAAATGTCTTCGGGACACCTGGTGCCGAGGCTGCCACTGCCTGCTCTCTGGAGTTTGGTTTCTGGCTGAGAGCAGAAAGACCTTGGTGTGCAAAGACAACAGACTTGATTATGTAAGTACACAGGAAGGTCTCCAAACATTGTTGTGCTAATCACGTTAGCGGGCACGGAGTCGAGGCAGGACAGATGCTTGGCAAAGGGCGAGGAGGTTATGTTATCCTGATTAGAGGAGGTTTCCATGGAGGGGGGGGGGGGTCCTGGAGCCCGTCTCCTTCCTCAGCATCACCTTGCAGATGCAAAGCCGCCGTCTGTACTTTCTCTCACTCAGTCCTGTTAGTTTTTCTTCCATCTCTCACATGTCGGCCTTGTCTGTCTCCAGTTTTCACAACCAGTCACAATCGATTGTGTCCCCACATTCAACAGCGTCGCACATTTCTTTTCTTCTTCTGTTTTTTTTCTTTTTCTTTTTGCTATCCGCCCACAGACAGCAGTGAGCTGTCAGATGATAGTTTAATCTTTCATCTTACCGATTCACTCTGTTAAAGCTGTTAAAAACAGATTAGCTCCTTTGTGACACGCTGGTTGGGTTTGTGGGAGAACAGAAATCCCTCAGCGGCTCGTTTGCAAATCGAAGAATGAATCTGTGCAACTGACGTGTTCACAGAACAACTCCAGTGGAACTTAATCTCAGGGTTCCCACGCAGTCTGGAAGTAAGGGATTCATATGAGTGTTTTTCTGGTCAAAATAAGTCTGTGGAAATAAAAAAGAAAATAGAGTTTGAAAAAAACATTTTCAAAAGTTTACAAGTTCTAAAAAACTGTTTTAACATGTGGAGAACTTTTCATAAAAGATTGACATCATATTAGTTTTATTCTGTAAAATTTTGGAATTTAGAAAAAATAACTATGTAGAAATCTTTTCTGTATTCTTTCTTTATTTACATAAACTTTTAAATGTCTCCCTTTATACACTTTAAAGCTTGATACACAAAATAACAGAAAATTCTGTATTTAAATGCCAAATTATTTGGATAATAATATAATAATTAGATATCACTAATAATAATACGTTACCTAACCTTTGCATTGCTGATATCTTCAGACAGGATTCCATACAGAAGGTCTTTAAATAAAACTTTAATCCTGTTAAATGGCATGAGCTCCTATTAAAGTCACATCAACTGTTATTATATCACAATAACTCATGAGTTAAATCATAAACTACATAGGGAAACAACTCCATAACGTCCATAAGGTTTTTCCGACCTCAGAAATTTGAGGTGAAAAGTTTAAAAGATGATGTAATTGAGATAATTAGAGTACGATCCCCCCCCCCCCCCCCCCCCCCCCCC
>SSNP01000109.1:948274-974491 GCA_006937955.1 Pachypanchax playfairii
CCCCCCCCCCCCCCCCCCCTTGTCCTGGTTTATTACATATCCACAGAGGTCTGAGCATTGTGTCTCCTCGGCTGCTGAAGCTGCTTCTCTTTCATAAGTACATTTCAAATGGATTGTGTTTGGGAATGCTGGGAATACTCAACCCCTCCGAGGTGTTTTAGAAGTACTTCCTCTCACCATGACTGTTTTCTGAAAGATGTTTCTACTGAGGGAATTTATTTTAGCACTGGATCCTGCAGCCAACACATGAGGGAAAAATAAATAACCATGAAAAAACTGGTTCCTACAAAAAGTGAAACAAACCTTTTTTATGTTTTTCAAATATAAAATACTGAGTGTGAGTTTGCTTCTCAGATAATTTGGTGAAATTGTAATTTGATGTATATTTTTGTTTTTATCTGTTTTAGGGTCTTATATGTTGGTGAACTCCTCCCAGCATGCCGCGGGTCACCGTGCTCAGCTGCTGCTGCAGACACTGAGTGAAAATGACACTCACTGCGTCCAATTCAGCTACTTCCTGTACAGCCGAGACGGCCACAGTCCCGGAGCGCTGCGAGCGTACGTGAGAGTCAACGGCGGCCCGCTCGGGAATCCGGTGTGGAACGCTTCGGGGTCACATGGCAAACAGTGGCACCAGGTCGAGTTGGCCGTCAGCACCTTCTGGCCCAGCGAATATCAGGTCTGAACTTCTTGTTCTGGGCTCGGTTTCCTGTGATGAAGGTCTTTCTCATGATAGAGATCTGCAGGCCAAATTGTAAAGCTGAAAAATGCAACATAGTGATGCTCTGTTGATCACTTCTCATTTTAGCCCAAAGGTGAATCTCGTGTTAATTACTTGCATTTGCAGTTTAATTAGTACTGACTCCCCCTGGGTATGTAGCCATTGTTAACGCTTGAGGAGCCTAACCAGATGTGACATGGGAATGCCTGGTTAGAGATTTCACCCGCTGAGGCTTTAACGCCATGTTTTCAGCCACATCTAACCCCTTGCGTGGCGTGTCATCGCTTGCTTGTCACACACTCTGACTGACAGGCGCCGCGGCGCCCCGATGTGCCGCTGCCGCCGCCGTCTGTTTATGGCTCGGACAGGTGAGCAGGAGGGTTATCCATTTATTAATCCAATATCTTCTTTCTGCAAACTCTGCTGAGCTGTCAAAAAGCAATTAGGTTGAGTAGTGTGCATTTTATCAAGAGCTGCCAATCTCTCTGACTTAATTAAATTCTGCTCAGCCCTGCGAGTTGTGACCTTCACTGTGTAAATAATAGTGCTTATAGTACAGACCTGAGGGCAGATTCATGTGGATACTTTTCAGCCAACATGATCCGATCTGTGAATAAGGTAAACAGCTTTATGTTAACAGGAATAAACAATATAAAACATGACTCGCCCTTAAGGAGGCGTCACCGTTAATAGAGAGAAATACGTCAAGCTGAAGAAGTTCCACCCCCCCGGATGTTTTATTGAACACTGTCAGCCTCAAATCAAGAGGTTTCATATATTTACTGATGTTTATGTTCACAAACAGCAAAAAAGTAAAAAGAATGAATTACTGTAACCTCTCTAGAGGCGTTAAAGATGAGGACCTGATCCAATCTTGCAGCCAGAAATAATCGTAGCGATACAGTACAACAGCACGCATCACGGCTTAGTGGGGATTCTTTCTAATGGTTGTTTAATGGTTACATTTGGGGCCTATTGTTTATGTGCAGGTTCATGGAGTAAAACCTCGTTACAGTTTAAGGGTTTTCACATATCAGGACACAATGAAATGATCTGGTCTTAATCAGCTTCTAAACTGATTAAATCTAACCTCACGTTTACAGACACACTCAGCAGATTCCATCATGTTATTACTCTTCAAATAAAAACAAAACTGAAAAGCCGTGTGTGAAAGGCTTAAATTCACCCTGTTGCTTCAACAAGATCTAAAAGCTCATCATCAGGTGTGAGCACATCTTTAAAAACAGGAGTTTTGGCTAAGAGTGCTTTAACACAACACATAGATCACATGGACAGATGAGAACAAGGTAGAGATGTTTACCCATAATGCACAGCAACATGTTTTGATAAATCCAGTCAGAGCACAACAACACAAACACCTCATACAGACTATCGGAAGGCTGATGATTTGGACTTGTTTTACAGTCACGTGATCTGAGAACCTCGTAGTCACTGAGTTGAACATGAGATCATCTTGATACCAAAGTGTTGTGGAGTGAAATGTGAAGCCGTTTGTCCTACAGCTGGAGACCGGCCCAAAATGGTTCATACAACAGGACAATGAACCCAAAACACATCAGCAGAACATCTGAAAAAGAAAAGAGTAAAGATGCTGCAACGATCCAGTCAACACCACTACATGAGTGAAATACTAAGAGAGCTGTGCAGAAAAATAAAAATACTGCAGACCGCAATGAAATCTAGTCATGTCCAACTTTATTTATAAAGCCAGTTTAAAACAACTTCAGTTGACCAAAGTGATTTATAAATGTTAAAAATCAGTTCAGTACACTAAGAAAATAGAAAAATCAATCAAATAAAAGCACAAGGTGGAGCAACTGAGAACCAAGTTTTTAGAAATGTTCTAAAGACTGTGTATCTCTAACCTGGTAAAGCAGACTGTTCCACTGTTCCACACAGAACTCAGTGCTCTGGAAGGGCAGTAAGGCTGAGGGGGTTCTGACACATGAAAAGATTAAACCTTTAAAAACAATCTGTAAAATATTTCTTTTTTCCAGGCAGTAGGCTGCAGCAGCGTTCGACCACTGAACTCATTTTCTTATTAAATTTTAAATTCAATATCAAAAATGACACAGAGATTTTCTCACAAACAGAATTGCAGTAAGAACTCGGGCTTCCTTCGGCTTTGGGGTAAAATTCATCCACATTGATGTGAGAGACAGATAAGGTCAGACAACATCCGCTTTAAGTTATTGCTGCTAATTGTTGGATCCCACATGATCACACAGTACAACATGATGGAATCTGTTTTGTTTTTGTACACTTGAGTTCAGTCATTTTAGAACCCCATAAAGATCATTTTTACAATGTTCTGACATGTAAAGCTGAAAGAGTGCAGACTTTATTTTTCCTGTTTCTGTTTGTAAGATTTCAGGAAGTTTTCCAAAGAAAGTTTTTGTTGGAACATGAGAAGAGTTTGTTTTTGTTGACTTTGCATGTACAGCTCTCCTTTGCACACATCTGTTGTATAGCCAGTACAACAAGATGTAAAGAAGAACATAATGTGTGTCAACAGGAACACAAGGAATGCTGGGTAAATATGTTCTGAGCATGTTTCTGATCTAAAAATAACTGGCAAAGTTGTTTTTGATTGGGTAGTTTCTTTAGACACTGTACATTCTCTCAAAAATTGAAAACACAGCCTTTCTTTTTTTCTTATACTTGAAATAAATCCATTGTGTAGAAGAACTAATACAAGCTCAAGTTCTGCATGAAAAATCCCACAGAAATAGAACTACATGAAAATCAGCTGTAAAATGTTGTAGTTGCACTGGTTTAAGTCCCTCTGACTGACTGACAGGATTATTATTATATAGAAGTCTGATGTATTATTACCACTGAGGTATTAGTGTGGAAGCTGCACGTTACAGCTGTTGCTGCTGGAGCTGAAGCTGATCTGAACTGTTAATACTGTCTAATATCCGTAAACAAGTGAAGAAACAGAAAATAAAAAAATAAATAATTAAATAATTAAATTTATTTAAAAAATTAAAGCTGAAACTTGTTCATTTTTCTCATCTGACTTTTTTGAGATTCTAAGTTTTCAGATGTTTTAAAATAAACACAAACGACTAGTTTAGAGAAAAAGAACAATTGTTTCTATCGAGCCGATAACAAATAGAGAACTCAAATGGAACTTTGTGTTTCTACCTGTCTGCACATTTATACAACCATATAGGGCAATTGTAAAAGCTCCAAAATACGACCTGTGAGAGCGTTTTTGTTTGTGACAAACGACCTGTCAGAGCGTTTTCCGGGTTCCGTAGAGACTAGCTACCAACAGCTCATGCGCGCATCTTCCCAGAGGAGCTGACAAATATGCATGCGTGAGGTTTCGCTGTATTTAACCAAACAAAACACAAATTGTGCAGCAATATGTCTCATTTTAATATAACAGTTAGCTTTAAAATGTCAAAATACACATGCACATACTTTAAAGCCGAATATTTTGCTGTAAAAAGTGGAACGGTTAAGGTTAGGGTTGCAGATTGGGGTCGCATACGCAATATAGTGTAGTATTTACATATCACAAAATCGACCAATGCAGTCGTATTTGACGTGAGGGCTGGCTCTTCTGTTTGGAATCAAAACCCCAAAACAACATTGTTTTCTCAGAATATTGTTTTAATTCTAAAATATTGTGAACATTTTTAAATTGTTTAGAAAAACAAAAGTAGAAGTACAGAAGTTTAATGGAAATGTCATGAAATGAAAGTGGTATAAAACAGAAGAGCTCATTTGGTACAAATATGTCACCAATGTGTGTGATTGGATGATCTCAGTAATTTGAAGTTGTTGTGGGTTTTTTGTAACTTACACAGTCATAAAGGTTTTAGTTTTTAATAGCTGGGAAATATCTATATGTACTATCTTCTTTTCTCACGGCCAGTTCTTTAAATCGCAGTCTGAGCAGATAAGAAATATCTCGAAGCATCACATTAACAAACATTCAGCCACAAGTACACAGTGCAGGTTTGTCCAGTGTAAAAGAGAAGCTGATGGAAGATCAGATCCTTGAAGGAGGTGATATATTTGCTTGTTGTATCTTGTTCAACTCAAACACTTGATTAAACCCCAAATCCACAATCCAACCCTCACGTCTCCTCTGAAGTAACCTGCATTTCTCGGATCATGATTTCGTTGACGTCTGCAGGGGCTGCTCCAGGCATCGTTTCAGCTGCCAACTTCTCCAAAAACTTCATTAAACATACATGGATGAGCATCAGTCTGTAACTGTATGTTTTGTGGCATGAAATCCAACTAATCAGCTTCTTTCCAGTTTTGACTTTTACTTCTCGTAAACAGGCTTGTGAACTCACCTGCTGGTAAAACTTTCATTAGATAAAATCAGATGCTTTTTGTTCTTTGTCATGACATTTTTCCGTACAAATTGTTGTCTTTTACAACACTCTTATTAGATATATTAAACTCAGGTTTCTCTTAACCTGAACCTTCAACAGACCCACTGAGACTCAACAACCTCTCAATTTCAACATCTCTCAAAAAACATAGTAAAACAGCATCTTTTACGCTGCCTTTTATTTCCATCTCAAGTATTTTGCCTTTGTGTAGAAAAGGTTTATCGTCCATGTCCTTCCTTCCACTTCCCTCGGTGGATTTGTGTACTTTCTTGTCTAACAGTCCTGTAAACAGCGATGGCTCATAGATGACTCAGAATTACGCTGCAGCTGCCAATAAGAGGTTGCAGTGTGGAGAACTGGGTTTATAATGGGCTTATGAGGAGGAGGAGGAGAACAAACAGAACTGAAGAAGAAGACGGGCTGGACAGATAAATTACTATTGACTGTACAGCCTTTTAATAGAACAGCTTAAACCGCTAATGGCCTAGCTTTTTATCTCCAGTTGGGGAGAAAATACCGTTTAAATTGATTGGATTAAATGTACTAATATTGGGGATTTGATCACCAAGCGTTGGCACCATTAGAGCAAACATATCCTATTGTATCTCACAAGGAATTAAAAGCTATATGGTTTTACTCTCTTGCTTTAGCTCGACTGACCTCATCCTACTTTTGAGTACAAAAGGAAGCAAAACAAACTGCCCCCGCAAAGTCACATACACCAGCGCTTACATCACTAATCCCTCAACAGTCCAAAAAAACCTCATCAGAGTGGAATGACAGTGAGTCTCGTCCTGTAGCATGAAGCAGCTCTTTATTGCATAGACGAAACAGATAAAAGGGAGCAGGGATGTGAAAGACTGGGGCTTTTCTTTTGTGCTAGCCATATCCTTGCAATAACCAGTAAATTAAATGGAGGCAAAACATAAAATAGGAACAATAGGAGTCATTTAGACGCTCCTTTGCTTCAGAACAATTCCTTCAGACAACTGCAGCTTGTATGATTTTTAAACACTTAGTTGTATCCATTCCAACATTAATGTAATGTAGTCTTACCAACCATCATGAAGACAGAGTTCATGGTTCAACCAAGACTTGGCCACTTCCCCCACGCCTTGTCATAACGATCGGCAGTAATCAGCTAAAAGTAGTTTCACATTTCTGTCCTAAAACCTTCAAATCATTTGAATTGAATTGCCTTTATTGTCCCTCGTGGGAAATTACATGGAGATACAGAAAAAGCTACTTACATACATATATATACATACATATATATAAGCATGCATAAATCTATGTGTAGAAACCAGATGAATATCAGACAACATTTAGTTGGAGACTAAGAGCTAGTAAAGCATCCTTTGAATTTGGCAGAGTTGACTTGTTCAAATGGAGCCAGACATGATAAAGATCAATGAGGACAAGATCAAAGAGTTATGAAAGTTGGATGTACTACCATCATCACATTAAAACCACTGAGTCAACTGCATTTAAGGTATCTTAGTAAGGTCTATAGCGACTTGTGGGTGGTCTGAACATCCAACTATGTAGTTATAAAGCATTGCAAGATCAACTCCAACCTGATGAAAGGTCAGATATGCATGGCAGGACACTCGTTAAGATGGGATGACCTTTGAAACCCAAGACCATGTCCTAGAGTGAACAGAAGGCTACCATAGACAAAGTGGACAGTCCAAGAGATACAAAGATGTGTTTAAGTCCAAGCTCCATAACAGTGAAGACCTGGGAGGCGAGGGCTCTCACTTTCCTTGAGTTATACACCATGTGCTCTGATGGCACAAGGAATTTGATTACTAGGGTACAGGCTTCCCTAAGCAACACTAAGTCACATGCCATACCATTCTTCAAAACCCAAGACCCCATTTGTCTGGAATGACAACAAACATGTTACACACAAATTGGACTTTTCAGCCATTGAAGAGCTCATTGTCTACAATAAGTCAGAGAGAAGCGAGTTGGCTGTGATGGCTCAGTCCATCATCTTAACAGAGCCACTCTGGATTAGAAGTGATCAGCAGACTGATTGTTAAACCAGAGTTGGACAGGAGACTCTTTTTATCGTGTATCAATCACAGTAAACCATAGTAAGGTACAAATCATTTCAGAGTCAGTCTTCAAATCCAAAAGTTTATTTTTTTTCTCCTTTTTAAATTCAGGGTATATTAGAGCATCCGGTTCTTTGCCTGCAGCACGTAGTTGCAAAATGTCAGCGTAGCCTTTTGCTCTGCAAAGATACAGATGGGAGATTAGAGTCACCGATGCTCATTTTTATGATTTTGGGTGTAATGAAATACCTTGTTTACAACATAGTCACTGTTTTCGGTCTGGAAAATGTCATTGTGGAATGTAATTAAAAAGGAGTCTGCAAAACACTCTGATAATCACCAAAACTAAGAGGATTAATATGTTGAAAAAGAAAAAAAATGACCTCAATTTTTTTATTCACCTACCTGCTGATTTGGAAAATTATCTATGTGATGACTTTGAATGAGATTGTTTGGAGTTTTAAATCACAAAAAACAAGATTTTGTGTCTCTTTATCTTTTCTTTTTACTTGTTTTTGCTGCATGTCCATATTCCCCTAATTTAAATGCATTTCTGTTGGATTTACTGACATGCTGTCACAGCTGTGAATTCAGTGGATTTTCATGTTGAAATGTGAGATCACCTTGAGGTGTCTCGATGGAAGATGTCCTGTGAGACCAGTGTACTCTGCTGTATTTCTCTTTGCTTCTTATTGGTAGAAGTGTTTGCATTACCTGTTATCAAATATTAAAGATGTTATCCAGCCCTCCTAGACTACCGGCTTGAGTCAGACATGCCCACCCCCCCCCCATCTCTTTTCTGTCTTTTCACTTGCCCATCTCCTTTCAAATGTCAGAAACTTCTTCAGACTTTCTTCTGTTCGGCCTTCCATCACCTTTTTCCTCAAAATTTTGACAGTGTATTTTATTTATTCCTTCTGTCACTACTTGTTGCAGATACAGTTACTTTGGGCTTTTGGTTTGCATCTGTAATGCTTTTTTTTTACTTTACATGCCATTTTTTATGACCCCTTTGGGGTCTGAAAATTCACATTTTAAAAGCACTAAATAAAATAATCAACAGTTACTCCAAAATTCTCTATGAACTAGTCTAGTGTGTCAAAATAAAAAGTTTTTTCACTACCATTTCAGTGGTTTAACAGTTGTGGTTGGTCATCACAAATCTGTTGCCAGTGTTTATCTGGAATAGGTTTTCAAAGATACAGATTCTTCTGAAAGAATCCCAAAAAAGATAAAAGTCGTGAAGAAAGACTTCAGCTTTTTGATCCTCTCATCACTTTTAAATAACTACAAGAATTCTTTTTCACATGAAACAGTGACTCAGCGTTGAATTCCAACTAAATGTTTCTTGCGATAGACTCTGACAAAATAGCTGAAAAAATATAAACAGTCCTGGGAAGTTTAAATCAAAGCAAGTTTTCAAATCCTGTTAAAGTATCTGAAAGATAGTTCATATTTATTTATGACATAGCTTCTTTAAACATCTTCTCATTTGCACATTGATTTTATAAAAAAGAATTAACAGTTTTGCAGGCAAGGGCACATAGAGAAGATGTGATATAAAGTAGTTTTTGCGTAGAGGCGCCTTTTAGCTCCCTGGAATTTTCGTAGCATTAGTATCACATAGTTTGTGGGGACGAACGTGCAGCAAGAGACACCACGCTGCAACATTTGCCTGAAGCCCATCGCAGTCAAAGGCAGCAGCACTGCAAGCTCATTCTAACACCTGAAACAGAGGCATCCAGCCGAACATGTAATACGCCTGAAGAGATGAACAAAACCGCAGTGGCCAACAAACCTTTGCTAAAAACAGCTAACTGTAGCCGAATAAGAGGAAGAGGAAGGGGCACGGTGGAGAACAATCACAGAAACAGTATCTTTAAGTTGTCTGCCATTTGTACTTGTTGCGCTCCTTAATAAGTAGAGGAAAATCGTAAATGGGATTTAAAAAAAAAAAAATTGGAGATTTTATCTTTAGGTCATATTGCCCAGCCCTAATATAAAGTTGTGTCTCACTACTCCAAGCTGAGACCAGGTTTTTAAAGAGGGTATTTCATACAAATATCAGGACTTTGTGGTTATTTCTTAAGTATTAACCAGTAATATAAAACATTTTATATCTAAAAAAACATTAGGAAACACTGATTAACAGACCTTTCAATCTGTCTGCGTCAAAATTTGGCTGGTTCCGTCAGGCTTTGGCAGCAGCTCGTTCATATTCATTATTCGAATTTGCTGGACTCAGATTGGTTAACAAACTAGCCTATGAGAGCAAAGTAAAGTTTCCTGCCCCGCTTCGCATTGTAACATCAGACATTCTCTCTTCCTGTTTGCTACTTTATGCTACAGCTTTTAGNCCAGCAGCATGCTAGGCGTGGTTTCAACTGCAGGAGCTGCCGAATACTAACGAGCAAAGGAGTTGTGACAATACCGGCCGTATGAACTCTGGTTTTATCGCCACCTGTGTAGTTGAAAGAGAAGTTGTTGACCTGTTTACACACCCACTATGAAGGTAAGAACACCTGTGGAACTAAAATATTCAACAGAAACCTCAGAAAAAAAAATTAATGGAAGGGCCTCTTTAAATACAGTAAATGTCATTGAAATTCTCAACATTTACACCCTTTTCTCAGACATGATAGTTATCCTTTGGTATTTCCACCTGAAAGGATTTACCTCAGGAGGAGAACATTTTCTCCATGAAGGTTTTTTTTATGTGTATTTATTTTTAACTCTAATCTGTGACTGAATCAAATAGCGAGTGAAAGCCCCGTGTGTCTAATGGAGTTTCCTGATCAGAGAAAGGTAGGAGCAGCTTTATAGGCCCAAATAAATCCTTTTATTTTTATACATTACTGCTGTCTCTAAAAAACAATATTATAGGGTAATGTAATATGTTCTGGTAATGTGCGTTTTATATCCACAGTAAATCACCTTGTGTCTCGTTTTTATGTTTTATCTCCAGAGGACGATTTCCCTTGCTTTCAGTTATCACCAAAGTAAAGTAACAGCTTGTTAGAATAAAGTGCGAGCGTTATGCAAAGTCTCGCTGGGAAAGTGGCTTTCAATAAAACTCTTGGAAGGTTGTTTATTGAAACAAATGCTCTAAATGTCTCCCTCTTAATAACCTGCTTTGCTAATGGCTAAGAAGACTAGGGATTAACCAGCAATCAATCTCTTCAGCGCTTTAGCTCAGCAGAGAGTAATAACAGCTTCAATTAGACTTTCAAGATGTTTTTTTTTGTCCTCCTGCTTGTATACCATTAAGCCTAATCAGTGTTTCTGGCTAATTTTGATGTTTATTTAATGGCACGACCATGTGTGTTTACGCAGCTAATTCAGGTCAGCATACTGAGGTAAACTGTCTTAATCGTTACAGTTTTTCAATAAGTCAAAGTAAAGGCGTGCAAAAAAAAGAGAGGGTGAAGGAACCAAGAAGAAAAAATACTGAGTGCAGGAATTGTTGCTGCAAAAGCTTTTTTAGAAAAATCAACAACCAGAGGGGAGAAAGAAGAGGTGAAAGCTGAAACGATGAAAGCAGGAAGTGTTAAAAATCACTTTTAAAGAGCGGTGGCACCTTCTCGCTCAGGTTCCAGCTCGTGGCCTAGAACAAACAGAAAAATTGACTCTGGCAGAAGGAGATTAGCCTCAGTGTTTCTATCTGAACAGAGTAACTAGCTACAGACGAGGCAAGGTCTCCCTCTCACTCTCTGACTGCAGGAGACCCAGCTGCTTTTTCTTTCACCCCCCACCCCCGAGTCCGACGCCTCCCGTTCACTCTGACTCTGCTCTGAGTTTTATAGCTGACCTCAGTCTCCTCACATCGCTCCATGATCTGACTGTGAAGGTTCCTTCAGGGGTCAAGGTACTACCGGGTTTGTTAGAACGGTCTTCCATCTTTAAGTCTAAACAGACAACCTGTCGGTGCAACAGACTGGAGAAGATTAGAGAAGAGTCAGTGGCTCTCAAGATGTTGTACTGACCCTTCTGTAAGGATTATAATATTGAGCTGTTTAACCAATGCTGTGTTTCATGGAGATTTAAAGACAGGTTTAAGTGTTAACACTAAAACTCTGCTATCATAGTAAATAGTAATAAAAAAAGAACCATTAAAATTGATAGCTGCTCTCTTGCTTGTTTTTATGAAGTTTTTCCCAGGAAGAGACTGTTAGATTTATTTAAAATCTATCCACCAAGGAACACCAAGTGAGATGAATCATATCAATTAACCAGAATCTTGCTGTTTAACTGATTCTTCTTCCTCTTTCTGTATTTAAACATCTAATTTATCTGCTCGTCTGTTTTCTCCCTCTTTTGTTTCAGAAGCTAAAAAATCTCTGACAAAAGTGATTATGAATAAAACACAAGTGAGTAGTCCAGACTCTGGTCTGTTAGAGAACTGTGTAATGTGGACTTACATCAGGGTCGTTCATGTCTGTTCTGTGACACACACGGATCCGATTCCCCAAAGATACTCAAACAAACCGATACAACACTGTACGAGTCAGCTGTCAGTCTCAGTGCAGGTCATCACGGAGAGATTCGAGCTTTGGATTCCTTTGTGAAGTCTGAGGTAAACTGTAGATACTCTGGACTGATTTTTATTTTTAAAGTGGAGTTTTTCTCTGAATGTTCAGCTGTATAAACTCATCAATAACTCTGATTGTTTGAGACCAATAGTCACACCAGTTGTTCTCGATCTACACAATTTCAAGGATGGACATGAATAGAGATCAGGTGTGTGTGTGTGTGTGTGTGTGTGTGTGACCTCAGTAAAAATCAAAGCCCGGTGATGGGAACCATGTTGTAATCATTTGCTTCTCAGATTATGAGAAACAATAACTCAGAGTTGGCCTGTGATCAGATATGTGGATGGGAGAGCGTCCTTGGAGCTGTGCAAACAAACATCACCCCAGTGTCTCATAACTCTCCCACTATTACTGAGGATGGTGATTTGATATTGATTAGGTTTCCTGAGAGCCCACCGCTCATATAGCTTATTATTCTACAGGACAGAGGGGAGGTTTGTCCTCCCTCGAGTCCCGTGGCCTTGTGCGAGCTGTATTATCTGCTGTAATGGCTTCACAGCAACCCGCGCCCTGCGTCTACCACGCTGCTCATGACTCAGGCACCACATTGTGCGCTTTATGATAAAGTAATTTTTCCTATGACCCTGTGGACTGAGACAAAACATATCTATCTCTGTGTTGACGCTTCTGAATTCCTCTAATTTTATTGTCTGGGCTTTTGTTTTGGGTCGACAGATGTGAAACGGGCCTGTTAGTAATTAAAGCATGTGTCACCGAAGGCGAACAAGAGGACGAGGATTCACACAGCACTCAGTGTCGCCAAACTGCTCTTGCACTTGCTACTGAGGTTGCTCACAAGTACGCTCATTCAAATCTATTCATCGTGGATTCGTGCTCACTTTTGCAGGTGCTGATCGAGGCGACGGTTTCCAGGGAGCGGCGAGGTTACATCGCAGTCGATGACATCATGGTGCTCAACTATCCCTGCTGTAAGTGCCACTTCTGTCTGCAGTTACACAAGATGCTGTATAAAAGAGACATTTAGTGGTTTGATGTGAGGAAAATGTGTTTTAAAGCAGCATGAAACATAAATAGGATTAGAAGAAGAATGTAGCTGGTTGGCCTTTGGTAATAACTCAGCATGTTGTCTTGATTCAGCACATCAAAACAAAATCAGTTTAACACTGTCATCCATCTGAGGAAACACTACGATGCCTGACTGTTCCTTTAAAGGGATAATCTGAGGAATCGTATAAAGGAGCTCGGAGTAGAAGCATCTGCATTCAGAATAATCTCAGTTTAGAGAATCGAGGAGAAATTCTCATAAAGAACTCAAGCTACCAGCTATTTCAAAACCCCGACCAGAAACTGTCTTTTTTTTTTTTTTTGCTTGTCGTGTCCTGATGTGTTTGGCAGACAGAATTGTTGGTCAGGGTGCCTTATTATGTCAGGACAGATTTACTCTACAACAGCTGAGGTTAAATTTACTTCTTCTGTTGTATCGTGCACTTTATTTGAGTTTAAGTTACGATTGACTGTATCTGGTTTTGGGGGCGGCGCCGACAGAGAGACAGAGACATTTAAATAACAACATTAATGTGCAAGGGGTGGGGGGATTGTTACACAGAAATAACAAAACAGACAAAAAGTAACACTAAACAAAACAGTCCAAATACATTTGTTGCTGTTATTATGGAACTCTTAAAAGTTTTGGATGTAAAAATATTCAGTTATACTCAGAGGTTTGTTTGCTTGTGCATGTGAATGTGCATGTGTGTGTGTGTGTTTCAACAGTGTGTGTAGGTTTGAGTCTCTGCACCGGATCAAACATTTTCTAGCATTTTCAGTTATTTTTATATTAATAGATATTGGGCCAATTACAGGAACAATGTTTGATACAATTCATCAACACAACAGGATATGTGTTGCAACATACAGGACAGGACAGGACAGGACAGGACAGGACAGGACAGGACAGGACAGGACAGGACAGGACAGGACAGGACAGGACAGGACAGAACAGAACAGAATACACTATATTACCAAAAGTATTCGCTCACCTGCCTTTACTCATACTATGAACTGAAGTGCCATCCCATTCCTAACCCCTAGAGTTCAATATGATGTCGGTCCACCTTTTGCAGCTATTACAGCTTCAACTCTTCTGGGAAGGCTGTCCACAAGGTTGAGGAGAGTGTTTATAGGGATTTTAGACCATTCTTCCAAAAGTGCATTGGTGAGGTCACACACTGATGTTGGTCGAGAAGGCCTGGCTCTCAGTCTCCACTCCAATTCATCCCAAAGGTGTTCTATCGGGTTCAGGTTAGGACTCTGTGCAGGCCAGTCAAGTTCATCCACACCAGACTCTGTCATCCATGTCTTTATGGACCTTGCTTTGTGCACTGGTGCACAGTCATGTTGGAAGAGGAAGGGGCCCGCTCCAAACTGTTCCCACAAGGTTGGGAGCATGGAATTGTCCAAAATGCTTTGGTATCCTGAAGCATTCAAAGTTCCTTTCACTGGAACTAAGGGGCCAAGCCCAGCTCCTGAAAAACAACCCCACACCATAATTCCTCCTCCACCAAATTTCACAGTCGGCACAATGCAGTCTGAAATGTACCGTTCTCCTGGCAACCTCCAAACCCAGACTCGTCCATCAGATTGCCAAATGGAAAAGTGTGATTCATCACTCCAGAGAATGCGTCTCCACTGCTCTAGAGGCCAGTGGCGGCGTGCTTTACACCATTGCATCCAACGCTTTGCATTGCACTTGGTGATGTGTGGCTTGGCTGCAGCTGCTCGGCCATGGAAACCCATTCCATGACAGCTCTCTGCGTACTGTACTTGGGCTAAGCTGAAGGTCACATCAAGTTTGTAGCTCTGTAGAAATTGACTGTGCAGAAAATCGGCGACCTCTTTGCACTATGCGCTTCAGCATCCGCTGACCCCTCTCCGTCACTTTACGCGGCCTACCACTTCGTGGCTGAGTTGCTGTTGTTCCCAAACGCTTCCATTTTGTTATAATACAGCTGACAGTTGACTGTGGAATATTTAGAAGCGAGGAAATTTCACGACTGGATTTGTTGCACAGGTGGCATCCTATGACGGTTCCACGCTGGAATTCACTGAGCTCCTGAGAGCGGCCCATTCTTTCACAAATGTCTTGCTTCACAGTCTGCATGCCTGAGTGCTTGACTTTATACACCTGTGGCCAGGCCAAGTGATTAGGACACCTGATTCTGATCATTTGAATGGGTGAGCGAATACTTTTGGTAATATAGTGTAGAATATAATGCCTTTATTGTCATTATACAAGGTACAACAAGATTAAAGTCATTCCTAAGTCAGTGCAAAAAAGCATGTAAAAATATAAATAAGAGTAAAAAATAGAATAAAAAGATAATCAAAATTGAAATGTATAACAAAACAAATATATTTGTAAAAGAGTATATACAATGTAAACATGGAGTGTGGTACAAGTATAAAAATATGAATATATGTTGCACAGTATGTATGTTGTGTTATTTATAATATGGAATATTGCACATTTGTATTGAGAATTTGATATGTAGGAAAGAATTGCACATATAAAGTAATAGCTCATGAAGGTTAGTTCAACTTGTCTGCTGTACCTCTCCTGCTTCTACCGAGAACAAACTCCAGTCAGAATGGATCATTTCTGTCAAATAAATGTTTCTCTCTTTATGTATTGATTAAAATGTCTGTACTTTTCATCAAGTTTAAGTTCCCCGGGGTATTACCTTTTATTTAGTTAACATCTCATCTTTGACCAAAAAGAAAAGGTCATTGTTGACCTTATTCATTTATAAATGAATATTTATACAGACACTGAGGTAATTTGTTGTGTGCTGCTACCAGTCAGTCCAGTTTCATTTGTTTTATTCCTAAACATCAACTACAGACAATAAAACTGATGGGTTAAGAAACAAAACTAGTAAACTAAATATAAGAGAGAAGAACTGGTAGGTGGAGAGACTAAACAACACCAGGCAGACTCAACTGTTTGTACATTGAATGCACAACTTAGATGTAAAAGTTCAGTAGAAACAGGACAAACGGATCCTGTTGAGATACTTCATCTCTTCTTCCTGTTCAAGGTGGTGATTTAAAAACAAAGATAAAAAAACAGATTTATGGAAAAGTTTCAATACAATAAATAAAAGTTAAAAGACATCCTTAAATACAGCATGAAGACCACAAACTGATAAAAAAGGGTTTTAAAAGCATCCCAGTACCTTCTATATCCAACACATTTCTGTACGAGTAATAAGGGAATAAAAGAGTTCCAAGTTTCTTTTGTTGCAAGTCTTTAACAGTTTGAACAGAAGGAAGCGTCTGAAAGCTGAAGATATTCAGAAGATTGTTTTAAAGATATGAAACTAAGAGACAGTTTTATGTTCTGAATGTTTCCAAGAAACATTAACAGGATCGTTTTAGTAGAGCTGGTAAATGATAAAAACCATGTTTGCCATGGAAGTTTTTGTTTGAGTCGTCTAATGTGCCAAAAGTTGTTTTCTTAAAAAAAAAAAACATTTTAACCTTGTGTGCACATGGAAACAGTGTCTTAGAAGTTTTTCAGAAACAGATTTCAGAGTGAAAAAATCTTTAATGCCGCTGTTGCATATTTTATGTAGTCAACCAGAACACAACCTTTTAAAAATGAAAACCAACGACCCGTCGTTGTTCTCTTTGTTTAGTTGTGTTTACAGTTCGTACCCAGAGTCCAAACGTTTGGTGCACTTTCCACGCATTTCCTGTTTTTAGTGTGTTTATGTGGCCGTGACTGTGTGTGTCTTTCTTTGTCTGTACTGTCAAATAAATATATCACGATCTACCGGATGGATTTATATGAAACCCTCAGATGTAGATGTAAACAGCTGAATCAGACTACATTTTGGATTGACACTAATTCAAGATGGCTGCCATGGCTGATCAGCATCAACAAACATATTAACGAGAACATCTCAGTCAGTTTAAAAGAAACTGAAGTGTAGTTTGATGCGATAGTAGCTGAGAGTCGTTCTCAACACGTACTCAAACTGCTGACAGGTCATGTGACAATATTATGTGAGACTGTACAATGTTTTTTTAAATTTGCCCAAAATTGCAAAAACTCCATTAGTCAGCATGAAATGATCTTAGTTTAAATTTCTGTTTACCTTCCTGTGTGGGATGATCATTTTTTTATTACTGTGTTGCTTTGGCTTTTTTTGTTTGTTGTTGTTGTTTTTATGGATCAAGACATTTCAGGAAACAAATGTCATTTTTGAAGGAATTTTTTTCCCCAAAAAACATCAGAGATGGTTGAAATGTTTTCCTTTATTCCCTGCTCTCAGTATCTTTTTGCTTGACATCCATAACAATTTCTCCCTGATTCTCCAAACTGAGATTTCTTTCTGCTGCAGGTAATACACTGACTAGTTTAAACTACTCTGCAGAAACCCACAGCAGGTGAAGTGTTGTGCATCTTGCTGTATAAGAGCTCCTTCTCTTCACGGTGGGTTTTTCTATAGTGAACCGCTGCACACCTGCAGCTGAGGGCTTTGTTTGTTGTGGAAAGGTGAGCGTAGCAGTTTGGAGTGCTGTCAGCTGCCCTGAGGACCTCGTGTAGAACAGCATGACTAGGACACCTGAGCTTAATACCTGGATGAAACAGCTCGCTCTCACACACCCCTGCTGCTGAACATGAGGCCTCCTGTCAGTACGGTTAACTTCCTCGCTCCACATCACTTTTAACCAAATTACATAACTGAAAAAAGCTTGAAATAAATTTTTCTTCAAGGGCGTCTCTGTTAATATTGATACTATTTTTATTGCAGACAGAGGGTTCTGATTCTGAAAGGTTGGGACTTTTCATGTTATACAGCAGAAACCATCAGTGTTTTTATGAAGCTAACACCAGCTGTGAGGTTGGGTTACACTTTCACTGTATGTATACCACCCAGTCGGCCACCGTGTTACTCCCAGACACAACAGATGGCTTCTTCTGACTGCTCCCACTGTGGCTATTAAATAATTAAGACTCTCATCAAGACCTGAGCGTGCCTTATGATGTGGCACATGGCCAGCCTGCATCACTTGGCACTCAGGAGTGTGAAGAAAAAAAAAACATACAGCGAGCGGCATGGTAAAAAATAGCATAAACTCATAGAAATGTCCCTGTTTAGAATTCTGGCTAAAGCGCGGTTGACATTTCAGTTGTATCCTCCGGAGTCGCAGTCTTTGACTCTGAAACTAGTGTTGCAGTTCAATGAAATATTTATCGTGCTAAAGAGTCCCGAGGATAAGTTCTGACACATTTAGCTGTAAAACACTGCAGCTTGAGCCAACCGTGGGGCGTGTTCATTTCCACTCACGCTCATTTCGCTGTTTGTTTACTGTATGTTTGGCTCTTGGGCATGAATTAGGAATCATCCTCAGGAGGGGCCGTCACTGAAAGGGAAACATGGTCACATGTTGGGAACAAATGCAGAATCTTTCTGTCGTACTTATACTCTAAAAAACTGTCGCCTTCATCTCTGAGAGAGAGAGCCGCGCACGTGCGCCGTCTCCCCCGATGTTTCACTTTCATGGCTGCTCTGCCTGTTTCCTCCTGTCAATCATCCGGAGTGACACGGCGACGTGTCCTACACGCTTTTTCAGAGACAGCTGGCAGCGCGGCCGGTGCTTACCAGTGATTTGGCTCTGCAGGGGTTCGCTTCACACTCTTTTATTGTTAATCGCAAAGTTGGGTGAGAGGGCTACTCCCACACGCTGACTCATTGGCAGCTTTACACGGCATGCTGGGACATTATTAGTCCAACTGTGGAGGGCTGATGCTCAACTCTCTGGCTTTTTATGTATTTATTTATTTCCTGGAAACTCACTGTAATGTAGGAAATTTATAGAAAATAGGAAATGTAACTGTAATGTAGGAACATTACACTCATGAAGACTGATCTTCTTAGTTAGTGAGTTATTTTTGTAATGGTCACTGAGTCGTTCTCTTCAAGCATTTTTATTTACTTAAACACCTATTTTACTTTATTTCAGTAGTTTAGCTGATACACTATGTTCTAAAAAACAAAACTATATATTTTAGCTTAAGGACACTTGGGTTCTGCAGCAGCTCAGCAAACCAACAAGTCCATCTCTGAAGGACTAAAACAGAAGAAAATGAAGGTTTTTGAATGACCTGGTAAAAGTCTGGACTTCCATCTGATTGAGATGTTGTATCTGACCTTAAATGAGCTGTTCATGCTCAAAAATCCTGCGTTGTTGCTGAATTAAGACAATTCGGCCGAGATTAATGGGACAAAATTCCTCCACTGTGATGTAAAAGAGTCAGTTTGAGTTATTGTAAAGGCCTGATTACTGAAGTTGCTTCAATAAGATGTAGCACAACAAGCCATCAGGTTCAGAGATAGTTACCTTTTTACATGGGGTTTGGTTTGGACAGTTTTGATTTTCTTAACAGATAAAATTATCTTTGAAAAACTGTATTCACTCAAGTTATGTTATAAATTATCACATGTGACAAAATTACAAAATAAATCTGTAGAAGGGAGCAAATATTTTTACTGCACTGTAAGCCATTTTCTTTTTAAACATTTATTTTTACTGTCAGTCACCACAAAAAAGCAAAGGACTGTCTAAAAGGACTTAAATGTGTTTGTGTTTATTAACAAAGTATCTCATGACCCACTGAACTGGTTTTAATAAAACTTCCAGAAAGTTGCCCATGAATGTAAATCTACATGTAGTTATCAACCTGTTAGCAGTGAGACTCATAAAACACATTGTCTGTCGGTGTGTCTGTCCATCTGTAAATTATTGCAAATTAAAAAAAAACAAACCTGTTGAGATTATGTTTTATTCATTAAAACCTGTATTTTTTAAATAAAATTGTTGTGGTCTCTGTCTGTATTTTCAGATAAAGCTCCACATTTCTCCAGATTAGGAGACGAGGAGATCAACGCTGGTCAAAATGCTACTTTTCAGTGTGTAGCAGCTGGAAGAGCGTCGGAGGCTGAGCGGTTTCTGCTGGAGGTTGGTGTTTCAGACGGTGTTTATGTTGAAAAACCACTCGTGTGTCTCTAACTCACATGTGTCTGAGTATGTAGAGTATCTACATTAAACACAGTCAACAGCCTAAAGCAAAGAATGATCATATGTCTGCTTTCACTTTCACCTGGGTTTCTTTGTTCACCAACATCTACTGGTTCCTTTTCTGTTTGTTTTGGCATCCTGGTTCTATTTACAGTTTAAATGCACATTGATATCCCCAAATTCAACATTTACCTGAGCTGCTTAAAGACATGTGGGTCCCATTATGATGCACCTATAAACCTTCTCAGGATAAATATACGTATCTATTTGGTTTAATTCAGCTACACAGTTGTTTTCAGTGCAGAACAGCTGACAGCTTGAGTTGTGGAGAGTTCTTTTATTTTTTGGCATATGGAAAAATGTTCTTGCAAAGAGTTTGTTTGGAACTTTGAATGCAGTTGCTGTTCCTGCATGCGTTCCTCCCAGCAGGAGATCTTCTGCTGGAGATAGAGCCTCACAGCAGGTTGCAGTTCTCAATTTGCATCAACTGTTGTAGCCCCAACCTCCAAAATGATCCCCAAGGAATCCATCTTTATGGAAACTGTCAACATCAGCCTTATAGAAATTAAACTAAATGAATCCCTGTGAGTTCCAGGCTTCATTAGGTCCATCTGTGATGGAGCGGCATTCCAGGTTCAGAAAACCAAAAGGTTTCAGGAGGTGAATTACTATTAGTCATCTAAGCTGAAAACAATATGAATGTATTTGGTAACACGAGGAACTTCCACACTGCCACAGATTTAAAGCAGTACTAAATAACTTTTAACTTCTGTATCATGAAAAATCAACTTTTTGGAGCTTTTAACCATGTTGTGATGCTATTTTTTTTATTTAAAAGACCTCCAGAGTAGTTTTTGGCTTAATTTGTGCATTCCCGAGTAATCCTGCTGAAACCTGCGCTCTGAGCAGCTGCTTTACATGTAAAACGGCTGAATTGAGCCCCTTTATGTCACGGTGTCGTATCAGGAAGTTCCTGACCAATCCCTGCTGCCCCTGTAGTAGGTACGAGGTGAACTGCGAGAGTCCGAAAAAATTTGTCAGGAGCTCATCGCGGCAGATGTCTAACCTACAGCCCAGAGTTCCCACACTTCAACCATCTGCTGCTCTTTATTAGCATGAGCTGCTAATAAAGACTTATCAACTCAACCCTGCTAATCACATGTCAGTATGACTCCAGCTTTACAGCTGAGCTCCACGTCACCATAGCCCGTCCCACCACCGGATAAAAGACACAGTCACTCTCCCTGCCAGCGCTCAGTCAGACGTCCCGTTTGCCACGAGCTCCTGTTAGCCTCCGTGCTGCAGTTTACCCGCCTCATTAATCCAGCCTCAGACCTCAGACCTGTCCCGGTCGATCTCTCTCTCTCTCTGTCCGCCTCGTTCTTGGCTGCTGGTCTCGCAGTCAGCGACTACGGTCGCTGCCTACAGAAACCCGCTCTTCGCCTACGACCTGTCTCACTTCACCCGTCCGATCCCAGTCTTGGTGTCATCTCCCGGGTCGGATCGCATCCAGACGCGAGTGGACCATCTTTCCCTCCAGACGCTCCTCACCACCAAGCGTCCTCTGACAAATTAGCACCTTTAGATTAGCATCTAAAAATTTCTCATCGAAAATGTGCATTTGGCTGTGAGAGTTACATGAGTTTATTTAGTGTTTCTAAACAGCCCAATCGCACTCACAGTTGGGAGGCGGGGTTTTAGGTAAACCGAGCATTTTTACTTCCTGGTCACAGAATAACTCGAGAATATAAGTTATATTTCAGGACAAATGAAGTGAATATAACTCAAACAGTAAGGTTTTATCAGATATGTGCCGATCCCAGACGTTGAAAACTGTAAAATACCATGATACAGTCCCTTTAAAACTATTAGACACCCTGGATCCTCCGATGGCTTTAGAATACGCAGAGCAACTTCAGTGCTCCATGTCGCGGCTGACAGTGGGCGGTTCCTTTGCTGCTTCACAGGAACAGCTGTTGGCTGCAGCAGCGGTCACCATTCGCTCCTATAAAGGTAGCAGTTAGCTTTTTTGTTGCAATCAAGGGGTTCACTTTTCGTTGGCATCATGTCGAAGGACAATCTAAAAGAGTAACAAGCAAAGACTGATTTTTATTTTGTTTCTGCACTGATAATAATTGCAAAATACGCCACCCTGTCAACCACCTGATAACGTCATTACTTTCAAAGCCGGTTTGAGCAATGGTCGCCTGAGACATGGTTGTTCACGACAGTTTTAATTCTGCTTTTAACCACTTGGTGGGAAAAACGGAAGTTATTTAGTACTGCTTTAATGAAATACAAACACACAGAAATGAAAAAAAAGTCGGATCACTGCAGATTTTACCACTTTTCATTAGCGAGGCAGCTATTTTGGATTTTGATGTTGTTGATGGTTTGGCTGTTTAACCTGGAGGTTTAGGTCTGGGCACCGTTACAGGTGATTTTCTCATCTTGAAATTTCTAAATTCTGATTACAAACAGGATGCATCAACACACACCTTTCTGATTCTGAAAACCTCTCAAACTACAAACAAAAACAAAGCGTTGCCTCAATTAGTGAAGGAAATAATTCTGATAAAGGTTTCTGTAGAAGATGCCACGCCTCTCTGTTCCTCAGGTCAGAGTCTTAGTTTCAGTTTTTATTCTTTATTTGGGGGCGTGTTCTGCAAAGACAAATCCATCTTCTGGTTTTGCCTCGAATAAAGAAACAAATGTCAAGCAGTGGTTTGTTTTTGCTGCTCACGTCGTTCCGCAGTCATTGTGAAGCCTCATAGTCAGCGCAAACATCTTTTACCTCCCACAGCAGCCGGTGTTAATCATGGCCGACCAGGGCAAACCCACTGCATTGTTGAAAACTAGGTGCTGTGTGATTTGGGTAATTGGAAGTGTCCTCGTTCACACCTCCTTGAACAACCACTCGTTTTGTTGCAACACAAGGAAGAAGACAAACGCTTTGGGTAATTAGCTGGTAAAACCATACACACGTCTGCTGTAATGAGATATCCAGGCTACAGGAAGGCTTTTTCTACCTCTCTCTCTTCCTGTAACTTCATCTGTCATCTTCACAATCTCTCGATTTATTTTTCTTTTTAAATCACAAACTTGAATCGGTGTTGCTTTTGTGTGTATTTTGCGCCTTTTCACTGTAACAGCTGCAGAACAGCGTCGGCTGCACACGCCTGCCAGATTAACAGATCGTTTTGTCATTTCCTTGCCAATTAGCCACAGCCAGATTGTTTTGATAACACGAAGTGATCTTACGCTTATTTGATTTATCCTTATTTCTCCCGCCTCTGTTCTGTAATCCACAAGCTAGGTGGCAAAGAGAAGATATAAAAATTGCAAAAAGGATTTTTTTTCGTCCTTCTTCCTGCGGCTTTAAGATTTGTTTCCTGCTTAACCCTAATCAGTGGGTGTGTTTATGTGTTTGTTTACAAAGCCCGGGCCTGAGGTTTGTGTGGCCTTTTTTGTGGCGTTTAAATTCAGTGGTAGCACTGAAGCTGAGATTTCCCAGCGTAACCTGAAGGCTTCCTTGTTGATCCGAGCGTGCTGACACGATGTGGATTGTGCTAAAACTAAAAGATCAAAAAGTATCAGAACTCATGCTCAGCTCGTTCACACTACAGAAAATGTTGCCTGAAAACATGAGAAAAGAACATCAGATCCTGTTTGTGTGTGTGTGTGTGTGTGTGTGTGTGTGTGTGTGTGTGTGTGTGTGTGTGTGTGTGTGTGTGTGTGTGTGGGTTTGTATTTCTGACCTCCTGGGGACCCGTTTCCTGACTTTTACTATCTTTCTGGGGTCCGAGGGTTCTTGTGGGGACCGAAGCCTGGTCCCCATGAGAGGGACTCCCCTTTTTAGGGTTAGGGGTTAGGTTTATAGGTATGGTGTGAATAGAGTTTTAGTTAGTCTTAGGGTTAGTTATAGATCAGTAATGGTTAAGGTTAGGAAAAGGGTTTGGGTTAGGTATAAATCTAGTTACTAAAATCAATGGAAGTCAATGGACGGTCCTCATAAGGATACCAAAACACACTTGTGTGTGTGTGTGTGTGTGTGTGTGTGTGTGTGTGTGTGTGTGTGTGTGTGTGTGTGGGTTTGTATTTCTGACCTCCTGGGGACCCGTTTCCTGACTTTTACTATCTTTCTGGGGTCCGAGGGTTCTTGTGGGGACCGAAGCCTGGTCCCCATGAGAGGGACTCCCCTTTTTAGGGTTAGGGGTTAGGTTTATAGGTATGGTGTGAATAGAGTTTTAGTTAGTCTTAGGGTTAGTTATAGATCAGTAATGGTTAAGGTTAGGAAAAGGGTTTGGGTTAGGTATAAATCTAGTTACTAAAATCAATGGAAGTCAATGGACGGTCCTCATAAGGATACCAAAACACACTTGTGTGTGTGTGTGTGTGATGGAGGAGAATTTTGAGACACTTTCTGCTTGACAAATGTTACTTGTTTTAATGGTGTGGAACAATGTGAGAGATGCCCCCACAGCACAACAACAAGGTGTTTGAATGTCCATCTCTCCGTTGAAGCTCTGACTTTCAAGCCCAACTCACGTTATTTATCTTTGGTTCCTGCTTTCACATCCTCTGCTTTGTGACAAAAAACCCCAAACATCTACTTTTTGTGTATATTATCTGAGAGTTTTACAATTAAACAAAAACTGGACTGGATCCTTGTACGAACTTTCATATTAAACTGATTAATCCTTGATGCATTAAAATTTGTCCAGTTTCGAAGCTCCAGCTGCTAATCAGTCAAATATTTTGTCTGAAAATTGCTGCATGCTGAAGAGGGCGGTGTGTATCGATGGGCTGCTTTTGGAGTGACACTCATGACATGCATTACCCTTATAATCATGATTATTTTAACGAGCTTTTGTATGTATTTATTAAAGCATGCTTCATTGTCAGATTGCGAGATTTAATCAGTTAGATGGCCCTACATTTCTAATTAAATTGTACATAATTGAACAATTCTCCTTTTTAATCACACAACTCTAATGAGAGCCGACCCATATAACAATAACTCAAGTGTGCTTTGTTACATTATTAGCTCGGTGTCCCTGGAGTTCACTGGGTAATAGCTGTGCACAAGTGGTGTGTACAGTGATAGGTACTGTTTGGGTGGAAGAAGATCCAAATACAAAGGAACTGCCAGGTGATCCAAACTGTTTGATTAAACTCACTTTGAACAGAATTCAGAACAGACTGAAGCCAGAATGGAAAATCCAGACAGTTGTGACTGTAAATGGTCTGAACAGACAGGAATGAGAGAGACGCGATATTAAACACTAACTCTTATAGAACAAAGGCTGTAATTCCTACAGAGGAAGCTGAGTGGCCGTTAGACAACAGAGCTGGAGTAGATGTGATGTGAAAGCAGGTTTTACTAAAATAAAACAACATGATACAGAACATGAAAACGAACAGTGACCAAATACATAAAACATAAATCCAGGGCTGTAATACTTCCCAAATTAAAGACCGGACGTTCCACGAAGTAAAACATTGTCCTGTTTGTTTTCATGTAAGAATTTGGAACTAGGATCATCTAATGTTGAGAAACGATGGAGATATGTGGGTTATGGTGTTGTGAATGACTCTCAGCTACCAGCATGCCAAATTATAGCTACACTTCTGTAAAACTGGCTGATCTTGAGTCATTTTATGTTTAATAATGTCAATAAGCTGTGGAGGCTATCTTGATTTGGTTTGACTCTTAAAGTGAATCAGTTGTAGATCCACATCTGATGAAGAGTTTCATCAAAATCTGTCTAGTGGTCCATGAGATATTTTCAAGCATCTACGGATGAATGCACGCATGCACGCACAGACTCAAACACAATCAGAGGCATAAACATGATGGTGCATCAGTTCCACTTTGCTTTAACTCGAATTGCACGGTCCTCATCTTTGATCCATGATTTTGAAAACAAACATCTGCTACTTACAACATGTTTAAGTCCTAGTCTTTTTAATTTACCACATTTTTGTTAAAGTAAAAAATGTAAAAAATTGTCTAAAATTGGGAAACAAAAGCAGGACAGAGAGGAGAAGAAAAATAAGAACACAGGAAAGGACAGGACGTGTTTAAAACACCTTCACTGGGACCCAGAACAACTACCTGAACAAGTATCTGAACATCTACCTGAACAACTACCTGAACAACTACCCGAACATCTACCTGAACAACTACCCGAACATCTACCTGAACATCTCCCTGAACAACTCCATGAACATCTACCTGAACAACTACCTGAACAACTACCTGAACATCTCCCTGAACAACTCCATGAACATCTACCTGAACAACTACCTGAACAACTACCCGAACATCTACCTGAACAACTCCATGAACAACTACCTGAACAAGTATCTGAACATCTCCCTGAACAACTCCATGAACAACTACCTGAACA
>SSNP01000109.1:975252-1011670 GCA_006937955.1 Pachypanchax playfairii
TCATTTTTTTTTTTTTTTTTTTTTTTTGTGAGAGATAAATTCTCAAATCGATATCATAAATCATAAATCACTCCTACATTAAGACTGAAAGTGTTCTTTAAAGAGGTGAGTCTTAAGTCTGCTCTTAAAAGTAGCTGCAGACTCTGAGGATCGGACCGAGTTTGGTAGGTCATTCCACCATCGGGGGACAACAGAGGAGAAGAGTTTGGAACATGATCTCATGCCACGTTGTGGTGGAAGCGCTAGGCGTCTTTCAGCGGCTGAGCGTAGCTGACGCGTGGGAATGTAGGTTTGGATGAAGGAGTGAAGGTAGGTAGGAGCTGTGTGTGTTAGAGTCTGGTAAGCCAGAAGCAGAGCTTTGTATTTGATGCGTGCTGCAACTGGAAGCCAGTGCAGGGAAATGAGCAGCGGAGTGACATGAGCCCTCTTGGGCTGGTTGAAGACCAAACGTGCTGCTGCGTTCTGAATCATCTGCAGAGGTTTAACCGAGGACGCCGGAAGACCGGCCAGCAATGAGTTGCAGTAGTCGATCCGGGACAAGACCAGGGCCTGGACCAGAAGCTGTGTGGTGTGGTCTGTGAGGAAGGCTCTGATTTTCCTGATGTTGTAAAGCGCGAATCGACATGAGCGAGCTACGGAGTTAACCTGCTCTTTGAAGGACAGCTGGTTGTCCAGTATGACACCAAGGTTTCTGGCGGAGGTTTTGGGGAACAGCGTGATGGAGTCAAGCTGCACGCTTATCTGAGGAGGTAAGGAGTTACTGGCAGGACAGACAATGAGGTCAGTTTTGGACAGATTAAGCTGAAGGTGGCGATCCCTCATCCACGCCGAGATATCTGAGAGGCAAGCAGATATCCGCACTGAGACGGATGTATCGTCTGGAGGGAACGAGAGGAGGAGCTGAGTGTCGTCAGCGTAGCAATGGTATGAGAAGCCATGGGAGCGAATGATCTCGCCTAATGAGGTGGTGTATAAAGAGAAGAGGAGAGGACCAAGGACCGAGCCCTGCGGGACACCCGTCGCCAGCTCATGCAGACTGGACATCTGTCCATGCCACGAGACTCTGAAAGATCTTTCCGCAAGGTACGAGGTGAACCACGAGAGGACCGGTCCCGAGATGCCAAGCTTAGATAGCGTCGAGAGGAGAACGAGGTGGTTGACGGTGTCAAAAGCAGCAGACAGGTCAAGGAGTACGAGTACTGAGGAGAGACCAGCCGATCTGGCAACCCGTAGTGACTCTGCAACTGAGAGAAGAGCGGTTTCAGTGGAATGGCCTCGCTTAAAGCCTGATTGATAAGGATCAAGTAGGTCGTTGTCGTGGAGGAACTGTGAGACTTACAACAACTCTATGAACACTGAACATCTACCTGAACATCTCCCTGAACAACTACCTGAACAACTCTATGAACACTGAACAACTACCTGAACAACTATCTGAACATCTACCTGAACAATTACCTGAACAACTACCCTCTCACTTAAAGTAAATATTACCTTGTGGAAGCAGCTCTGCATGTAGGAGCTGCTCACTTCAGCCATCCTTCAGGCCTGGAATAAAACTAAGGAGCATTGAGTCAGAGAGCTGTGGACTTTTATCAAACAGGCAGAGAAGATGTACCGAACAGGTTTGGCTTGTTTTGGGTTTTGACCGTTTAACTTGTTCAAGGAAACAACAGACACACAGAAACATGTTTTATCCTTTAAACCAGCTTGTCACAAATTCTTTTATCACAGCAGAAATCTTAGATGTTGCTAGAGTAGCTGTGTGTGTGTGTGTGTGTGTGTGTGTGTGTGTGTGTGTGTGTGTGTGTGTGTGTGTGTGTGTGTGTGTGTGTGTGTGTGTGTGTGTGTGTGTGTGTGTGTGTGTGTGTGTGTGTGTGTGTGTGTGTGGGTGTGTGTATGTGTGTGTGTGTGTTTGTGTGTGTGTGCATGTGTGACATATACCCGTGTCTGTAAAAACAGGGTCACATGATGACCCGTCCTGTTTTCTCTGACCTTGTCTCTTTCTGCTTTCCAGAGACACAATGGGGACATTTTAACAATGGCGTCGGTCAAGCACCTGAGTCACCGGCGCTTTGTGGTGTCCTTCCAGCTAGACGACGTTCAGCGTACGGATCAGGACCTCTACCGCTGCGTCACTCAGTCCCCTAGAGGCTCGGGGGTATCCAACTTTGCTGAGCTTGTGGTGAAAGGTAAAATCTTGCTGTACTTCCTCTCTCTCCTTTATTCTTATCATGTTTAGTTTTTCTCTATCAGATTTTTTTTATCAGTTTCACTTCCCGAGTGGTTTCACAGGCTGAAGTTGTCCAACACTGTGGCATGCTGAGCTGCTCGGCTCTGTCAGAAAGCTGCTCACTTGACTTGGACCGCCGCAGCCGCTGTCATATCGTGAACCACAGACGGTGACCTCACTCTCATTACTCACCACAGCCCAACAGGCCAACTCCACTCTGACAGCGTAGTAATGACACAGCAGTGGTTTGATGGCAAAACAGACTCCAGCCCTCAGCTAAGTGAAGATGAGAACTGGATATTTGGACATGACATGTTCTGTCTCCTTGTCCTCTGCTGTTGGTTCTTATTGAAGCTGACGAAAATGCAGGGGAACAAGCACAAAAGGAGGTCCTGGCTCAGTTGCAGCCAGTGTTCATCACTGCATTGTGGGTCGAGTTGGTGGTGCAGACTGAAAAATATCATCAACTAGTGGGAGGTTTTCCTAGAAATCCTAAATATACATTCAATTGAAATCATGCTACATTTTAGTTTATGATTAAATGCCTGAAATCTAGTTACTTGCCCACAAGTACAATCAAGAACTAGGTTTAGTGAAGGGTGCCAGTGCAAAAACATCTGGATCAGGACACAAAACATCAGGAGTTTTCTGAACTGAGTGAGAGAACTCAGTCATCTTTAGAGCTCTGTAGCTCAGACAGGTTTTATGGGTAAGAAATGTTACTCAGAGTTTATCTGAATTGTGGAAAGTTGAACTTCATGAATGGAGCTCTGTTTTGATATATCCAGTAATTTTTACATTACAGTTTGAGTGTAAAGCCTTTTTTGGCAGGTTTTAGCCCAAATCTGTGCAAACTAAGTCTTCTTACTCCTGCAGCGTTTACATTCCATTATAGATTAAAACATGTCTCTAACTGTGGTAGAACACACGGTTTTCTGTCAGATCCTGTCAGATTGCGCTTAAAGTCTCGTAGTTTCCTACTGTTACTGAGCTCAGATATTCTCTTTAAACTGGAACTGAAGCGTCTTATTTTCTACAAAAACCAAAGTGGACAAATTAAAGTTGACGTGTGTCAACCAGAAGCTTGTGCTGCTTACAATTTTGGAATTGTTTACATATGACTTTCCCCCTCTCTTTCCACCAGACACAAAATGGGTGTGTAACATCAATGAAGCGTAATACACAGCTGATAGCTGCCATTAAAGTCAATGGGACTGTTTTCACTGGGCGCAAAGCAATGTGAATCTGATGCGTCTCAGAAGAGTATTGTCGCAGTCTTTACACAGCAGTTCTATTTTTTACGCTCTATGCTTCCAAAACACATCAAGCTCAGCAGTTTTCTTTGGACTAGACAGAAAATCAGGCTTTCATACTTGGAAGTTTTAAAAAAAGGACACATGCAGATTTACGTTTGCTTGACTGTGAAAAAATACAGTTCCCATGACGGGTTTGAAGTCCGTAGGTGGTGTGAAGATAAATATCCTCTCAATACATGTTGTCGTCTTTGTCCCTCCTTGTTGTTGTGCGTACTGACAAAATCACGTGTGATTTTGCAAGTCTCTTGTGATTTTGAGATCTCACGGGACCAGCTGGATGGAACACTTTATGCGAGAGATACGTGTCTGAAGCACTCCCAGTGCGAAGGGATGCACGGCTGATTTAGTGAGCAAAATGCTACGCCCCGTTGACGCGTCTAGTGTAAAGGAGGGATTATAGTTTTCTCACAGCGATTGTTTAATCGAGATGTAATTAAGGCTCTGCTTTTCTGTCAGACTTGACTGTCAGGGAGTGAGAGACCCAGGTGTGTGGTTACCATAGTGACCCTAATGAGACTATAACATTACTTTTGTTTTGGATTCACATACAGATTATATATGAAAACCCAGACAATTTCCCATCTTAGCCCATTACAAAACTAATCTTAAATTAGTATTTGGCCTCGAAACAAAAAGTTGGTGTGATTGTTGGTGTGAACATTTTGCTCAGTTTAGTCTCACCTGGTTGTGGATCCACAGTCACATTTTGCAGCTGCCACTTGTGACAAATTCCTGAATGCAGAAGCATGAGCTGGTTTCGTTAAGATTGAAAATAAAAGACTTTTCCTCTCACAACATTGTGTAATCGTAGCTTCCTCCTCCAGAGCTGCAGCACGACGAGACACAGTGACCAGCTGTAAGTTATGTTCGAGTCAGCGGCCATCTTGGGAGACTTAACGAGAACTTGATAAATATATTTCTCACTCCACTGCGGAGCAAAAATGAGCTGCTACTTTTCCCTAATGAGCTTGATCCAATAGTTTTTGAAAAGCAGAAAACATGCAGGAGTCTCAGTGAAACTCTCCTAATGTCTCTTAGTGAAAAGTAACTTGTTTGCATAATTAAATTAAAAATACATTTTGTTATCTTTCTCTCTTCGCTTCTGGTTTTTATTCTGGCCCCATCCTGCTGGAGGATTTGATCCCGAGTGCATTAAAAGACGTGTTTTGAAAGTCATGTTGCGTTTTTATGATTCTAAATGCAGATAAATCCTTAATTAGATGGAATAGCGACGAGGGGAACGTGTCATTCGAGAACAGACTGAAAAACTTAATGATGAATGTTCTAAATTTACTACAGCTGCAAACTTATAAACATCAGAATGAAAAATGAGTGAGTTGTTTAAACTTTAATCACACGGCTTCTTGCTGGTGGCTTTAAGTTGCCCTTTGAGTGAGAAGGGAACCGACCTAAAGATGAGCCGCTCCGGGCTAAAAGAACCAGAAGTGAGTCGAGGTGAGGCGCTGGTAATGTTTAAAGCACATGGGGAGGAGAGTCGTTAAATAAATAAATAAATAAATAAAAAGAAAACAGAGGCAGCTCTGCGGGAATGAAGGATTAGTCACAGCCACAAATCTTACTGATCTTTTCTCATGCTTTGTCTTTGTTCCTGCCCCCCCCCCCAGTTCCTCAATCTCACAGTGTAATTGATCTGCCTGTAAGTGACATTTGACCGCCGGGCTCCTGAATAAATTCTCTGTTTGAAAATCTCTTCCGACATTGATGCAGAGTCTGTCGTTTCATCAGCAGTGAGCGGCCGGGAGGACGGATAGAGGAAAACACGAACGGCACTTAATCACGCAGTTACAGAGATGTCACGTTCGCTGCGTTTGATGCACAGCTGTTCTTTTCAGTCAACACTTTGCAAAAAAAAAAGGAAAAAAAGTGAGCCAGGCTCTTGCTTTGCTGACAGGCCTGACTAATCTGCTGCGTGAACAAATTCTGACCTGCTCACACGCTGCTGCTGCTTTTAGAAACTGGTGGAAAACTCGCCAGTTCTTAACAGAATTTATTTCTCATGTCATTCACACATGAGATACATAATGAAATGACATTTTCTCTGGTTCCGGTGATTCTACAAAGCAACATTCATATGTCTGCCTTGGTTTTCTTTTTTATTTTGGGGGGAGAGGGGTTCCTGTCTGATCAATATGATGCCACCAGCTCTGATTTACAGTCAGCCTCCCACTCCCACCGCTCACGAGCTGCGTGAGAGGAGTTCAAGTTAAAAACAGGGTTGGACTTTCCATCGTTTCCTCGCCACATCTCATTGCTTAACGAGCAAGTGACCAATCCCTTTTGATCAGTGAAGAAAAGGACTTTGTTATTTCTATTTGCCTCAAGCTGCACCCAGATCCTGATTGCCAGCACACAACATTCCTCGTTCAGAAGGCCGCTTGCCTTCCCAGCATCCAATGCAGCTTTGCTCACACAACAGGTTTTAAATGTATTTAATTTACAGAAGAAGGTTGATAAACTTTACTTCTCATTCTCTGTGACAGTTCCTCCGTCCCCCATCGCCCCACCTCAGCTGCTGCGTGCTGGCTCCACGTACCTGATCATCCAACTCAACACCAACTCCATCCTGGGAGATGGGCCCATCATCAGGAAGGAGATAGAGTACCGAGCCAGCCAGTCCCCATGGTCAGAGGTGCATGGGGTCAACATGGTCACCTACAAGCTATGGCACCTGGATCCAGACACCGAGTACCACATCAGCGTGCTTCTAACTCGACCCGGAGAAGGAGGAACCGGCCCTCCGGGACCACCTCTCGTGAGCAGAACCAAGTGTGCAGGTGAGCCTCCACATTCTCCTGCCCTTCTGGTTTTAGGTTTGTTGCAGTGAAGAGATATTTTTTCTGGATTTTTCCTTTAAATTTCAAAGACATTTGGTTCTAAAGAGTTAAAACTGAGCATCTGAAGTTTGAAGTGGTGAATTTATCACGTTTTTCATAAATAAATATGGCCGGTGGCTGCTTCTGTCCTCCGAGCTGCAAACACAGCCTCCTCCCAGCTTTCATTCATATTACATGCGGTTTATTTTAAAGGTACCTGCCGGGAATATCTGTGTAAACAAACAAAAGTTATGTCTACATTCACTTACTAACTTATTAAAGTACATTTTTTTCCAGGATCATTGATTTCTTGTTCTTCAGAATGCCAAAAAAAAAAGAAAAAAAAAAGAAAAACAATCCTCTGGAAACCTTTAATCTGAAAAGTAGCAGCCGATAACCGTCTGCCTCATCTGTTTTTAGCCTTAAATCTTGCAGTTTTGTGGAGATAAGAACTGTTAGTTAATGATTTAGTTATAAACACTTTCATCATGCAACACAATGTGATCAGAAGCATCAGGGAGAGCATTGTTGTTGTTTATGCACTGAAAAGAAACCAGAAAAAAAGATCCTCAGACATTTAGATGACTCTCATTTACCAGAACTGCTCAGTGAATCTCAAAGTGCTGACTCGTACCTATAAATATGTCTCATAAATGGAACTCCTTTGCTTGTAATTAAGACATCCTGAATTAATAAAGATCCTCGGCTGAGCGTTCTGATGCCCAGCGGCCCTCACGCTGTAACTTATGTAACAAAATGAGACTCTTTCATTATGAGGCCAAATCTGTCACGATAATCTGTTGAAAATTCAATCAGGGAGAAGCTGATAGACAAAACTCCAACACAGTGGCTGTGTGGACTTATCTCATGAGAGACGACACATTTGTTATCACCAATGTTCTCTGAACTCCGGCGCTGCGGGAGACTGAAAGGCAAACTTTAATTGCTGCTCGCATGGTAATATTGGTTTGAGGGTTATTTTAAAAGATAACGGAGGATTGCAGAGCGAATCTGCAGCCCAATTTGTAGGTTCATACTCAAGAATTCGGAAGTTTAATGAATAGACATGAGGATCCTTGATTTGCCTGTAATATCTGAAAGCTACCACTGTGTTAATAGCCAGCAAAAAGTTTCACGTTTGGTTAATTGATGGTTTTAAATTGGATATTGGTTTTCAATTGTTAGTGATTTCTCTCAAGGCACGTCCCACTTGGATTATCTAGAAACAGAGGCAGATTTAGTCATTTTAGGACCCAAAGCAACACAAGGGCCCCCACCAGTCCCTCAGCTTATTGATAGTCACTCAATATATTATTTATTTAAAACCTACAAATATTACAGTTGTTTATTGCTAAATTTAAATTTCACCTGCCAAATTTTATTTTACAGTTATGGTTCATTTAATAAACCTTTTTTCAAACCATTTGTGTTGGGTCTCAGGACTTTTTTAGTTCCACTTTTTCTCAATTATTCTCCTATGGTTTTGTTTCTTTCTCCTCTGGGATTGTTTTGGGGTTTTTTGTTCCTCCCACTCTCCTCTCTGTTTCCCGGCTTAAGCTCCTCTTCTTTGTCGTGTCCTTCGTCTCAGTTTCCTGGTCTGCTTTTATTTTGACAGCGTCTGTGCTTCCTGCTACCCTTGTGTCTTCCAACAGCTTACACCTCCTTTTGTCTCAGCTGTTTCCTGTTGAGTTCGATTAGTTTCTGTTTGTATAAAAGCTGTACCTTCAGTTCAATTCTTTGTCCGGTGCTCCTTGGCATCCATGTATGCTCGTCTTCCTCCCCCGTCTCGCCCCTCTTTGGATTTTTGCCTCTTCTTCACTCCCTCCTCCTACAGTAAGTTTGTTTTTTTGTTTTTGCTGCCTCGTCAGCCTGTTTGTTCTGATCCATTATTAAAGTATATTTTCACTTAAGCTCCTGTCTCTCTCTCGTCTCCTGCATTTGGGTCCTATCACAAATAACACAAATCATGACAATAGTCTCAAGATCTAAGTCTAGTTTATATAGTAGACTTAGTTATAGACTAGATATAGACTTCATAGTTATGGAAGATTGTGGTTATTGGGATAGCTGGTAACAATCATGACGATAGGTGTGTCATATCAAGATGCTGATTAGACAGCAGGATTATTGTACAGGTGTGCTTTAAACTGGCCACAATAAAAGGACACTCTGAAATGCTCAGTTTTGTTTCATTGGGGGGGGTTGTGGACTCAGAAAGCTAGTCTGGTGTGACCACTATTTCCCTCATGTAGACCCCACCAATAAAACAAAACTGAGCATTTCAGAGCAGCTTTTTATTGTGGCCAGTCTAAGGCACACCTGTGAGGTGTGATGGATTATCTCCACAAAGGAGAAGCGTTCACTGTTACAGATTTAGACCGATTTTTGAACAATATTTGAGGTAGATGGTTATTTTGTGTATGTGAAAAGTGTTTTAGATCTTTGAGTTTGTCTCATAAAAAACGGGAGCAATAACAAGTGTCGCGTTACTTATTTTTATTCATTATAGATGCATTTCATGTCAAATATTGTTCGAGTTAATGTTTTCCAGGTTTTTTGAAAATGTAATGGTGATTTTCTGGGATTTTTAACAGGTCATTCATGTTGAATTTCTAAATCTGTGTGCAACGCAGAGCATAAAGAAAAGTCTCTGTAATGCAGATGCACACAGAGAAGATGTAGGCAGTTCTGCATTCTGCTCCAATCTGCAGCGTGTGCATTGTGTAGTCACAAACGCACAGAAAGGAGAGCTTTTGTTTCCCTAAGGCAGTCAGTAGATTTGCGTCCTCCTTGGTCATCACTCTTCTCCGTACCCGACGGTCTCTTCCTGCCACACACTCTCCCTCCACATATCTTCCTGCTCTGCTCCTCCCTGCCCTCCTCTCCAATGACATATTAAAGCTACTCTCCTCTCCCAACAACTGGTGACACCCCTCATCCGTCAGTCTTTGTGAGTGAGCTCACAGCTCTCCAACCTCGCCTGCACAGCCATTCCCAACCATCAGATAAATTCACAATATAAAAAAATAAATAACAGGTGTAGGAGAGGAAGAAGAAGCTGAAATGGTATAAAAAGGAGGCGAGACGATGGAGGACTCACTAAAAGAAAGAGCTTTTCCAGCTGCTTCTGTCACAGTTTATAGAAGTCAGTAAAAATCTCAGACTTTATTGATGTATTTACATTTCAGCCACTGTGACATTAGCTTGTTCAGTCATGTGTGGGATCAGTAATCCCGCTGTGTTTGCTGAGCTGCTCAACCGGCCATTTAGGTGCAGCACCAGATTAACACAAAGGGTGAAATGATCTTTTCCCATCTTTACCGCTTTTATGTTTGCTTTTTGTAGCTTTAACGTTGTGTGTGACTGATTGACCCGATCAGAGTTGTTTGTAAGAACATTTCTATTTTTAATTTACTAAGATTTCTGAGTTTAAGTATCAAGAAAGACAGAAAGTGAGTTTTCAGGTCAAAATAGCTTTTTTCTGTCTGAAAGGTTCTTTACAGTGCATGTGTAATGCTCTGCTTGGAGCAGTTGGCAAATATTCAGGAATAGAGTCAGCCATATGTAATGAAGGTTAGTCGGGTATAAATGACAAGCTGGTCTAAGATCATTCTTTGCTCGATGCATCTTGTTTCAAGTCGAGTGCTCGATTAAACAATAATCCTACCAGACCTCTTTGTCTTCTGGACTCTGAAGTAACCTGTCTCTCTAGAATCATTGTTTCAATTGTTTATTATGAACTGACCATGGTATCATGATGTTACTATTATAGGTCACTACAGAAATCTGAGCTTCCTCCATCTTGTTTATTTGAACTTCTTGACCCACGAGGAGACTTTCAGCACCAAGTGCATCCCTGATCTCTCTTAAACCACCAGGCAAACCATCTGCTAGGCACCACCTGACTGACCCTTTACTCTGCTACTGACTCCTTGGTCATTCCCATCACTGCTGGCCTGATTAGGTTTGCACACATGAAAATATGAGGATTTCAGAGGGGCAATAATTATCAAGTTAACAGAACAGAGTACTTGACGAAGTGAATTTCCTGTCTGTAAGCATCGTCCCGCCCCTGTGACTAATCACACTCTTTGGTAGGCATGCTGAATATTTCTCTCTGTCCTAAACATGTCGACTGGAAAGATTCACACTCACTCACTCACACACATCCACAGAGTCGATCTGTCCTGGTGTGGGAGGCTGTAAAACTAATGGCCGTGAATGTGAACACGATCTCCACCTGGCTCTGATGGCCATCCAGGTGTGCTTGATGAGCCATTGCTGTGATTATCAGCTTGGTGCATTAGCACAGCTTGAAGCCTCTCAAGTAAATCGCAGAGGAGAGGCAAGCTTTTGTACTGCAGGTGGTCCCAAAACTATGTTAATGGGCCTCCACCTGCTGCTGGGTCACAGAACCCTCTGGAAAGTGCCTGCCGATAATTCCCTCGGTCCGTTAACAGGAGACCACAGCAGAGCCTGGTTAAAACTCGGCACTCCAACAACAAATTGTGTGTTACACTTTTTACAAGGAGCACATCCCTTGGCTGTTAATTAATTAGTTTGTTTTTTTTTAATGTATATGTTTTTACAGATTTGTTAACCTTGAGGTTGCTGGTAAGAGGTCCAATTTTGTGTCGTGGTTGCCATTAACTTCCACAAGTGAAAACAATGTTCTCAACACAACGATACCAACATCATGTTGTTTTAAAATGTCTTTTTCATCTACAAAAACACCAAGCAGTCCTCTCAGGATTTGGTTTATTAAAGACAAAAACATTATGGAACTATTAAACTTTCAACATTTTGCGAGGCTAGCTATGCTACAATGCTAACGTTAGCTTTCTGCAATACTAATATCAGCTTATACATAAACGGAAACAACAAGCTCAGAGATTTTTGGTTCTCTTACTGTGTACAAGTGCTACTGCAAACAGCATGCTCTGTTTTGTAGAAGCATTATTTGTATCTCTGCTGAAAAAATCACTCGCTTTCATTGCTTAAAAGCGTTGGTATGTGTGCATGATTTCCATTGTTTTGATAATAAAAATGCATTTAACCTTTTGTGTGTCATATTTAATTCAACTTAATTCACCTTTTCATCACATTTTTTTCTTAAAGAGGCCCATCCATTAAAAACGTTTTTTAGCTCCACAGGTGTTTTTAGCTTCGCACTAGATGTGAAAATGACACAATAACTTCTCTTTCAGTTTTAATCTCTCAAACTACGCAGGTGGAGATAACACCCGAGTTCAAAAAGCCTGTGTTTGTTACATCACAACTACAGTATATTGCTCATTCATATTCATCAGCTTGCGCAGTTGAGACCACGCCTAGCAGGCTGCTGGCTAAAAGTTGTTAGTATAAACACGTATCAAACAGGAAGATACTCAGAGTGCAGGGGGGAAGGAAACAGGAAGCTGTGCTCTCATAGGTTAGTTTGTTGGCCAATCTAGGTCCAGCAAATTAGCATAATAAATATTAATGAGTTGGAGCCGAACCAAGAAAAAATTTCCAGCAGTCAGATTGAAAGGGCTGTAAATCAGTGTTTCTTAATGTTTTTTAGATATCAAATGTTTCATATTACAGGTTAATACTTCTGAAATAACCACAAAGTCATGACATTTGTGTGAAATGTCCTCTTTAAGGATTGAGATTTAAAATAATGAAAAAGGAAACAATATTCATGTTATAATTCTTTGAAAGGTTTTCTTATATTTGTATTCAAATGAAAACACATTGAATTTCAATAAACTCTATTTTACAACAAAACAGTAATTCTGAACAAAACTATTTGTTCTGTTAACTATTTCCATCATTTCCTGCATGTCCAGGTGACACAGAATGTAACGTTAGAGAATGACGTTCCAGTCATCATGTAGGTCCCTCAGCCTGTCTATTAGAAAGATGACTATCATCTAGTGGTGGCCAATTGGAACAATGTGGGGTTTATAGTGCAAAGGCCTGTTGCAGTTCTGCAACGTTGTCAACATTAGAGTTAACGCTTACACCAAAAATTCAGCATAACATTTAAAGGCAGTTTGTTTAGATGTAGCCAAGTTTATTCAGTAGATTATATTATTTCCATGATGCAGAATGTAATAAGTGTGAATTTTCAGCTGTGCAGGAACTGAGTGGGGATAATGTTTTACTTGCTTTCTTACCTATTTGCTCATCAAAGTTGTTTGCTTATATTAAAATGTGGTGATTGTATGAGTCATTTCAAACATTCCACTGCAATGCTGGGATCTTTACACCCTCCTGTGACCATTGCACAATGTGATTCAGTGCTTTACTAGACTGAAAAATGACTTCCAACAGGGGACAACAGTGTTTGCACAATTGAGTGAATCCGATAATCTAGAAAAAACATGTTCCAGTCACAAGTAACTCCACCATACATCACCATTCCTGGAACACTTCCTCACGGCACAAAAAGCCTTCCCGCAGGTAGGGCTGTCAAGGTTTGACTGCATATGGATGCAGCCATACACCGCTCAGGTATAAATGCCCACATAGGGATGAGTGTCTTATGTAGGCCTCAGGCCATATTAGGACAGCTGCAGGTCTTTGGCCACAGGCTGCCATAGAGGGGGTGTTTGTGGAATACAGGCAAATAAGACGAGGCCAGAGGGAAGGAGCTGGCACAAATGTCCACTTTGAGAAAGCCCATAATGAGCACATTGTGGCTTCTTTTGGTGGTGCTTCATCAACTCAGCAGTTAAAAGCCCCTCTTTATTTAGCCCTCAAACTGTGCAGACTATCAACTGCACCATTAAGACAATGAACAATGGTACATTTACATCTCTCACTGGGCGCGGCGCAGTCCACTACTTTGTGATTACCGAGCCCACTCATTCATCTACCGTCACATTAGTCTGGATGAGGTTCAGATCGATGCTCCGCTCATACGGTATTTTCATCTAGTGTGAGATGGCTGACAGCAAATTAAAAGAGAAAGCTAATGAGTGCCAAGGCCTTTAGTGTAGATTGAAAGTGTCATAAAATTTCAAGAGCTCTACCGCAGATAGCGACAAGTGGAAAGGGGAAATGGTGATAATACCTTTGCTTCTGATACAAAGACAGAAGAGCGATGAAGAGTAAAACAACTCAGAAAGTTTGTGTGTAGCTTTTATATTCCCTCCACTGTGCTGAGAAAACTCATTCTGTGTGATGCATTAGCTGCTTTATTTAAATTCTCTTTGCTAACTGGTGCTACAGTGACTCGGTGCAGGAACAAGCACTTTGACCAACAACCTTAAACTCCTCTGATCTCTACCTGTGACCCTGATCTCTTCTGTTGGTCCCTGCATCCCAGGCCCATTACTCAGAACAGCCTGTAAAGAGGATAAAATCTGTATACTGTATTTAGTGGCATATTGCTTGACATAAAGGTGTTGACTGGGTTAATAATGGCCTCTGATAAAGCCGCCATTGATAAGGAGGATGTCCTTGGCTTGATTCTTCAGCCTTTGGATGTCCTTCCGAACACTGGCCAGTCTGTGCTTCTGTGCATAGAAGCTCTCAGTCTGTCTTGGTGAACTGGGGGTTGGGGGGTTGGGTGGAGTGGTGTGGGGTATCAAAAACAAAGCTGCTGTTCATTTAGTCAGAAAAAATATGGAATAACTCATCTGTGACCAGAATTAACTTGGTATCTGCTAAAAATACGTGCAGTCATTGTGACCCAGCACTAAAAGTGACCAGTGGAAGTAAATGTCCTTGTGTAACACTTGCTGTCTTGTGCAATGGGGGGTGAGAGGATGAGGGGGGTTTAAACCTCAGGGCTGCTGGAGAGTAAACTTGCGCAGTGGCGCAGAGGAGGGAACTGGTGGTAGAACGACACGAACTCAGCCTGTCCTATTAATTAGTGCAATTGGCATGAGTTCCTGCTCAGCCATCAGGGATGTGGGCGTGTTTTGCTGGCAGCAAACTGACCTCTGTGCAAGAGAGGAAATGCAAAAAAACTGCCGGGGTGGTCTTAGAATCAAAGTACACCATCATTTGCAAAGTGTTCTGTTTGTTCTGCACTAGGCACGGGCCACTGGTTTCAGCGTGTACCACGGAATCGAACGCCACTAAAACGAATAATTAAATATTTTCAGCATTGTTTCCATTAATTTATTTATCTTAATATAGGATGACAGAGACAAATATGTTTGTTTTATTTCCTAGAGTAGCCCAGAGTATTGCTATCAGTTAGCTAGGTAACTCTACCCTAAACCTTACAGTCCTCTCAAAATGTTTAGATTTCTAATTCAAATTCACAAGAGTCAACATTTTAAAATGCAGATACTCGTTCAAACTAACTTGAATCTATCCAGTTTCTCTCAGGTTGGTGCACATGTGGGAGGATTGCAAAACACGTTTATTTCCCAAAACCATTTTTCTCACTATAAAAAAGACAATAGCCGCTGTTTTTAAATGAACATTTGCAATAAGCTACAAGAGTTAGCATTGTGTGAAATAAACAGTTGGCTCTCTCTACCTGGCTAACAACCTGGTCAATCAGCTAGCTAACATCAACATGTCAGACTCAATACTTTACAAACAAACAGAATGACAGACGAAGAGATATTTTGTGCTGTAAACACATTTACTTCAGAGCTAAATACATTGTTCTGCTGTTAGTTCTATGTTTTTGTTAGGGCCTTCCATCCTTGTTGATATAGTTTAAAAAGTTAGCATGTCTTTTAAAACATCCTGTTAGCTTCCTGGTGATGTAGCTGGATGACATGGACTGTAGTTATAATCTTGATACTGATGATTGCAAAAAGATTTTAACTCTGTTTTATATTTGTCAACATAAACGATAAGCAATGACATGGAGGTTTAATACCAGTGTCGGTAGTCCAGAGTTATTTACATTTTAAACAGAAAGACAATTAAAAACTTTCACTGTGAATCAAATCATCTCTAAATACTCTAATCATTGTTATGTTTGATCCTCTCCCCTACCATTCCCAGAGCCCATGCGTCCACTACGAGGCCTTGTCGCCACAGATATCCTGTCCAGGCAGCTGTCCCTGCAGTGGGAGAATCTGGCGTTCAACCTGACACGCTGCCACACCTACTCAGTGTCCCTATGCTATCGTTACACCATGGCGGGAGGCGGCGGAGGCCACAACACCACCGTGCGCGAGTGTCTGGCGGTGGAAAACAATGCCTCACGCTTCACGCTTCGTGATCTGCCACCGTACCATGGCATCCACGTTCGTCTGTCGCTGGCGAACCCGGAGGGGAAGAAGGAGGGCAGAGAGGTCACCTTCCAGACTGAGGAGGACAGTAAGTTCCTGGTGGAGGTTATTGAGTTGATGAAAGTGCACAGAAACCCAAACTTAACATTTAAAATGCCGACTGATATTCATCCTGTTTAAAGCTTCAGAAAATCATATTGAAAAAGATTTTTGCTGTTATTTCACATATTGTTATAAAACTCCCATTTTTTTTCAAACAGGTTATTTTATCATCCAATTCACTGTCTTACTCGACTCACTACAACATGAAAATAAAATGTCCAACATGTTTAAATTATCATCTCAAATTTCTGTTTTAAGGTATTTTAAAACATTTATTTTCTCAAGATAATAACTCACTTCAGGGTTTAATATTTTTACACTCAACACACTATTATTATTAAAATCACACAGTTTTGAACTAAATTTAAAGTTAAAAACCGTCATGGCAGAAAACTTTGTCGCATCAGTTGACTTCTTCAGCGTGTTCCTGAGCTTTCACAGCGTTCCTCTCCCGTCACAGAAGCACATCTTTGTTCATTAAAAACCTTTTTGATTAGCTTGTTCCTTCTGTTTCTTCTCTCCTGTATCTCCTAAAACTTTTTTTCTTATTTACCCCTAAAGATTTCTGATTTGTCAATATTTATCAGCGTTTCACACTTGTTTTCAGTTGTTCGTGCAAATTTGATTCGTTGAGAAAACAAAGCATGAAGCTGCGGAATCAGCAAAGATGGAGAACCTAAACCATGAAATCAGATCAGTCTGATTGTTTGACAGTGCAAATATACAAACCTTATACTTCTTATTAACATGAGCACTAATAAAAACTCAATCAATAAAAAAGAGGGTGACCTTTCACCCCTCGTTATCGGACATATAGATTAACTCCTGGATGCTTCTATCGTAAATTTATCTTCCTCTATTAGAAAAAACATGATTAGAACTTGAGTTAAGAAACATTTTTGATATGAAATAACATTTTATTTTCATGTGGATTTCAACAGCATCAAGATGTTGTTTGTGTTGCTTTTCTTTTTTTTTTTGGAGAGCTGATTGCTTGTTGCTGCATGACAAATTGCTCCATGAGGATAATAAAGATTCTTTGTACCTTGAACTTCCCTTTTTCCAAATTTATCTGTGTGAAGTGAGACAACAGATACCAGAACACACTCTCTGGACTGTGTGAAATAATCCTCAGTATTAAAACAAACCGCGGCTCCCGGGATCAGACGGTTTCAGTGGAAACATTTCACCTTGATGAAGGTGAGACTGCGGAAGAACTGTTGAATTAAAGATCTTTAATACTGGAGCAAGGTGTCCCTGCTAAGATTTAAGCAGCTTGTTACTTCCAATCAAATGTCTTTATACCCAATTTTCCAACCTTTTAATCTAGTTATGTTTATTGTATAAAACATTGAAAAATTCCTACACATTTATTTATTTTAAATATAAATTAGGTGTTAAAGTTTAAAAATTCTGTAAAGAATTTAATCAAATGCTGCTCAGAGAATTATCACTGATACATGTTAAACACTAATCTGACTTTGAGTTATTGTCTTTATACTGAAATGTGAAAATAACTTGAAATGTCAGAAACATGATTAATCCCTAATCACTGGATAACGATTGTCGCACTCTGATGTGCTCTGATTTCTGGGCCTTTATGAACATAAATCTAAAATTTAGCAGTTAAATACATATTAACTTGGGCTGCATGTTCAGTTCATCTGTCGCTGGCGAACCCGGAGGGGTATCTAAAAACTTTACCAGTAGAGTCTTTAATGGTTTCATACTAGTCACTGAGTCCAGAACCCGTTTCAAATCCTTCTCAGTTTCTTCTTAATTTAGTTTCCATGATTCCAAAGTTAAAAAAATGTGAGTCAGCTTTAGGAAGGGTTGGTGAGATGGCAGATGAAGTAATGGTAATTTGTGAACAAATGGACGAACTTTGTGATTAAACTGTAACAAATAAATTTGTACAACAGTCACATGACTGACCCGTATGACCAGACAAACAAAATCTGCATTAACATGTCGTCCACCACTTCTAAAAGGTTGTGTATTTACTTTTAGTGGATAGATCTGTAAAGATGAACATTGTTGATGGAACTGCAGCTGCCCCACGTAACGGGGAAATACATCTACAATTTAAAATTGTGTTTTTTTTGCTCATTTTTAGCAAAGTTTTCTGCAGCCCTCTTTCCAGATCCTCAATTCTTCTCCAGCTTCAGTGCAGAGGACCATCTAACTGCTCTGTCTGGTGCTGAATCAGCAAAATATATTATTTTTTTCATGTCCAGATTAAAATAACATAAAAAGAGAAAACTCAGGCAATCCCGAGATGGGATTTTGTGCCTCTTATCTCCTGTTTTCCCCTGTTGTAGCATATCATCCTCAGAGTGGCCGGAGGCAGAAATCCATTCTGCCAAGTAAAAATGAAAACAAACAAGATTTTTCTGAAAGAGATATAGACAGACAGAAAGGAGATCAGCGGAAAATAAACGTTTTTTTTTTTTTCTTCTTTTTTTTTTTGGCCCGGATAAAGATGAATATATGTATATATAAACAGAGAGTATGCAAATCATGAGCACAGTTTTTTTAATAAAACTCTTACTAAGCAACTTTGTCCTCCAGACTAACTGAATATAAAGAGACAGCTCAGCTGTTTGGCTCTTGCTTTAGCCTCAGGCCTAAGGCTCATATAGTAGTCTTCCTCTGTACAGAGCAGACTGCCAATTGTTTTCAAAAACAGCAAAAAGGAAAGAGAAGAAGACTGTTTTAATTACATTTCCATACAGTCAAGGGCCTCTCAGTCCTGTTCATGATCAAATTTGCACTGAAGCAGCTAATATAACTCAAAGTCTTTTTATTTTGGCTGAATATTTGTAATAAAGGAGTAAAAGAAATGGAAAATTAAATGTATAAATATTTTTTCTTACGCCATGGGTGTGCAGTACTTTTTATGCATTTTATAAATGAACAGTTTTCTGCCTTCTGATGTCGTTTGTGGTGGATGGAACAGTCACTCCTGTGATATTGACTGACCAGATTCTTTGAAGGATCAGCGCTTCAATTTCCTCTGACAAATGTTTACTTTTGCGATTCTCCTAGTTCCCGGAGGCATAGCACCGGAGTCGCTCACCTTCACCCCCCTGGATGACATGATCTTCCTAAAGTGGGAGGAACCTGTCGAGCCCAATGGACTAATTACTCAGTATGAGGTAATCCGCTTAACTAGCTTAACTTACATACGCCACTGAACAACACAGGAGGTGAATTTAACCAATATGTTTGATGTTAGCAAGATGAAAGATAAGAATTTACCATATTAACTTTATTTCTGGGTGAAGGACCGTCAGAAGTTTCAAGGACTAACTGCTACACTATCACTATAAAGTAAATGTGTTGTGTTGAATTTTTGAGGCAAGTTTTTCAGGATGGTTTACAGGATATTCATGTTTAATAACCTTTGACTTTAGGTTCATGCACTAGTCCAATACCTATTCTGTCCTAAAAATAATTATATTTACCCGTACGATACTACCTGGCTACAAATCACCAATCATACATTGATGGTGTATCTCGTATCTCGTGTGTGTTCCATGTCTAATGCTGTCTAATTATCTTTATATGTCTGTCTGCAAGTGAAAAAGCGAACCAGAATCAAATTCCATGTATGTGGCCAAATAATCATGATTCTGATTCTAAACTGGCCAGCTTCACTAGAGTTTGCTAGTGATAGGCATCTTCTATGTCCTCCATATTTCACCCCAAAAGTTATAGGTACTCTTTGATTTTGTTTAGCCCCCTGGTGTGGGGTTTGCCAAGTGGCCTTTTCCAGCCAGCAGCTTTCAAATCAAATGAGAGGACGTAGTGGCCAGCAACTGGTTCCGCAGAGGAGAATGGAAACAAACTTCTGCATTATGTGTAGCTTTGTCTTGTTAGAGACACAGCTGTGGTGCCAGAGAGACCTCCAGATGAATCTGTGGTTGATTTCTGATTTGAGGTTACCATTGTTAGTAATGAGGAGGCCAGGTAAATGAAGGTGTCAGCAAATTTCATGTCAACTGAGCTGATATTTGCAAAGGGGAGGTTCTGGTCCGTAGAAGCTTGGTCTTCTGTCAGATCATCTGGAAGCTGAGCCTTGGTGGCTCAAAATGGTTTGCATTGAATGTGCTGCCGAGGTGTTGAGGGTAGAGCTGAACATTATTGTGTCACCTGCATACTTGAGGTCTGACTCCACTGTTGATGGGGAACCATCTGCAGTCCTTCCCGTACACAAGGACACGGCTCTCAGAGTTGTAGTAGAGCTGTTGAAACACAACAATGAACTTGTGTGGCACGCAGAGGTACTTCAGGGTATTTGAGAGGTAGGTTGGTCTACTGTACCAAAGGCAGCTTTGAGATCAATAAGACAATGTAAACATGGTCCTTCTTCTGTCCTTCTCTATGATAGTGAGAAGGTCTATGATAGAATGACTGAGAATAAAGTCCTCTTGTTGAGGGTGCTAGTGGCTCTTAATGACCAGAAGTTTATGGGCATGGAGGATTCTGGTGAACAAATTGGCAGCTATGCAGAGCATGTTCCTTTCAGTTTCCAGAAGGGTGGGATGATACCATAGGTCCAGTCTCTGGGCAGCAAGGGTTAATTGTGAGATCCAAAGCTGTTGAGAAAGTTCTCGATTTTGTCGTCATCCACAGTGGTGAAGATAGTAGTAAAGGAACAGTGGTACTAAGAGGGGATGTTGGGGTCATAGATGTTGAGGAGACTGGGTGTTGTGGATACTTGGCAATGGGTTGGGCTAAAAAGGTAATTCTGAGCTGAGCATCCAGCAGATGGGGGACAGTGTTACTTTGATGGGTTCTTTGGAAAACCTGGCCTGTGACAGAGAGAATCCTCCAAATGGAGATAACAATGAGGTTGTTTGCATTCTGAGTTCTTCTGTCCAGGTTGTACCGTTTCCATTAGTGGATTGTTTTCTAAGGGAATCAAATGTCAATAGTGTGAACTGTTGTGTAATTAACAGGGAAATAACAGTAGTCTACTATTTTCATCGGTTGAGTCTTCAGCTTGGATGGAGTTTATTGTAGGGAAGTTAAACATGATGTTTACCTGTTCGGATCATAGGAACACACAAGCCTCCTCGCCATGACAATGCCAGGACCTTGGGAGGACATACAATAAACATCCAGCACCACTCCAATGCCCACAACTTCTACCATGAAGAAAAATCTCTATTAAACCAAAAGCCTCTAAAGTGAGACTTTCACTAAGGTCACTGAAAGTCTTACAGATATAGTTCATCTTAAAGAGTTTAGTTCTGACTGGAATGACAAACTAACAGGTAGCTCAAGTGAGGCCAAAAACAAGATGGATTTATTTCGACATAAAATAACCCTAACCTCCAAATTTTATGACAGTTGATGCAAACACAACTTTATAAACTGTATACCACCATTTATAGAATTATTCTGTGAGAAACACTACAAAAATATGACCAGAAAGGCTACATGCTAAACTATCTGCAAAAAATAACATTTCATGACATAAAACAAACTTTAAGGCCATTTCAATCTCTTTTTCTCGAAAAAAAGGTTGTTGAAAGAGATTACAGAGATTTTTATTGTTGATCATCTTTACATAGAACTCCAACTGAAAAGGCCTAAATATTCACTGTGATACATCGCAATCTCAGTCTATTACTGAATCATCTTTAGATTGACTGAACTTCAGTGAACTCTGGCAGTGATCCAAGAGGAGATCACAGCCAGAGTTTATTGTTTAATTATCAGCAAGACAACAAATGATCAGTAGCTATAAAAAAAATGGCTGTTTGAAGGAAAAACAACTAAATATACAAATGGATGCTTTTAAAATGCTTGATACTAACAAGTTATACAATCTTTACAGATTAGGAGAAGAAGAGGAAGAAGTAGAGAGACTCTATTATTAGGCTGCTTTTATCACACATGTAGCAGAACTGGTATAAGATGTATCCTGATGTTAGTTATGGTTCTGCAGATGGTTCATACTATCTGTGACAAGAAAAAAAACCCTGAAAAATACTTTCAGACTTATTTAAGAAAGATTGGGATTGGAAAATAGAATATTTTCATTTTAGTAGCTGCTGAACTTTTTCTACTTCAGATTCACTAAAACAAGTGCCACTAATTCAGTTTTACTTTGGGCTTTACATCAGTACAAAACAATCATCAGCAATATGATAAAATATCTTATTTCTTGGGAATCTGCTTTTTATTTGTTATCTTCCTGATTTTTGGGTCCATTTGTCCATTTGCTGAGCCATTTTTAGTTTTACAGGCACAAAGAAGATTTGGTACATGATGTGCTTCATCTGAAAAAAAAAAAACACTGTTTCATCTCCTTTAGCACACGGTTCACTGTGTGTTTATTCATAAAAATAGCAGCGAGGTTTGGATACACTCACCGACCTTGTGCATGGGACTTGGACTTAACGTTATCCCACTGAAATGGAGCCTGGCACCATTAATCAATAACTCACATGCATTTGTTTTGCCGCAGGGCTTCCATTTAGCTGGATAATGATTTTGTATTTACTGTACAGCCTTTGTCTGAGGTAGGCAATCAGTGGGCAAACATACAAAAAAACTCAGCATTAAGACTTGCTTTTTTCACTTCTTGTGTGAAGGACAGAAGGAAGAGAATTTCTACTTTCAAGATAAAGCAAGAAAAACAGCATCAAGAAATCTTTATTTCTACCAGACCAAAGAATGTAAGAGTGAGAGGATTTTATATAATGATGATTGTGAGAAACTTCTTATCACTTATTCTAACAACATTTTAGAGCTTTTAAAGCTCAAATAAAACCTGCAAACACTGCACAGACAGTGGAGCCAGTTCAGGAACTCCAGTGATAGATATCTGTAATTATTCACAACATTATTTGTCATCAATATTATTTTCTTGGTATTTTTATTCTTTTTACTGTTAGAAAAGCTTAAACTAGGAGATTAACACCTGCTGTGTATTAATGCAACCACCACTGTGACTGATTTGTTTTTATAAAGACATGAAAAATGTTTTATAAGAACAAGTTTAACACAAAGTGCTTTTTGTACTGATTTCTTCCTCTCTGTTGAACTATCCGAAGCTGATCAAGAGGTTTTTTTTACCATAATCAAGCTTGATTTTTTTAGGTAAATACATTTTAAAACTCTACAAGTAGAAATTTTTACCATGGTAACCAATAAAAGTGGTAGTTCAGACCAAACCATTGACCGCACCACTTAAAATATCCTTCTGTCTCCCAAACCTTTCTCATTGTTTTCTACATTGTTTTCCATCCTTTGAGACATTGAAGATTCTCAGTCAGATAAAGTTCAACACTTCAATAAACCTTCTATAAAACCTCTTGTCTTCCTCTTGAGGGTCTGTGTTACGGTCTGTGTGGCGAATTTTAAAGTCCACAGGTGGAAATGTTTGTCCAATAGAAACACTCGTGTTCAAGAGTTTCTCTCGTGTAAAAGAAATATTATACGTGCCTCACCAGACGTCACAAAAACTACAGGAAGTAAGTGACCTAAGCTGCTGTCCATAGCACCATCTTCGATTATTTTTCTTCTATTTGCCATCTAGTATTTATTGGCAAACAAGGAAATACATAAAGCCCTATGACAATCAGCAAAGCTTTACTGTCGGCTGTGGAGATCTCTTTAGTGAGTGTGATGTTAGCATACACGCTTCATAGTAACAGCATGACTTCATTTCTTTTAGTTAAGTGGATCACTTCCATCTCTGATGCGTGCATCCTCATTGTCACCTTGATCGTAGTGAGGTTACGTCCTTTATTTCTTCTTTTTTCAAAGAACATGAGTGGAAACACTCCTACAGGTATGTTCAAGAAAAACAACCTCCTCTTGATTGAAAAAAACAACTTTTTAAAGAATTTACTTTTCAAGGATTCTCATTTACAGCTTTTTATAGTTGTAACTGTTAATGTAGCTCATAAACACTTACTAATATTGAATTGAACACTCAAATACGCTTTTCAGTATGCAGCGTTCACAGCCTTTAACCCTAATAACGCAGCACTCGTGCAGGCAGACAGTCGTCTTTTAAACAAGTCAAGGTTTTTTTGTACAATTGTTGTACTTAATGGTGTCAGTGTCTATCCATTCAGGTAAAATCCTAAATTCTATTGGGTCGTTTATGGATGAAGTTAATCATTTTAGCTGAAATTTGACATCTGTCAACAAAACAAAAGATCCAAAAATGTAACTGTTTAAAAAAATGTCATTAAATTAACAGATCGTATTTTGTTTTTGTTCATCTGACAAACAGATCAGTTATCAGAGTATCGAGTCGTCTGATCCAGGCATCAACGTGCCAGGACCCAGGAGAACCGTATCCAAGCTCAGGAATGAGACCTACCACATGTTCTCCAACCTTCACCCTGGAACAACGTACCTCATCTCCGTTCGAGCTCGTACTGCCAAGGGCTTCGGTCAGACAGCCCTGACGGAAATCACCACCAACATCTCAGGTGCTAACGTTAGCAACGGTTCTGCTGGTGTGGACATGTAAAAGCTTAACAATCAACTAAAAGTTTAAAAAATCCAGCTTCTCTGATGGTGAATGTTTGTATCAGAGTTTGAATCAGTTCTCTGGAAGCAGAGATGGTGTAAGAACCGGTCCTCAGTGGTATGTTGGTCTATAAAACACTTTCTCATTAGCTTCATGTCTCAGATCCAGAAGTAACATCCATCTTTAATTCACTGCAACAAGAGTTCTACCACCATGTTCTGTAATAAGGATTTGGGGGAGTTCTTTGTTTTGACCTTTGTGGTTCTCCTTCACTGAGGCAAAACTTCTGCTCCCAGAGTGACAGAGCTATTTTTCATTGTTTCTTGTGGCACTCTGTCACCTCACAGTCCTGTAGATATAAATTAACTTATAGAAACGCCACACATACAGGTTCCACTGCTGTGTGTTCTGTGTGAAGAAAGATGCAGCACATTGTTGGGACCAGAGTGTCACCTCCAAGAGTCTCAGAGCTTATTAGCAGCGATACAAATTCAGCTTTTGTGTTGCTGCTTTCTTTTGATGATGTATTTTCACTTGTTAAGGGATGGATTACACCTCAGAGGAACACACAGTAAACCCGCTCCCTCTTTCCAACACACACACACACACACACACACACACACACACACAAGTGTGTTTTGGTATCCTTATGGGGACCGTCCATTGACTTCCATTGATTTTAGTAACTAGATTTATACCTAACCCAAACCCTTTTACTAACCTTAACCATTACTGATCTATAACTAACCCTAAGACTAACTAAAACTCTATTCACACCATACCTATAAACCTAACCCCTAACCCTAAAAAGGGGAGTCTCCCCATGGGGACCAGGCTTCGGTCCCCACAAGAACCCTCGGACCCCAGAAAGATAGTAAAAGTCAGGAAACGGGTCCCCAGGAGGTCAGAAATACAAACCCACACACACACACACACACACACACACACACACACACACACACACACACTGATTTAGTTTAGTTTTATCTCTTATCTCTTTACAGACATGTCCGGTTTGTTTAATTATAGATGAAGTTCCCAATCGCAGCCTCTTATTGGCTGTAAATCACACAGAGACTCCTGGCACAAATTTAGAACACAGACAGCGTACAGAATAAAGTCTTCGCGGCTCATCATACTCCTCCTCTTCCTCCTCCTTAACCGGCCCACGATGCAGAGCGTTCACTTACACCGAGCATCTTCTAAATGTGCACTGACAGCCAGCAAACACTGAACACCTTTAACAGCTACTACTGTCAGCATCTTTGAACAACACCCACCGCAGAGTACCTGACTGCACACATTTCCTCATCCACACACACATTTTTAGACAAGTGCACGGCTGTGGTGATGCACTAATAACCCAGAGACAGACTTCAGACCTGGCAGAAGAGATCAAACTGTCTTTTAGTGCCACAGAACCTTTAACTTCAACAAAGTCCAACGGGTTTTACTTTAAAGCTTCACCTCATTTAATTAATGTCAGCTCTATCCTACTGCAGTATTAGCAAACCGCTTTCTAATATGATAATTAGCTGTGCTTCATGAATAGTTTGCTCTCCTTCCCTTTACTAATTGACCGCTGATATTAAAGAGAAATGTGCCACAACGTCTACGGGGAGGAGCGCAACTTTAGCCAAATCCTTTAAAGCTAGGAACCTGTTCAATTTAGCCTCACTGCTCTCATTTTAATTGGTGTTTTGTCAGAGACGACTGGAAGGAATGTGAGACTGTGGGCAATGGCTTTACTATAAATGCTGTTCCTTTATGCTAATACAAGACGGTTTTATTTGACACTTTGAGGTTGAGCTTGTTTGTGTGGAACGAAAAGGAAACAGAGACACTGTTTGAACTCAGTTAATGCCGCCTAAATGAGCTCCGGCTAACGCAAGATGTGTGTTTGTGTTTGATGTTTTAACCTCGATGTGTCCGCAGCTCCGACATTTGATTATGGAGACATGCCGTCACCTCTGAGTGAGACCGAGAGTACGATTACAGTGCTGCTGCGCCCTGCACAAGGCAGAGGAGCACCTGTCAGGTGAAGAGAACACATCAGACCTGCAGATTACAGATGTGGGAAAACAACTCCCCCATCATTCAGTTCACAGAGTTTTAACATCACATGAAAACACAATATGGTCTTTACCAGCTTCTAAAATAATTTAAATCCAACCTCAAATGTACAAAAGACAGAACAGATTCCACCATGATGTTATTTTATAGAATTTAAGAGTGAAGTTATCTGCGAGCTGATTATTTACTGGAGGAAAACATTTAGGATCCAGAATGTGAGCTCTAGGAGCTCCTTCTCAGACTCTAGAGGCCTGTTAACAGGTGAAACATTAAAGTTCATGACGGGACATGGAGAAACTCTCTACTCTTTAAAAAAGCAGTAGCTGCTTGGTTTAGTTTTAAAAGTTGCATCTGAGGGAACTATAAGGCTTTTGGAACAATGGAAAATGGACTGATATTGAAGTAGAGATGCTTACCCATAATGCAAAGTGCTTGGTCTGGCAAAAAAAACCAATACCAGCTGTCAGCACAGATGTGGAGGACTAATGGTCTGAGCTTGTTTTACACCTTGTAGGGACTGAGTCGACCATGAACTTCTCTGTTGACTAAAATGTTCTAGTGTCTATCCGACAGCTGAAGTTTGGACCAAACTGAGTCGTACAACAGAACCGTGATTTTAAACACATCTATAGAGAGTTGTGCAGTAACACGTCTGTAAACCAGAACACGATGTGAGAGGCCGATAACTTCAGGATGTCTTCAAGTTACCGCTGCTAACGGAAGCTGTCGGATCAGGAGGTCGACTTTTTACAAGCAGCTTTTATTGTCTTACCTTTTGTTTAATGATGACACAGTTGGATCTTTTATGTTTTTGTACACTTGAGTTTAGATTTACATCCTTTTAGAAACTGGTACTGGTCCTGGTATATAAAACTCCTGAACTGAAAGAGGAGGAACTTTATTTTTACTATAATTGAAGTTTTGTATTATTAAATCTCAAATCTGGCTTGTTAAATTTGCATATGCACTCCAGCACGTACCAGGTGGTGGTTGAAGAGGAGACGGTGAAGAAGGTGAAACGGGAGCTGGGTCTTCAGGACTGTTTCCCGTTACCCATGTCTCACGGTGAGGCCCAGGCTCGAGGCACGCCGCACTACTACACGGCGGAGCTGCCGCCCAGCAGTCTGCCGGAGGCCAGTCCTTTCACCGTCGGGGACAACCACACCTACAACGGCTACTGGAACAGCCCTCTGGACCCCCGCAAGAGCTACCTCGTCTACTTCCAGGCCATGAGCAACTTCAAAGGGGTTAGTGACCAAAATCTACCTCCCTTCATGATCAGGCTGCAGCATCAGTAGTCAGAGTAATCCTGAGTCAGCGATTTTGAATGAGTATCTATGTTTAGTTGTAATCTCATGGTTAGAGCTTCAGGACTGGTTGTATTGTTTGGGATCACATCACAACCCTTGGAGGAGTATTTATGCAGTCGAGGGGGGGGGGGGTTGAATGTTTATTTCATTCACTTTGATTTTTGGCAAACAAAACCTTTTCAAAGAGACACTAGTTCATGTTTCACTTCGAGCTGGCAAAGCTGTGATTAACTGGAATGACTCAGAAAACACTGTGTACATCATGTTCAATTGCTTTTTGTTGCTTCTCTGTCCTATTTCTTCATACCGCTGTCCACCCAGTCTGTGTTTCACCCAGTTAGTTCATTATCTTTCAGAATAATCACTGCTGGTTGATCAAAGTAACAAGCCTTCATATAAATGAGTTTTTCCAGGTCTGATGTTTGATGTCGGGTCTTTTCCCATCCTGGGAAACAGGATGTCTTTCAGCTCCTCTGTTTCTTTTCTTATCATCGTTCTTAACAGACGTAGAGATGTCGACGTACCTGGAGGGGTGTGTGTGCCACATTACCTTTCCAAATTCCATCACAGGAAAAGCTGCTAGCTTGGTGAGGCAATTACTTAGAGATAATTGGGCAAAGGTGTAGATGATCAGAGGAAGAAAAGGGCTGCTGCTTTAAAATTCAGACTGAAGGAATCTGTCGGAGAAACGTACCCTCGGGTAACCGAGCCGTCTGTGATCATTAACTGGAGTAAATCTATGGAAGTCTGGTCGCTAGTGTCTGTTTGCCAATTTCAGCCCCGTCAGTTGTTTTTTTTTCCCCTGTGTATTATAGAGTTCCACGAACAGGCCTGGGTGGCCTTATCCCCACCAGTATCATCTTTTTTTCCAACCCAGTGGAGAAACACACGGAGGGAGTGCAGCGTGAGCACTTCACACAACTAACCTGCTAAGAGCGGGATTAGATAGGGGACGTCTGGCTTTACCAGCGGATGGAATGAGGGTTTTTGTTTGGCCTGGCAGGCCGCCAACATCCTTGACCCACAGTGTAACGGAGCAGGATGCCAAATTGTACTGCCAACACAGTCTCCACCAGTCTGTCAAGCACAGCTGCCTTCCATTAAAAACACAGTAACGGTGTTGAAATCATTCCGTGTTGCAGGACTGAAACTATAATTTATCTTTAAGAAATAATAGTTTGATGTTCAAGTGTTAATAAAAAGAGTTGAAAAACTATTTTTTATTAAATGTCATGAATGATAGTGTGATGAACACATCGTTAGTGAGAGAAGTCACAGGAGAGGAAGAATAAGACCCTGAGCTGTTGAGGTTTGCTGCTGCCCCCTAAAAATAAATGAAAAAAATGTTGGTCTCTCAAATAAAAACAGAAGATTCAGAACCTCCTGGTCATTAGACATGTAACAATCCAACCAGCCACATGTCACAAGTATTTATTTTTTTATTTCTATGTATTATCAACCTCATTTTTCATTTTATTGTTATGCAGCAGTTCTTTTCTGCTTTGAAGTCAATACTTCTGATTCTCTATTCAGAAAAATCAGCTAGAACACGTAAAGTCTCTTGTACATAAATATCAGCGGAATAAACAAAAGCTTTGATCTCTGAAATACTAACCACACCCCTGATTGTTATCATTTCTTTGGGTCGCCACATTCAAAACATTCTTATCAACCACAGAACAATAAGTCTAAGTATGTTTATATGGATATAAACAAGCAGCATCATGAAGCCCGGCTTATGTTCCAGAGATTATTTGAATACATTTAGTCGACATTATGCAAAACACCAAATAACCGAACTCTGAATTTTACAAACAGCAAACAAAGGAAGTAAAACACCGTATTCGTTATCGAGCAACTGTATGTGTAGCTGTGTTCTGTTATGTAGCTCAATCTTTGTTGTGTTTTGTTTATATTTGGGTCAGTCTGGGCCAAGCTGCTTGATTGATAATTGATCAGAATTTAATTGTATTTTTCTACAGAAGAACCTCCCTGATGGAAACAGCAGGCTCTGGGTTTAGTTGTGTACTAGCAGAATATGTACAAGGCCCGACTTTCTTCTGTCACTATTGGACTCCTTTAGGGCTACTCGTTGTTCCCTGACAATAAAACAACATGATAAACCTACTATTAAATTTGGTTGTCGGCATGTCCCGCTCCATAACTACAGTTAAACCAAAAAACAGTCCAGAATTACAAAACATTTTAAAGTCCTTTAAAAAGAGTCAAAATAATTGAACCCCCCCCCCCCAGCGAGCTAAGTATTTAAGTAATATTATTCATGAGGAGGCACTAATTTAGCGAACAAATACTTTCTTTTTGATGGATAATGACTCACCTGCCGTTATTAACCACCTGCTGGAACCAACCTCAACCTTAAAATCCAATATGGCCGCCTCACACATAAAAAATAGTCACAACGGCAGAAGTAAACATATATTAACTTCTATAAATATAATAAATGTGCAAAGGGAATATTTTTGCAGTGGATTTTGTAGAAAATAGAATTATAAAGACAGACTGAAAACTTCCCCTCAGAGAGGAAGTGACAGTGACAACAGCTTCTGTAAAAAACAAAACAACAGAAAAGTCACGTCTGCTCAACGTTGGTTGATTAGGCTTCCTGCAGCACTGAAGTCCTTCTCAAGTGTCACATTTGATAACCACTTCAGGTGTTTGTGCACCAACTTCTTTATTAAAATGTAAAACTGAACTGTCAGGCTCGTTTTTTAATTGCGCTTCCCGGTAAATCAGTGTTTGTGTGGTCAATTATTTATTTTTTTAAGTATTTTTAGTTTCTGTTTATGTTTGTGGAGGGTAAACATCCCACCTAATCCTCTTAAACAGTGGAAGTGCTCAGACTAGTTAAGCCTGTTAAATGCGACCCAGAATATTTGGCGTTTTACCCACTCCATTATTTTGAAAGCGGCTGTCAAGCGTCTTTAATTGCTGTGATTGATTAATGAAAACAGGCACTTAAGAATCTGTGCATACAGACGGAGGAATCGTAGGCTGCTGCATATCCATCTTTAAGATTTCAACCTTTATCTCCAAACTTTACACACACACCCCCCCACACACACACCCACACACACACGCACACACTGGATTTGTGTACATGTTGGCATTTGTGTTTTGTATTTGGGGCTGCCAGGAGCGCCAGCCCCTCTGGTGTGACTCGTACTGCTCAGAGAAACATGTGATGTTTCTTCAACAAAATGAAGCACGCCAGTTAAATCGTCTGCTGAGCTTTTGTACAATGATTTAGATCCACATCTTAAAGAATTTCTTTCTGTCAGTCACAATAGCTTGTGTATTTTATGCCAAAAAATATGAAAGTGTGTGAAAATGTATGTGTCAACTTGCCAAAACTCATTAGGACTGATTTCAAATGTTTAGAATGCTGTTTTAGATGGATCAGCTGTTTGATGTTTGTTTATTTTCACACTTGTTTATTACTGCTGTGGACTGTTAGGCTTAAGGGCCTATAAGTCACTAGTCAGCACTCCCAGTGACTCCTCAATCAGAACTGAACCAGAGTTACACATTTGAAACTAAATTTTGACGAAGAATCTGACTCTTTATATTAGAAAATCTACCAGCTGTGAGTCTTTTTCTATATACTGTCTCTCCATCCTTTTACTTACAGAGTTTTGTATTTTTTCTGTTCTGTTGATTTCATATTTCATCCCAGGCAGAGAGAAACAAATTTAAATTCAAGTCTTGGGGTGGTCTGGAGGATAAAAATAACAATAAAGTTGACTTTGACTTGAAACTCGAGCATCTAAAGAGTTAAAATAAGGATAAATTAGAACATGATGAAAACACTTTGTGACTTAATTCTAACAAGAATATTAACACGTCTTTCACACAAATCTAACACCGATGTTACAATCTTTACACGTTGTTTCAGTTTTCACATAAAGTGCTACTTTTATTTCGAGTTCACTAAATTTTACTTTTGTAACTATTAACTAGATACAATACAATATTTTTAACTAGTGAACATTATAATAAGGTGTGGAAGACATCAAATATTTAAGTATTAAATGTATTTACTATTATTAGGCCTATCCAGGGCTTGACATTAACTTTTCTGTTCACCAGCCACTGTGGCTAGTGGTTTTCCAAAGTTACTAGCCACTCAGCATTTTCACTAGCCACAATTTTGTTGTTGAGAAATTATGTTTAATATGATTAAAGCTGACTATGGCGTGGTAAAGTTTACTTGACCTAGATTTACAACCTTTTTAAATGTAAATGACCCTTGTACACACTCATATCAAGACTATGTAAAAATGTTTAACACTACAGGTCATTATCAAGTATTCAGCTCAGATAAGGTTCTGTGTAAAGCTCCTTTTATATGAAAAATTTTTGATAACCATTCTCGACCTGCTGTCTTCCACTTTTCGTTAAACGATCTTTTCTTTTTCTTTGTCTCTCCTTCCTTGGTTTCATCTTCATGTTTTCTTTTTGTTTGCTCTTCGGGTTTCCTGACGCCTTGAATGTGCCGCCACATTATCACCCCCACTACTTCACAACTGTTGTCCACAGGGACCGGCTGTCTAAAGTGACGTTGGTCACGAATGGACCAATGAGCAAACACTGTGCGCAGGCAGTGCTCATGGGAGTTGTAGTGTCTTAGTCTCACATTGCAATTCGTTTATTATTTCAGATGTCATTTGAGAAAACTACAATAAAAAAATGTATATAAAATTCAGCTCACCAAAAGTGGCTAGTCGGAGTGGCTGCGTCACCCGCCACTGCTGAAATTCACCCGCATTTGGCGGGTTGGCGGGTGTTAATGTCAAGCCCTGGGCCTATCTGATGTGAGTCTGCATGAGAACACACACAGGCAGCTGAGTTCAACTATGAAGTGTTATTAAAAATATATAGTGCATTTATAGTTGTGTTAAAAAAAAACGTCTGGAGTCATTCCTCATATTTTTATATTTGCATCAGTACTCAACACTGACCTCAGTCCAACTCCTTTTAAAATCCATCAAACATGAAATAACATCATAGTAATTCATCAGTTTAATAATGTCAGTAGAATAACAGCCACTCAAGGTCAGACTGAAGCTTCTCCTTTAATGTGAGATCAGTCTGAGTTCCAATTCAAATCAAAACTTTGACATTCAACATCCCCCAGTGCTCAGTAAACATCATCAACATGTCGTTAAGCAGCTGTCCCGTTTGTTTGTGTGTATGCGTGTGTTCTTCTCTGTCTTCATGACCAGCCGTTAACCCTTTAAAGCCCCAAACATTAAACACAGGTCAGAAAATTCTCTATTTTAAATTGTGAACTGAGATATGATTATTATATAATTGTATTTTACTAATAATATTATATTTTGTTTTGTTATGTAATTATAATGAAAAAATAATGAAGCTGACACTTGTCACATGTAGTACTTAAAACGTCCACCAGGAGACATGAATAGACTTTGATACAGATGTTTTTTGAGGAATCTAGTTGTGTTCACCATTGTCCCTGTTTTTTTTTATAAAGTTTTAAACACTACAAAAGGATAAAGCGTCTCCACCGCTGTCTGAGTCGATCATTACTTCACTGTCTTCATGTAACGACGAGCGAGCAGCAACTTTAAGCAGAATTAACTCTGGGTAGAGATAAAAAATACCCTAGTTTATACCTTTTCATAATCCATTTTTAATGAAATATTATTAACTTTTGTAATTAAATGAAAAATTGACACATTATTTAGCTAGTTACTTGCTAATAGCTAGCAAACTAGCAAATTTGCTCCCAGCAAAAATGTTTCTCCCCATGACTTTCCCAAATTTCCCCTTGTGGGACAATTAAAGGATTATTCTTCTCTTTTAACTTTATCAGTGAAAAATACCAAATAACACAGTTTGAAACATAACATTGTATTTTAACACCAAAAAGTTGATTCCAAAGAACCACTGGCTAAAAACCTGTTCCCCCTCGTCCAGAGCAGTTTCAAGATGATCAAATGGTGAAATGGTTGATTACAGCTCCTTGCGTAACTAGTCTCAGGTAACAATGACTTAACGACTCTCAGGAGGGACAGGTGTGTCATCAGCCCTTGATCACAACAATCGATAAGCCTGGAACTCCCAAACCATGATCAGAACTGAAGAAGCCTTTTAGATGACAGGTGAAATGATTTCCAAAGACAGAAAACAAAGTCCATATCCCCTTTTTTGGAGAAAACTTTTGGGTTTACATATCCTGGCTGCATGGTGGAACAGTGGGTAACCGCTGTTGCCTCGCAGGGAGAGGTCCTTGGTTTAAAAGCGGGCTGGGATCTTTCTGCATGGAGTTTGCATGTTCTCCCCTCCTGCATGTGTGGCTTCCTTCTGCAGATCAAAAATATTCTTTAGGTTAATTGGTAACTCTAAATTATCCCTCGCAGTGTGTGAGTGGTTGTTTATCTATATGTGGCTCTGTAACGGATCAGCGACTTGTCCAGGTGTAACTCCTCCTATCACCCATTTTCTACATTTTTTGCTCCACAGTCTGTATAGAAGGAACACGTAAAAACCTTTTCACAGACTTTGATGTTGTTTCATTGTTTATTTGCATGTGAGGTCTCAGCAGAGCAGCGTATTGCTCAGCATGTTTAATACTGAGGTATAAAAGGTATTAAATACTCACCAGAAGGTTTTTGGAGGTTGATGTGCTGGAGATCAACAGGTTGTGTTACCCCGGTGACCCTGAGAGCCGTGTGCAGTTACATATGTTGCCTTCATTTATCGATTGACTTACTGGCATTTTAGTTGAATTTGCCTCCATATTTCAGATTAAACCACAGGATTTAGAGCACATTTAAGTGTCTGTCAGCTCGAAATGGATTTTTCATTTCAAAATACCATTTAACGGGAGTTTGAAGAAAGTGCTTTTTGCTAATTTCTGAGCGGGTGAATTTGCATAATTGTTCCATAATGCCTGAATTGGCATCTGTAAATTTTAATTTGATAATAAATCTCCTCCGTGGGGGCAGCAGGATGGAATTAGATTACAGTCTTGGATCTCATTAGTGTTATTTGACAAAGGTCTTTTTCACAGCGTTGCGATGTCATCAGCCGAAATCTGAATGAAATTAATTCGTTTTCATAGTGGTGCGCTGGTCTGAAACCCTCCTTTTAATTACATTTTCTCTCTCCCTTTCAACGCTCATCTTTTCTCCTTCATCGGGAATCTCTAATCTTTTTTACACACTTCACCACAGCTCTCAGATTTTAGATGGTTTTTCACCCTGTGTTATCAGATAATTTGTCCTTTTAGCCTGAATCATTTTGTTTCTCTGTCTCTGATAATTTGAAGTTAATTCTACCTCCTTTAAGAAAAGTAACCCAGTACTTTTTCCTTTTTTTATCGCTAGTTTATGATTGTCTTACTAATGTTTGGATTCGGCGTCTCGTCCATTTGTTTGCTTTTATCTGTTGTCATGTTTTCAGGGTGATGTATTTGTGGGCCTCAGCTCAGTTTTTCCTCCTTCTCTTTTATCACAGATGACTTGTGCATAATGCAAAGCGACGACTCTCCTCTGATGTTTGTGCTTTTTCTCTGTTTCAGGAATCCAGAATAAACTGCATCCGCATCGCCCGCAAAGGTAAATCAGCAGGAAGATTTCTCCTCCTGCAAACCTTCAAGTTCATGAATCCAGATATTTTATAATTAAAAAATCTACAAGTCTTGATATCACTCCTATAAATGAGTCACTATAAGGGCTTCTTCATTTTTTTTAAGACAGATAAGTAATTTAATAAAAATGTGCCTTGCTGTGGGGCGATTACCATATAAGGAAGGATAGTAATGGGAACCACCAGTATGTGGCAGTCATATTGTTTCAGTTGAGAATTACAGAAATGGACTTGTTTTGTTGGATAGTAGAGACCAGGATAGCACGACATGTGCAGGGTCTAAAAATATTTTTTTAATTATTTCAAGAAAAGATCTTTCTGTTTCAACTTCTGGGTTTTTAGATGAAACACCCCTCTGTTACAGAGACAGAAACCATCTCTCTTCATTCAGTTCCTCCTGGACGTAGAAAAAGACCTTCTGAAATCAGTGGCACAAGCAACCATCCGTCAGGGAGCACACAGAGTTGGTGCAGGGTGTCTGCAGTGATGAGTTAGTGCAGTGAAACAAGTGGCAGGACAAGCTCAGCACATACTTTACGTAAATCTAATAGGTGTAATATCAGCTGAATTAAAAAAAACCTGGATCATTTACTAAAGTCTTTACTTATACATGTATATGCATGGCCTGAGTGACCTTCAGAACAGAATTTAAAGTATTACTTGCATATGTTGAGCTGCACGGTGTTGCAGTTGGTAGCATATGTTGCCTTGCAGCAAGATTGTCCTAAGTTTGAAACCTGATAGGGATCTTTCGTGATTGAGTTTCCATGTTCTCCTCATCCATGTGTGGGTTTTCACCGAGGACTTCAATTTCCTCCATTTGATCAAAAACATGCATATTAGGGTAATTGGTGGCTCTAAATTGTCCCTAGGTGTGTGTGTGTGTGTTGTTTGTCTCTGTGTGGCCCTGTGATGGACTGGTGACCTGTTCAGGGTGTAACTCTGTCTCTCGCCCTGTTGGAGATAGACACCAGCTCTCTGTGACCCATAACAGGAACAGGCAGATAAAGGGAAAAAGTGAATGAAAGTCTTCACAATTGTTGGTGTGTGCAGCCCACACAAACGCAAATTTACCATTTTTGTAATATTTAAACATGATCCCACTGAAAGCTCGCTGACCTCGTCCAATAAAATCTACTTCTTCTTCCCGTCATGGCTGCGCTGGTCATATTTGACCTTTTGTTTGTCGGACATAGCAACAGTAACTAAGGGGGGGGGGGG
>SSNP01000109.1:1011830-1209146 GCA_006937955.1 Pachypanchax playfairii
TGGATGGATGGATGGATGGATGGATGGATGGATGGATGGATGGATGGATGGATGGATGGATGGATGGATGGATGGATGGATGGATGGATGGATGGATGGATGGAAGGACGGACGGACGGATGGATGAATGGATGGGAGTCCCTGTCAGTGCTGCTCAGTTGTCCTCATGTTAATTTTTATTCTAGACTTTTAGCTTCAGATTTCTCGACATCAATTCTGAAAATGAATATTACCATGGCGATCTACATCCTGTAAACTTTTTAGGTGTTAAATGTATAAAAATATCAGGATTCTTGGACTTTAAATATCAAATCCTCTGCAAGATTATGCTCCTCTTCCCCAAAGCAGAAAGGTGGAGTTGTGGACAAATTTCCTCTGATGGTTCTTGTTTTTTTAGTAGTGAGCCTCAAAGAAAAGGGCAACAAGCAGGGAGGGATTAGAGGTCATGCTTTCATTCTGCTTGTTTGGGGCGGGGTGGGGGGGGTGCTGAAGCCAGACACGGGGATACTCTGTATCAAGACAGACTCTTTGTTCTCATCTGCAGCCCACCAGATAGCTACATCTGAGAGTGCTGACCTTGGTGGCATCCAAAAGAGTCTCCAGATCAAAAACCCCAGATGGAGCTACCTTAGCCTATCAGTTCAAAAAACCCTGCTTCCTACCCCTCCTCCCCCTCCTCCTCCTCCCCTCCTTCTTCTCCTTCTCCACCTCAGTTTTTTGATTCAAAGGGACTTGAAAAGGGCAGAGAAATTGACTCTAAGCCCTGATGGCAGAAGAGCCCCTCTGCCTTAGTACACTGTCAGATCCTGCTGAATAAAAGTCACATATTTATAGTTGCAACAGTAGGAGGAACATTGTAAGAGGGGAGTCTCTCTCTTTATTTACTTATTTCTTTATTTAGTGACGGCCTTGTTTTGTGAACGACTAACGAGAGATGAGGCTCTCCTCATGCAGAAAGTCAAAAGGCAACGCTCAGCTCTCACTCCGTCTGCCTCACAGAACCCAGTCGGGTTTGGATTAATTATCCCTTCTTTAACAGCAGTGGACTGTAAAGTGTGTTGGGCTCTTGTCTTTAAGACAGCATGCAAAGAAAGGATGTAAAACCTGCAGAAAGAAGGCGCTGCGTATCACAGGATACAGAGAATTCACCCTCACGCTGTTTGGGTTTTTATATATGAGGATGTATTGAAAATCATCTGGTTTTTATTAGGTTCTGACATTATTCAGGTTTAACATCAAGTGAACAAAAACATACGGCAGATTACACCATGTCTTTATTTAATACATCCAGATTAAGTCAACATAGAAAAAAAAATAAGTTCAAACTTGTTATTTTCTTAGAATCCAGGAGGAAACGTATGAGCCGGGTGCTGCTGATCAAATGAATAACAGGTGTGACCTCTTCCTTAGAGGCAGGTTGCTGGTCTGGAGCATATAGGTGTGTGTTAACACAATCATGAGGAGGAAAGGCAACAGACATAATCCCAAAGATGCAAATGTTACTGCTCATCAGTGTGGACACATTTCCAAACAATTTAAATATCATCCTTCTTCAGTGAGAAATGTAAGATAATGTCAGTCTTCCCGGGTGTGAACATCCCAGTATATCAAACAGAGCAACATTTGAGCTTCATCTCAGACTCTGTAGGCATCAGTTAGCAGGTTAAAGGTTAAAGTTCATAATGGGATGATTAGAAAATAGACTGAACATGTCTGACTTCTTCAGCCTCTTGACCATCGACTCCTCTGGATACCAAGATATCCTGGAGTCTGATTGATGGTCTGTTCAGCTGCTGAAAGTTAAACCAAACTGGTTCATGCAAAACGGCTAAGATCCCAAACACATCAGCAAAAGACAGGCATCAAGGTGCTGCTACAGTCCAGTCAAAGTCCAGACCTGAATCAGGTTGAAATACTGTGGTGGAAGTGTGCAGAAACAGATGTCTGCAGCCCTCTGTGAATCAAAGCAACTTAAAAAAGATTGGGTCTAAATTCCTCCACAGTGATGCAAGAGACTGATAAAATCAGACAGAAAACAATGACTTCATGTTATTGTTGCTAAATAGAATTCTACAAGCTGTGGGATCTTTTAATGGACTGTTTTCCATTTCAGCTTGTTTTTATGCTATAAATTATGACATGGTGGAATCTGTTGTGTTTATGTTCACTTTGATTTGAATTTGAATAATTTTAGAGCCTAAAAGACGACCAGATCATTATGACCTGTAACGTAATACCCCAAAACTGAAAGAGGGTGGTCTTCTTTTTATAGTGGCTCACAGTATAAAACTTAATCTGCACCAGCCAATAGAATCCCGGTTGTTCAGTAATCTGTATTTGTCCTGATAAAAATAACTAATAAAATGAAATCTAAAAAAAAGGCTGAATGTAAAAGTATAAGATTAGAATAATACTGATATTACATCATCATTTCATGCAGGATGAGTTAACAGAACATAAAAATTCCCCAGTGTAAAGGTGCGACTGGTCAGAGCTTTTATTTATTTATTTATTTATTTCGTGGTCTCAATGATCCGTCCACTATAAACCGCGTCATCATCAGGTCCTGAGTCGTTATTATCAAGCAGCCCGTCACAAGTAAAGTGGAGGCAAATGATTCTGGCTCGGATAACAAATCTGGAGATTACATTTCAACTTCCAGGTGACAGTTTAATTAAGGATCCTCTGGCAGGCGCAACACAACAATAGACTCCTATTTCTCCTCTAAGTGCCAATTTCCACCGCGGGGGCAGCCGGCAGGTGCTCGGATTCGTGTGGAAATCTATTTCATGCTTGCGTTTTGGCTTAATAGAAATTTCCTGGCTGAATGTGGCAAAAACGGGTCTTATCTGTCCAAAATGTGACAAAACCCCCAACTGGATTTTCGCTGCTGCTCATCTACATTTTTCGACCCATATGATTTACCTTTATTAAGGTAATTTTAAATGGAGTGTCAACATGGAAAATAAAAAAGCAGAGCTGAAATTGTTCCAGTGATTGTTCCTCGGGATGAAATTTGTGATATTTTTGTTTACGGCGAGTCAGAAACACAAAGGTATTTCTAGATGGCAGTATGTTCCTCTGTGTGTGTAGAGAAATACAACACCCCTTTTGTCACAAATAAAAACACCTGTCAGATGCTTTGTCCACAAATGGGACACAGAAATTTCTGGAACAACATAGCAATATAAAAGTCGTTCTAATATCAGGCCAGTGCCTCTTTTTTTTCTCTCTTTCCACCTCCAATGCCAGACACTCATCACTTATTAAAAACCCCTTCGAATAATGAAATGAAATTGTACAACTTTCATCTTTATTTGGGATGAGGGTTCAAAAGCGGTGCCCATGGCTGCAGAGAGTTGGGCTAAAACGTAGCAGTATTTTCATCCGCCCCCGAAACCCCCCCCTTTCGCCCTAGATCTGATTTTTCTTCTCACCCCCTAGCAGACTGCAGGATCTGCTCTATCCCCAGGCGTGCTCTGACTTTCTCCCGCTCTCCTGATAGTTTGTGCCGTTCCAGTGGGATCAGAGAGGCTGGTTTCAGGGCTGTCAAAGCCTGGAGGACAGGCTGACAGTAGGACAGAAAAAAACTAGATCATTGGGCCCCTGTAACAAGACAAAGACAGGCCCGCTGCTCGGCACCATTTACATAAGTATGAAGCTTTGTGCCTGAAAAATGAATAACCTGCTATTATGATAATGACCTTTCTGGTGGCTAACAGACACCAGGGCACCTTCAGATTATACTGTAGGGCTGAGTGGATTATTCTGACTTGAAAAAAATCTATTCATATTTTAATACACACACACACAATCAGACCATAATTCCTTGATATATATACACTGTATATATCAAGGAATTATGGTCCGATTATATATAATTTTTTGCTAAATCAAACATTCACTCCAGGTGTTTGTGTCACAACATAATGTATATTTGCGTTTCCATTTAAGCAGGATTTTGATCCTGTTCCACTTTGAAAATCAAGCAGATTGTAGAAGGTCTTTGCAGGATCTTGGTGAAATCTTTGAGCGTGTAGTAGGAACTTGTCCAATAACCTCACTGAGTACATAATAAGCTCACAGGGGTGGTGAGAATGCTCCAAACATCCATAGTGAAGTTGTGATGGTTTATCATGGAGGTGGGAGTGTGTTTAGGGTCCAGGGTGGAGTTTGGTGTCAGTAGTGGCAGCGTATTCAAAGTAGGATTGACTTGCCTCACATCTCAGCGACTACCATGATATGTTGTGTCAGTGAGGGTCATGGTATGACTGTAGATGTATGAGGAAGGATAATTGTAGGAACTTGCTGACGTGGACAGCATGATGGAGAACCTCTATGGCATGAATTTAGAGTTTAGCAGCATCGTCATTTCCTTCTAATTTATGAATAGATTTCCCAAATATGTTGAGATCCAGGCATGTTGTAGTAGGTCATGTTGGCAGTACAACACACGGTGGGTGGGGGGGGGGGTTCCTTCATTCTTTTAACTAAAACTAAAACTTTTCACCAAAACTACAGGTTTTTTGTGTTTATCATAAATGAGTTACTGATTTTAATTTACACAGAATGATGTGATTAATATTACCCCAAAACTTGGTGGATTTTCTTTTTTGTGAGAACTTTTTATTTTATATACAAAAAAGATTCTTGAAAGATACTTTACGCCTCTTTATTACAACTCTGTTCTGTGTCCTTCATCCAGCGGCCTGCAAAGATCACCGTAAGGCTCTGGAGGTGTCCCAACACTCGGAGGAGATGGGCCTGATTCTGGGCGTGTGCGCTGGTGGACTGGTGGTCCTGATCCTACTGCTTGGTGCCGTTATCATCATCATTAAGAAAGGGTAAACAGCTCAGGGAAAAAAAAAAACATGCCTCATTCTGCACGTTTCACTTTACACCTACATCGATGTTTCAATTTGAAACAGTTCAGCAATCATTTTTGATGCTGCTGAACTTTCCAAATAAAATTCATGTTTTTAAGAAAGAGGCAAAGTTGCATCATTTTCTTTCCTCTGTGTCGCACCAGAGGGACCGGACGGCTGTGGTCTGCAGAGCGAATCTGTGTGTGAAGTATTCAGTTAAAGGAGGATACGATCCAATTAGCCATTTAATTACGCACAGTGAGCAGAGGCCTGACCCCTAAATGAGATGGTGATTGGGAGGGAAAAGGTGCGCCTATAGAGATTATTAGCCAATAATCCCACAGGCCCACAGTCAGTCAGTCAGTTACACTTCTGAGTGTTTTACTAAGATCTCTGCAGCTTAATAAAACTTAAAATAAAAAACAAGTTCAAATCTAAATCACTGATGTCTGTTTAACATATTTACGCTGCATCATGTAACTCGTCATGTAGCCATGCAGTCCGGTCCTAGTGGTGTAACTCAGCACAGGGGTTGGACAGTTTTGTCCTGCTGTGTGTTTGATCTGTCAGCAGCAGCATGTGTCATATGACCACTGGCGCAGCTGGACGTATGAGAGAAGGGCTCTCATTTTCACTGTAATCAATGCATTCTGCCCTCAGCTGACATTGCTTTCATCTTACATATCTTCTTTCTCTTGATTTTATTTTTTTATTTTTTCTTCCTCCCTCTCTCCTGAACTCTTGCCAGAAGGGACTACTACTCTTATTATCCGTAAGTGACTCCACCTCTTTGCTTTTGCTTCACTTTGCGGTCCATCTTGTACATGCTTGTGCTCTGGCTGTTTGTCATGTGTTGAAGAGGGAAACAGTCGAGCCCGTGCAGCTGACATCAGAGAGTCACATGGTTTGTGTTTATTCCTCATGTTGTACCTCCAGCTCGGTCAATTTCTCATAATTTTCTATTATTGCTAGTAAAATTGGTGAAAAAATTCACTTTAATCTTTGTCTCAATAAGAAGCTCTATAAATCATCTGGTCTCCTGACCATCAGTCTCTTAGAGGCTCCGTGTGAAGTACAACCTGTTGCCTGGGTAACTCCTCTGTTAGTCCCCTATTTGACAACAAATTGTCTTTTTGATGCAGTTGGTCCCACAGTCTGAACCAGTCTCTGGTTTGTGACCACAGAACACAACTACACGTGTCCTTAGCTACCTTCATCAAAAAGCATGAGCTCTCAGTGAGAACATGAGCTCTGGGGTCTACACAGGAGACCCATGTAGGGTTTTTAGGTGAGACTCAGTGAGCCTATAACTAACAGTTTGAGCTTAATCTCAAGTACGATGTGATTGTCTCACCTTAACCCTTTACCTAAGAATAATATTAATATTTCTATTATATTTATATAATAGTGCTATGCTGTAATGAGTAAATGGCATCACTGCCCGGGCTCTATATGATACTTCTCTCTTCATATTAATCTGTAATTTATCACCTTTCTTCTCTATGACCTTCATATTGTTCCTGATTAATAAAATATTGTTCCTAACAGAAGATAGTTGCCTTTTTGTTTTACTCCACACTTCTATTTTTTCCCCAAACTCCTTTTTTTTAGTACAAAGTCCTTTATTTGACTCTCTGTCCTCTTCTTTTTCTACAACCAGGAAACCAGTGAACATGAATAAGACTCCTATTACCTACCGGCAGGAGAAGAGCCACATGGGCTCTTTAGAGCGCAGTTTCACAGATCAGAGCACCTTACAGGAGGATGAAAGGATGGCTCTTTCCTTTATGGACGCACACACGTGTGGCACAAGAAGTAAGACAGTCACACACACAAAAACATCACATTTCAACTTAAAGCAATATATCAGATCTTTTGAAGTGGAATTTGATGGGAAGGTTATGAACAATTAATCTCTAACCTGGTGTTGAAAGCTCTTTGAAAGTCCTCAGATTGGAGAACAAAGGATTCCAGATTAACAAGCTAATGGCTAGTCTGAGTGGGGACAATAAAGTGGATTGTTAGCATTGTAAAACAACTAATCTCCAAAATGTCACAGTGGTTTATACAAACACTGGTTTATTAATCCTGTGATTGTTTTATTTATTTATTTTTTAATTTAATTGATATTTACATAAAGCTCTGCTGAGCAGCTGAGCTAGATGTCATGATATTTCTGCAGGAATGGGTTTGAAAAAAATTGTGTCCATATGAGCGATCGAGTTAGATTTTTTTTTTAACAAGACAGTAATCTACTTTGTAATTGGCCCATTCAAGATAACCTTTAACTTTCAGTCTGTTTGGAGCTGATCTTTGTTTCTCCTGACTGAGGTTGTTGAACGAGCCGTCTACAACTATGATGTTAACTATTCACAAACCTGTTACAACTTCCAAACACCTAGACTATCACTTTAAGATCTAACATACAATCCAACACATTACCACCCAGGTGACTGTCTGTCTTTACTTCATTAATGTTCAAACATTTTACTATATTTACCCTATTTTAAAACAACTAAAACAGCCCGTCACTGAGTTACTGTCAGACGATCATGAGCTGCAGCAGCACCACAAAGGATTTTTTTAAATAAGAGAGCTGTGTGTGTATTAAATTGATAGGTATAATCTCATTACTACTTAGTATTTTCAAAAATATTTTTATTCTAACAATGGGGAAAAGATAAATGTGTTCATTCAGAACTTGTCCAGATCTTGTTCTACTTCATTAACATGAGAGTCAATTGCTGTTTCATCCAGATAACATCTGAACTCACTGAAATGTTTTGCTTGTGACATGAAGCCTGTCTGTATTTGTTCATATGTGCATCTGACGCACCGCTGTAAGACAATAACACATGGTTAACATGTTGATTCTCACTGTTCTTCTGATTGTTGTGTTTGTGTTTCAGGTGATGCTCGTAGTTCAGTGAATGAGGCCAGCAGTCTGCTGGGAGGATCCCCGAGGCACCAGTGTGGACGTAAAGGCTCACCCTACCACACGGGGCAGCTCCACCCCGCCGTCCGGGTGGCCGACCTACTCCAGCACATTAACCAGATGAAGACCGCCGAGGGCTATGGCTTCAAACAGGAATATGAGGTGAGAGGGCAACTTTACAACCTGCTCTGACAAGCTGACATTAGAAACAACACGCACAGTTTTATACTGTTAGCGGTTCGAATAAGTCGCATAGTCACAGGAAGGTTAAAGGTTAACGTCTGCAGCCTGCATGGTACAGTGTCCTTAGGATACACACTGAACCTTGTGTGTGTGTGTGTGTGTGTGTGTGTGTGTGTGTGTGTGTGTGTGTGTGTGTGTGTGGGTTTGTATTTCTGACCTCCTGAGGACCAGTTTCCTGACTTTTACTATCTTTCTGGGGTCCGAGGGTTCTTGTGGGGACCGAAGCCTGGTCCCCATGAGGGGGACTCCCCTTTTTAGGGTTAGGGGTTAGGTTTATAGGTATGGTGTGAATAGAGTTTTAGTTAGTCTTAGGGTTAGTTATAGATCAGTAATGGTTAAGGTTAGTAAAAGGGTTTGGGTTAGGTATAAATCTAGTAACTAAAATCAATGGAAGTCAATGGACGGTCCCCATAAGGATACCAAAACACACTTGTGTGTGTGTGTGTGTGTGTGTGTGTGTGTGTGTGTGTGTGTGTGTGTGTGTGTGTGTGTGTGTGTGTGGGTTTGTATTTCTGACCTCCTGAGGACCAGTTTCCTGACTTTTACTATCTTTCTGGGGTCCGAGGGTTCTTGTGGGGACCGAAGCCTGGTCCCCATGAGGGGGACTCCCCTTTTTAGGGTTAGGGGTTAGGTTTATAGGTATGGTGTGAATAGAGTGTTAGTTAGTCTTAGGGTTAGTTATAGATCAGTAATGGTTAAGGTTAGTAAAAGGGTTTGGGTTAGGTATAAATCTAGTAACTAAAATCAATGGAAGTCAATGGACGGTCCCCATAAGGATACCAAAACACACTTGTGTGTGTGTGTGTGTGTGTGTGTGTGTGTGTGTGTGTGTGTGTGTGTGGGTGTGTGCGTGTGTGTGTGTGGGTGTGTGCGTGGAAAATGAACAGCTTCACTTATGTTAATGTTCGTCTCAGAGGTAGAACATTAGAACGTTGTTGTTTTGGACACTTATAGTCAGATATAAATAGTCGTTTGATTCTGTGTTGATCTCTGAGTGAGTCTTGTTGATGTTTTTAAAGACACTCATTGCAGTTCTTCACCAGGTGGAGAGCGTAGTGGGGGTTTTATTCATCCTGTGTAAATGGGGGGGGGGTCTGTGCTTTACATTCTGCCGACACAAATCTAAGACACCTAAGTGAGTTTCTGTCATTTCTACTTTTTATTTGGTATCATTTGAATTGTAAGAAAAATCCTCCTCAAATTTTTTGTAAGGAGAAAGTGAGTTAGATGTAAAAATGATTATTTTAACTTTATATTTGCTGTAGTCTCAATTTCAGTACCAGCTTTAATTTACAAAGGTTTCCCAGTGACTTGATCGAGGGCGGTTTCACCTCTCAGATGCAGGATACTTTCTTAACAGAAATGTTTGAACCTAATTGGCATCCTAGTTAGTTCTGGAAGGTTCTGAGCTTGTTTACTTGTTAAAAGAATGATTATTATTGAGAGTTTAGAAAGAACGAGGCTTCTGTTCTGGCTAGACAAAACTGGATCAGAGTGCAGAGTCCTTCAGAATGAAGCACCAGGTTTTAATGGAGGTTAGTTTTGTCACATCCACATGATGTATAGTGAACAGCTGATCCCTGAAAGAAGCCATATTAACAATAATTGGATTCTGTATAGATCTGAGAATATCCATAAACTCTTCTCGGCACCCACTAAAATTAATTACAAAGCCAAAAAGACACCTGAATGACACCACTGCTGTTCAGATGAATAGATGATCCTCATTTGAGGCTGGAGGAGACCTTTGTTGTGACGGGAAGCTTGATGAGGTTAAACGTCTCTGTCCGCTGATAACAGATTGGAACAAAGAGACAAAGTCTGGGAAAGTGAAGAATGATGAAAAGGTGCTGAGAGAAAATTGTGGAGGCTTCTTCTTCTTCTCTCCTCGAACGGTAGCACTGTTTGTATTTTATATTCCCTTTGTAATTTACTAGTGTAACGTATGTGCAATAGTGTCATGAAAAATGCTCAGAATATTTGGTCCAGTAGAAATATCATGTCATTTTAGCTCCTGATATTGTTTCCAAGCATCATTGAACACATTCAAAGTCGCACTGGAGTGATAGAAACATAAAATAAGTGGCATTTTTGAAACAAAATGTCTCAATGTGAAGGTTCATTAAAGTGATGGATCCAAGAAAGACAGACATCATGATAGATATAGTGTCCGAAGTTTGTTTTATGTTTAGGAATCAAAGTCTGTTAGAAATTAATGACTATTTATTGCTTATTGATGTAAATGAAGAGACGTTATCCATGGGCGAATGATGCTACTTGGTCTGAAGGTAGAGATGTTTACCATATTTGGAAAAAAACAAACACACTTGATATCAACTGTCAGCAAGATGTTGGAGGGCTGATGGTTTGGGTCTATTTTTCAATCTTATGATTTGGGAACCTTTGATTAACTAAGGGTGCATTCACACCAGCCCTGTTTAGTCCGCTTGAATCGAACTCTAGATCATTTGCCCCTAAAGTCCATTTTGTTATGTGAGGTGTGAACGGACAATCAAATTCTGATTCGGACCAAACAACTGAACTCGAGTCCTAAAAACATGTCTCTGTTCGACTGAAATGAACTCTGGAGTGGTTCAATTTGCATGTATAAATGGAACTGGACCGGGACTGCACCAAAAGCAGGAAGTGGACTATATTGTGCAGCCGTCTTAGCCTCCTCGTGTAGTCCTCTTTATATGCTCATCCTGAACCCATTGCTGCAGAATATTGATCTGGTACATTCACCAAACACAAAGGTCAATCCTAAAACCACCAGAATCTGCTGCTACTCCATGTTTGTTTATGTTTCACGCTCCTATGGCACAAGGAAGCGCAAGAACAACAACAACAAAAAGTTGTGCATTAACTCCACAGCGCCACCATAGGCAGGAATGTAACATAATTCTAAGCTTATTTAGATTTTGTCAGGGGTGGCGAACTCCAGGCCTCGAGAACCACAATCCTGCACATTTTAGATGTTCCCCTGCTTGCAACTATGGTTGACACTTGAAACCGTAGGAGTTTAACATAATGCATTCCAGAAGAGATCATTTAAATTTCCTTTACACCTGCTGCTGATGAACAGGTCGTTAACAGGACTTGCTGAGAGGTTGCAGATTTGAATCAGGTCTGTTGAAGAAGGGGAACATCTAAAATGTGCAGGATTGTGGCTCTCGAGGCCTGGAGTTGGACACCCCTGGTCTTTGTAATAAGGTGCAGTGTGAATCCAAACCGCACCAACTAAAAACAGCAACAATTTAGCAATTTTGGTCCCTTGTCAAATCAAGTCTACTGGACTATCAGGTGTGAACACAGCCTAAGTCAACCTTGAACTCCTCTGTTTACCAGTGTTTTAGAATCACATGTGAGGCCATCAGTGTGACAGCCAAAGTTTGGCTCAAACTGGGTATGAAACAGGACAACAATCCTAAACACATAAGAAAATGGTCTGCAGACTGCTGACTTTCCTCAACTAAATAAGTTATTTATGGATCTCAGGTGATTGTTGCCCAGCAGGTGCAGTTCTTATTTGTTTGAACCTTTTGTTTGGATTTTTTAGCATCTTCTGTGCAAAGAGTTTCATTATCGATTGAACCAGTACAGTACAGACTGGTTTTCTTCCTTCTGTCTATACTGTTGCAGCTGTCTGTAGTTGTGTGATTCAGGTAACACAATGAACGGACCCAATTCTCGAACACCTCTCCTATAAGTGAAACAATTGTGACTGAGGGTTGAGCTTCCACCCTGGGGAGAGGTCCGTCTCTGTCACCCACAGCCTCTGGCATTCATGTAAGAAGAAGAAGAAAACCATCTTTTGTCTCTGGTACATGGTGTCCCCCTCTGGAACTCGACTCATACACTCATTAAATGGTCCCTTTTGGCCAAAACACACTCCACTCTAAAAAAAATCAATACACACCTCTTTGTAGTTTTTTCCTCTCTGTGCTGAGAGAATGTGTTTTGATGGATTGTCTCTCGCCATTATGAAGGAAAATGATGAGGACTATTATATTACACTCCCTCCTACAGGCATAGGTTTTTATTTCCCAGAGGAATACCTGTTTTCTGTAACAACATTGATCAAGAATTTACTGTGAGTTGTAAAGTGGATAGTATGTGTAGCTGTTGCTGTCATATTCCCAGAGCAGAAACTTACAAGTGAGCAGCAACTCAGTTTTACCGGAGAACTCCCAAGCAATGTTAAATCAATTGGAAAGGGTGCGGTTCAAAGGAGTGATAGACTCATTCAAAAACTAATTCACAGCTAAAGTTGCAACAGAGGATTCTGAGTTATTGTTCTCATTTAAAAGAAAAAAACTACTGCTGCTGTTGAGCGCGGCACAATTTCAGGTTTCAAGGTGGTTTCATGGTGTTAAAAAGTCACTGTGTGAAAAACACTATTTTTTCCATCATATCAGTTCTGGAGTTTAAATTATTTTTACTCAAATTCCAGAAAACAGCAGGTTTCCCTCCTGTTACTGTGAGCTGTCGGTTAGCTGTAATGAGATCGGATGCCAAAACAGGAATTAACCTGAACTTTTTTTTAAAATCTGTATTAAAAAAATAACTTTGAGTGCTTGTATATTTTTAACACAGTAAATAATGTTATTTTTTTTCTGCCAGAGGAGTAACGCTCAGAGACCAGGGTGCATTCACACCAGCCCTGTTTAGGCTGTATTCACACCTGATAGTCCGGTAGATTCGGTTCGATTGGGGATCAAAATTGCAACATTGTTGCTGTTTTTAGTTGGTGTGGTTTGCACTGCACTCTATGAACCGAACCAAATAATCTTTGGAGCATGTTACACCCCCACCTGTGGTGGCGATGTAGAGTTTCTGCACTACTTGTTACTGCACTTCCTGGCGCTGCCGCGGGAGAGTGAAACATAAACAAACATGGACTAGCAGCAGATTCTGGTGGTTTGTGTTCGGTGAATGTACCAGATCAAAATTCTGCAGCAATGGGTTCAGAATGAGCAGATAACAAGACAGAGGACTACATGGCTGGACAATATTGTCCGTTTCCTGCTTTTGGTGCAGTCCCAGTGCGGTTGCGTTCACACATGCAAATTGAACCGAGACCCACGTTTTTAGGCGGACTAGAGTTCGATTGTTCGGTCCGAATCAGAATTCAGTTGCCTGTTCACACCTCCCCAAACGAACCGGACACGAAAGATCAATCCTAAAACCACCAGAATCTGCTGCTACTCCATGTTTGCTTACATTTCACTGTAGGAGACTCGCAGCATCAGGAAGTGCAGTAACAACAACAAAAAAAGTAGTGCAGTAACACCACAGTGCCACCACAGGCGGGGATGTAAACATGCACCTAAGCTTATTTGGTTTAATAAAAGGCAGTGTGAATCCAAACTGCACCAACTAAAAATAGCAACAGTGTTAAGGTGCATTCACACCGGCCCAACCATCAACTTCATAGGCGGCAAGTTTATATGTAAAGTCTATGGTGGACGGGCGTCAGACAGACGTCAACGGCTCTGCGTCGCTTTGTGAGCATTATGAGTGGCAACTTTTCAAGCTTTTCTAGCGTTTCAGGCGTTGACGCTTGAAAAGCTTGAAAAGCTAGAAAAGGTCAAAGTTCAGCTAGCTGAACTTTTGACGCTCTTAACGCTCTTGAAGCGGCATGTCAACCAATCCGAGCGTCTCATCGTAGTGACGTAAGACGTCACAGCACGTAGCCGGAAAGAAGTGGGATCAGCCAAAATGGAAGATAAATTAACCTCATCCAAACGTAGCTCCTGGAGCAAATGGTTAAACTCACCAAACTCAGAACGCATCTGAAGAATGGGGTGTATCCACAAACGGCGCTGATGCACCCGACGTCGACATTGTCTAGATCTATGAAGTAAATAAATCCAAGCCACTGTCTCAATATGATCCGCCATAGCTCCGAACATCCGATAACAAAGGAAGCCCCGCCTTCGCGCTCTTTTTCGGTCAGGCTTTACAAGCTTTAACGCCTATGCGCTCTGACTGGCAGGCGTTATGAGCTTAAACTTCAAACGTCAAATTTGGAGCGTTATCAGCGTTGCTTGACGTTGACAAAGTGGCTGGTGTGAATGCACCATTACAGTTTTGGTCCCCAATCGAACCGAGTCTACCGGACTATCAGTTGTGAATACAGCCTGACCCCTCCTTTCCACTGAACGCATCAGCAGCATGTAGCGTTTTGCTTGCGCAATCAGCTGAGCGTCCCTTTCCACCAGGGGCACTTCACATGCGTATCACTCGCACAGCAGGCAGCAAGACAACAACATGTATCCAGAAGGTATGTGGTTTATTTTCACAAAACCTACGGACTTCAAACCCGTCACAGGTATACCAATTTAGGTTTAGATATATACAAATATAGTCTCACAAACGGAAAGCTACACATGTTCTTTTATTTTAAAACTTCTGGGTATTTTATGTTTCACGCCCAGTGGAAACGGTCTCACTAACTTTAATGGTGGCTATCAGCCGCATATTACGCGTCACTAATGCTGCGCGTCTCTTGTGTGTTCAGTGGAAAGGAGGGGTGTAAGTAAAGTTTTCAACAAGCTACTTGTGTTAGCATGTTAGCATTGCAGAGGAAGCTAATGCTAGCTTCCATTTACCTCAGAAGGCAGAATTTATGGATGTTGTCTGACCTGATCTGACCAACTTATTGCAAGTTGTAAAAATGAGTAACATTATATTTCTGCTGCTGTCAGGATAATTTAGACTCATTTCTCTCTTGGTTTTTCAGATGAACCATTAGGGATTTTTAAAAACACTCACAAACCGTGAATAACGTTAGATATTAGTGGAACATTAAGATGTTGAAATCTGCTGTGATAGATGACTAATTCAGTTCTGTCACTGTTTTCTCTTTTATTAATTCGTCTCATTTTGAGGGATTTTTTCACCTAAACGAACCTTCACCATTGTTCTTTTTCTTTCTTTCAGTAACCTGTCATTCTCTCGGTTTTTTCTCCCCACGCTGCTTCTCTCATTTCTCTTGAGAACTGAGCAGAGAGGAGGTGGGAAAGATGAAAACCAGAGCTCAGACATTTCATGTCAGAAATCTAAGAAAGGGGAAGAAAACTATGGTGAAAAAGGTGGACAGGGAGGGAAGCTATGACGAGTTGTAAAAGGGGGGAAGAGTGAGAATTAGGGATTCAGATATAAAGACCAAGAGAGGGATGGCATGAAAGAGGAAGAAAAAGTCCTGAGCAGGATGTAATCCCAGGCAGGATTTGACTGGTTCTTGTCTGTCTGTGGAGGAAACGGCTTCGTAATCCCTCTGTTCCCCTTTCAAACTTCAGCAGAATGTTTAGAAAATTATTTCCCCGAACCACAGAGAGTAGATCCATATGGTTAGACATGAGTGTGTTGTTTGTTTGTTCATTTGTTCCACAGTTACTTGTAGGTTCTTGTGAAAGGACATTTACACTTGTGCAAGCTTGCCAACAAGTGTGTGAAAATGTCCTTTTTTATTTTTAATGTTAAGTCGACTTACTGAGCGATAGACAGCGTCTACATGCATTTAGATGACCTCAGTTAGTCCAAACGTTTATCTCTTGTTTTAGAGGATGGCGTTAAACTCAAGTTTCTAAGTCAAAAACACAAACAAGACTATAGTTTTGTATAAATTAAGATTTTTAATCGGAATCGTCACTCATGCTGACTTTTGTGTTCAATTATTAATCAAGTTTCAGCTGCTTTTGTTTTTTTTGCTTAGTTTATCACTTTGAGTTACATCTGTGTTTGAAAATAAAGTTGAGTTAAAGCAGGTTTTATTCCACCTTTCTGGTTGATCAGTATCAGCTTCAACAAACACACTCACTGTTTTTACTTCATGGCATGACAATAAATACACAATCCTTCCACGCACGCACCAACCACAAAGATATTCACAGGCTCAAAGAGCCTCATCTAGTTTGACAGGATATAAAAACAGTGACTTTTTTTAAAAAGGCAGAATTATTTCCAGCTAGTTTCAAACTACAGCTAAAGAAATTCACAAGTCACAGCTATAGATATAGAAGAACTGCAACACTGTAAGTCTGTTTTCTTTAAACTCTCATTATGCACAGTGTTTGAAAAAACCCTGCAGAATGTAGCAGCTCCTGATTAATTCATACAGATTGCACTAATGGCTCCTATCAATGCCAACCCCAAAACACAAGTTTTATTTATTAACCAAAGCAAAAAAAGTATTAAAACTGTGTGGTTTTATCAAAGATATGAGAAGGGTCCACACTGAGAGACGGTGCCCTTGAAATCTGCAACGAGTGTCTCTTATGTCCCTGCAGAGCTTCTTTGATGGGTGGGACTGCACCAAAAAGAAGGACAAAACCAAAGGGAGGCACGACACCTTGCTGGGATGTAAGTTATCATCAAGTTAAAACAGCTAGATGTGAGAGAAGATCAGAAAACTGATATAAAAGCTTGTGTTTTTCATCTATTTTCTGTTTTTCCCCCTCAGATGACCGCCACAGAGTGAAGCTCCACCCTCTGCTGGGAGATCCCAACTCGGACTACATTAACGCTAACTACATTGATGTAAGTCTAATCCCATTTTCCTGCCTCCATTCTGTATAGAATGCAAATCTGTCGTGGCTCCAGCTCCCTCACAGCCTGCAAAGCCACAGTCCATCTCCCTCATCCCTCTCTAAGCCCACCAGTCGTCTGCCCCACTTTCACCTGGAAGCCCTCATCCAATCACACACCTTTTCCCCACAAAGTGTTTATCCGGATGCCATTGTTATCAGATCTCTGACCCCTGAATACCTCAGCTATCATTGTTATTAAAATAGACAAGAATAAATGCTTTTAATGGCTGTAGATGAGACGATTCCACCGTGTAAATCCGCCTGAATTCAATCGCTGATCTTTTTCATTCTCAGAACAGGCCAAGAGGAGATTTCACAGTAACATTCCTCATATAAAACACGTGTATGTGTCTCACGCAGACTCATTCATGCATGTTCTCATTCATAAAAGCTTGTGGAGACTCAAAAACAAAAGTATGTTTACCTGGACACTTACAGTACCAGTCAGAAATTCACATACACACATGATGAGCGTGAAGGTCATAAGAATTTTGGACTCTTATTGATTGATTTTAACTGTTCTGTTTTTCATGGTGGAAGGATTTCACAACATGCTTCTGTAATGGTTTAGAAAAATGAGATCTGATTTTCTCCCTTCCACACAGGGTCTAAATTATCTTTACAGAAGTCCATGTTCACCCCACTTGGTTAAATGTACTGCAACAAGTTTCACATCAAGTCTTTTTGTATCCACCCAAATGCCTTGGATGTTTTTCTGTTTGGATAACTGGCCATAATTTTTACCAGAATAAGTAGAGTTATTTAAATTGGTTGGTTTCCATGCACAGCCGTAGCATTTGAGTGTAGTCCATGATTTTTCAGTCATGTTGAGGTCGGGGGTTTTGGGAGGACCGTTCCAGAATCTTGATGTTAGTCTGTTTGATCCAATCAGGACCAGTTTTAATGTGGATTTTATCCTGATGAAAAACCTGATCGTATTCAAGTTTGAACCATCTAGACTGCAATTTCAGCTATAATCAAGGTATGCTGTTAGTTCTCCTTCATTATTCTATTTACTTTATGCACCAGTACCACAGCATGATGTAACCCCCACCATGCCTGACAGCTGGTTTGTGGTCTTTGGTGTGAGCATCATCTGGAACTTTCCAAACATTCTTCTTGTCATTGGGCCAGAAAGCTCAGTCTGTCTGATATGAACATAAATCTTTTCCAGAAAGAGTTTGTATTGCCTGTGAGGGCAGCTGCAAAGTTGAGTTGAGTTTGAATGTGTCTCTTTGGGGTTAGAGATCAGAACCGTCTCATGGTGATGAAAACCTGCTTCACTGTCCACACAGTGACTCTGGGGTTCCAGCAGTTTCCAGTTCATGGGTTGTTTCTGAACACTCAAACCCATAGCCTTTCATTTGAGAAGGGATCGTTTGGGTCTTCTTCCAGACTTTGAGTAACTGTTGACACACCTGAATAACAGTGTACAGGTGTTTCAACTGATGATTTTAACATCTGAAGTTTATAAACCACTTTCCCAACTTGTGTAAATCTACATTCTCCTTCTGAGATCTTAATTGAGTTCTTTGGACCTTCTCATTGTTCTCTCTTACTGCTGTCAATCAAAGAGAAACCACCCAGAGTCAGTCATGAACACTAAGAAATCAAAGGCCCAGGTCATTTCAACTAAAAGACCTTCTAGAACCTTCAGCAGCACTTATTAAAGATCCCATATTATGCACTTTTCACACACTGAATAATTCCTTTAACATCTCAATGACATGTAAAAGCCAAACAAGTGTTGCAGTGCCAAGAAATGGACTTAAAATGTGACTAAAACCTTTGGACTAAGGAACTTTGAGCCTGAAGACTCCAATGGCACAATATTGAAAGGTTAATCTGACATTTACTCATGTTTCTGTGTTTTTTGGCTGCGTCTGGCAGAGATGCGGTTCTTCAAGCTTACCAGTTTGACCCAGAAAGAGATGTAACGGTGTTAGCTCCTCTACATTAGCAACAACTGAGCTCGGGTAACAGTGTTAGTTCTTTGTTAACAGCAGCTCGGCTCCGGTAACGATGTTAGCTCTTCATTAGCAGCAGCTCGGCTCCTGTAACAGTGTTAGCTCTTCATTAGCAGCAGCTCGGCTCCAGTAACGATGTTAGCTCTTCATTAGCAGCAGCTCGGCTCCGGTAACAGTGTTAGCTCTTCATTAGCAGCAGCTCGGCCCTGGTAACGATGTTAGCTCTTCATTAGCAGCAGCTCGGCTCCGGTAACGATGTTAGCTCTTCATTAGCAGCAGCTTGGCTCCGGTAACAGTGTTAGCTCTTTATCAGCAACAACTTGGCTCCGGTCGTTTTTTGCCAACTGTAGCAAGGACATTACTATCATAAATAAACTCAACCCATGCTCCAGTTGTGACGTAGGAAGCCGGGACAGTTTTGAAGAGTTCACTTATTAGACTGGAGGCAGGATGAATTCAGAAACCCCATCTCACACAAAACAGCACAGCTGTTTTTTTTTTCAACATTATATGCGTGTATATGCACCACAGACACACAATAACGCCCCAAATTCCAGAAAAAGGGACGTTTTTCATAATATGAGACCTTTAAAAGATTTAGATGATTGTATATTTTTGACCCTGTTTTGAAGAGAAAAAAATAAAGTTCAAACTTTTAAACCCAGTTACTGTTTTATAAACATTATAGAAGTATGTTGTAAATTCCTTCCACTCTGAAAAAGACAGTTTAAATCAGTCATCAAAAGCCTAAAATTAACATGACATTCATACTCATGGTGAGTGGGTGTGAACTGACCACAGCAAATAATCACAGTAAAACAGATAAAAACTGATATTCTGCTTCACATAGAAACTTTGCAGTTTGAACTCTGCTGTTCCTATTTATCAGACTCACATCAGAGGAAGCCTAAAAATCAGATGCAATTTCTTTATCTCTTGAGATTTATGCTGCACGCTTCTCATAGGGAATACTGTAAAGTAAAGATGACACTGTGTGAGCTGTCGAGGCAGGCTGTTGTACTCCCACTCCTGTTTGCAGTCGATAAGACTTAGGAAGATTCCATCTCTGTCAAAAAGATTAGAAAAGATCTATTTGAAAAACTATTTGATATTATTTCTTTTTCTTTTTTCATTTGGAGTAAATCATCTTCTACACGTGTTGATTTGATTTCATTAAATTTCTCCTTTGGGGCCAAATTGCATCATGGAAAATACTTGACACAGCACAGAGTGTATTTGCTCTTTTTTTATTTCTGTGGGAGAACAAACAGTGGTGACGTGTGTTCAGAGGGGTCGATACGATGAGAGGGTATTACAGGCCTGGCTGTAGTTATTGTAAGGAGCTTTATTAGTGTTTAGGACACAGAGGAGCAGACGTTAGAGTGAAACCACCACTCTGCAGCCACTTCAGTATCAGTGGTGTTACTCTCTGACTCTGACCTGCCCCACTGAATTCAAACTACTCTCAGGGTTCCTAAACTGCAGGAAACATATTGTTTTTTCCTCCAAAAGTATCTATGTAGCAACCTATCGCGGCATAAAGAATGTTGGATTAAAATTGTTCAGAACATGCAGAATTTCAAACTGGTAATAATCAGCAGCTTTTCTTTTAATTTTGGCTGCTTTTCATTCATTTTTAGTCCAGTACCAGAACATTTTTACATATCCTGGTTGTTTAGATGTTTCTTTGTTAAATCATTCAGGTTTAAAAAGGTTCATAAAGTCAAGGGATGAATCTGTCTGGAGAAAGAACCGATGACTCCACTATAAACAGGTTTAAACTGCATCTTTAATCACCTTGTAAACAGCAGCCTGTCACAAAGAGGAAACTTTTCCTAATTTATTAAGGTGAATCTGAAAAAATTAAGTATAACACAACTGAATCTGAAGTGATAATAGCTTGACATAGCGAACCTGTTTTAGGATTGTTTGGGTTTTTTATTTTGTTTCTTAAAGAAATTATTTTAAGATTCTGTTTAACTGTTATAGTCGTACCCATGGACGTAGTTTTAGGGGGAGACACAGGGGACATGTAAATGGTAAATGTCCTGAATTTGTATAGCGCTTTTTTAGTCATTCAGACCACTCAAAGCGCTTTCACACTACAAGGTTTTTACATTCACCCATTCACACAACCCGATATGCAGATCGGGGGGCAACATGGTGTCTTGCCCAAGGACACTTCGACATGTGGCGGTGATCGATCCACCAACCTTCAAATTGGAGGACGACCGCTCTAACCACTGAGCCACAGCCCCCCCATACATGTCCCCTGCACTTTTTCACAAGGCCGTTTTGGTCCCCTGTACTCTGCAACTGTCCAAAAACAATGTTTCGATACATTAAACAGAGATGGGTTGAGTACTAGGACCAAGCAGAAAACGGCCGCTCAAGCTGAAGCCCGTCTCCCTTAGTTTAGCCCGCCTACCAGTTCCTCTTGTGTGATTGGCTGTTTCTGCTGTCACTCCCCCTTGCCTGTTTGCACACTGCAGACAGACAGACCGGTGTGGTGGCAAGCTAACCTGCGGTCAGGAGTGCTGTGCAACTGTCGTTTGGCCGGCGTTTGGGTTTATGATGTCAAAGAGAAAAAAAGGCGACATAAGAGACTTTTTTAGAAGTCAAACTGTAAGTTACTCAAAGAAAAGTGTTCCAGCTGTCCTTCAACACCTTCACTGGGTCCATAAAGCATCAAAAAGGTAAAAATACCATGTAAATTAAAACACTGAATTGGGTGATAATGTTTGGCTACATGCTTTACAACCAGTCAAACCAAGGAAAATTGGGCTTAAAAGTAGCAATAGAAAACTAAAAGAAACATTGGAGGACACAGTAAGCTGAAAGATTAGTTTTATGAAAAACACTTCTGTCCCCCCCCACCTCTGAAATCAAAATTTCGTCCATGGTCGTACCTGACTTTTTTTTTTTCATTTTGTCCTCCATGTGTCCACTTCTTTCAGTTCTTAATCAGTTTTCAGTTCTCTGGATAAAAATGGACATCCATCCATCCATTATCTAAACCCACTTATTTCTGTTCAGCGTCGTGGAGAGCTGGTGTCTATCTCCAGCTGTCATTGGATGATGGAGGCGAGGTCAGAACTGGACAGGTTGCCAGTTCATCACTGGGCTATATAGACAAACAAGCACTCTCACACACACTCACTCCTACAGAGGATTCAGAGCTGCCAATTAACCTCAAGCATGTTTTTGGTATGTGGGAGGAAATCGGAGTCCCCAGAGAAAAACCACATATGAACAGGAAGAACATGCAAATGCCATGCAGAAAAGTCCCAGCCTGGTTTTGAACCCAGGACCTTCTTGCTGCAAGGCATTTGAAACACTGAACATTTGAAAGCCTGAAAAGCTGCAGATGCAAAACAATTACCAAAGATTATAAGACAGTCTGATTCATTAGAAACAAAATTATGAAGAAATTCAGGGTAGATTAAAATTTTCACATCACTGTTAGCCCCCCAAAAAGTTAAAATGTGGCTTAAACTTAGACACAAATTGACAAACTGTACCCACATTTAGTTGCCAATGTTCAGGATTAACAAGAGTTTTTGACGTCCTTCATGTTCCAGTAATGAAGCTCTCAAACGCATCCGCCTGCTTCGGAATTACTCCCAAACACTCTTATTTACAGTAGGGCAAAAAAGTATTTAGTCAGCCACCAATTGTGTAAGTTCTCCCACTTAAAAAGATCAGAGAGGCCTGTAATTTTCATCATAGGTATACCTCAACTATGAGAGACAAAAGGAGGAAAAAAAATCCAGAAAATCACATTGTCTGATTTTTAAAGAATTTATTTGCAAATTATGGTGGAAAATAAGTATTTGGTCAATAACAAAAGTTAATCTCAAGACTTTGTTATATAGCCTTTGTTGGCAATGACAGAGGTCAAACGTTTTCTGTAAGTCTTCACAAGGTTTTCACACACTGTTGCTGGTATTTTGGCCCATTCCTCCATGCAGATCTCCTCTAGAGCAGTGATGTTTTGGGGCTGACGCTGGGCAACACGGACTTTCAACTCCCTCCAGAGATTTTCTATGGGGTTGAGATCTGGAGACTGGCTAGGCCACTCCAGGACCTTGAAATGCTTCTTATGAAGCCACTCCTTCGTTGCCCGGGCGGTGTGTTTGGGATCATTGTCATGCTGAAAGACCCAGCCACGTCTCATTTTCAATGCCCTTGCTGATGGAAGGAGGTTTTCACTCAAAATCTTACGATACATGGCCCCATTCATTCTTTCCTTTACACGGATCAGTCGTCCTGGTCCCCTTGCAGAAAAACAGCCCCAAAGCATGATGTTTCCACCCCCATGCTTTACAGTAGGTATGGTGTTCTTTGGATCCAACTCAGCATTCTTTCCCCTCCAAACACGACAAGTTGAGTTTCTACCAAAAAGTTCTATTTTGGTTTCATCTGACCATATGATGTTCTCCCAATCCTCTTCTGGATCATCCAAATGCTCTCTAGCAAACCGCAGACGGGCCTGAACGTGTCCTGGCTTCAGCAGGGGGACACGTCTGGCACTGCAGGATTTGAGTCCCTGGCGGCGTAGTGTGTTACTGATGGTAGCCTTTGTTACTTTGGTCCCAGCTCTCTGCAGGTCATTCACTAGGTCCCTCCGTGTGGTTCTGGGATTTTTGCTCACCGTTCTTGTGATCATTTTGGCCCCACGGGGTGAGATCTTGCGTGGAGCCCCAGATCGAGGGAGATTATCAGTGGTCTTGTATGTCTTCCATTTTCTAATAATTGCTCCCACAGTTGATTTCTTCACACCAAGCTGCTTACCTATTGCAGATTCAGTCTTCCCAGTGAAGGTCTACAATTTTGTTTCTGGTGTCCTTTGACAGCTCTTTGGTCTTGGCCATAGTGGAGTTTGGAGCGTGACTGTTTGAGGTTGTGGACAGGTGTCTTTTATACTGATAACGAGTTCACACAGGTGCCATTAATACATGTAACGAGTGGAGGACCGAGGAGCCTCTTAAAGAAGTTACAGGTCTGTGAAAGCCAGAAATCTTACTTGTTTGTAGGTGACCAAATACTTATTTTCCACCATAATTTGCAAATAAATTCTTTAAAAATCAGACAATGTGATTTTCTGGATTTTTTTTCCTCATTTTGTCTCTCATAGTTGAGGTATACCTATGATGAAAATTACAGGCCTCTCTGATCTTTTTAAGTGGGAGAACTTACACAATTGGTGGCTGACTAAATACTTTTTTGCCCCACTGTATGTAAATCAGTTGAGATTTCAACCATAATTACATACAAAAACCATCTCTGATACAGACTTAATCATAAATTTTAAATAAGATGAAGAGATAATTGGAAAAAAATCCTTGTTTTTTTCATGCATTTAATCACAGAACAGTCCTTCATATATGTGAAAAAATAATGACCAAAACCACAAAAATCTTTTACTGGCTAAAGGAGAAGCTTTTTTAAAGCTCGTCTTTAGTCAGTGTCATTTGGATACTAGAAAAAATAGATGGTTCCCACACACGGGAATAAAAATGGCCTGCTTGGAAACTTGTGTTGATATACGGTTTCTCTCTTTGTGCACCATTTATTCACTATGTGCATCCAAACTGGCCCCATTCATACACTCAGCTCTGTGACATTGTGATTAAAAATGAAGCCCAGTTTTCTAGATGCTTAAGAGGTTTCACGAAAACCTTAATAAAACACACATGAAAGCAAATGACTACGTGATGAGTTTTTTTTGGATTTAGAATTTTTTTAGTTCTCTGCTTTTGTAAATAATTTTTTTTGTTCTTTGTAAGTTGAAACTGTCTTAGAATCTGTGAATTGCCAACATTTCAGAAACCATATTGTCAGATTGAAGTGTAATGTTAAGATTTTTTTATTATTATTATTAGTTAGTATTAATTACTCTAACCTCCACCATTGTCACTTCCTTTGATTTTGAATATCTTGAAATAATGAGATGTCAGTTTTCCATTTCTTCATCATGTGCAGCATCAAACAGCTGGTAACCACAGAGACTAACAGTCAGCAGTAAGGCGGTGCGTTGGTGTTTGGTTGGTTGGTGTTTAGAGGTAGTGGAAAGGCAGGGGCAAAAAAAAAAAAAGAATCAGCCCTTGTGCGCCAGAGCCAGCTCTGGTTTATCCTGCAGCTCTCATACAACAAGACCAGAAGTCTGAAGTTACTTAAACAATATTAAAGAGATTTCTATCTAATCACTGTTTTCCTTGTACTTTTGGGTAATGAGTGATAAAACTGTCCAAATGGACCAATTGTTCAAAAATCTTGGAATTTTAGATAACCAGCTCACATCACTGTTACACAATTGTGTCAACATCATGGAAAATATCCTTTAATGTTTAGTTTATTTTGTTTACCTTCATTCCTGTGGTCTAAGTTGTTTCCTGCTTGTCTGTTATAGCATGTTTCATAAAAGACCAAAAGTAGAAATCCTAGCAGTTCAAGTCGTATCTAATCATTTTTTTTTTTTACTGTAGCTGAATTTGATTATTTAGATGGCGTAATTTGAATTTGACAGTGACTCTTAGTTGAGACTGACTCGTTTCCTGTTGTTGTCCTTATTCTGTCCAGTTTTCCCTTGTTTCTCGATGTAAAACTACTGAAAGTCGCAGTTGAATTATTCCTTTTTAAGAAGCTGAAAAACCAAAAGTGTTAAATATTCCTTTTATGTAAATAAACATGGTTCCAATAAGAAGTGTGAAAAATAATGAATCCTGCAACAAACAGCTGATTTTTTCTTTAATTTGTGTATTTTCAATTCTCTTTATTCTGAGGTATTTGAGTATGTGTTTCTCTGAATGAGGTGTGACAGGAGCCGCCGGGGGAGGTTTATTGTGAAGCACCGTGACTTGCTGTTCAGGCTAAAACCTAAGCATAATATTACCATGAGCAACGTTGTGCTATATCATCATGAACTATAAGAATTCATGTACCTGTATGAAATACACATCACATTTACCCTAAATCATAGTGAAAAAACTGTTTTGATGATGTCATTTAACGAGCCTGATATCACAAACGAACTAACTAACCAAAGTTAATAAAACACCAAACAAAGCAGTTTTTTTTATTTATTTGTTTTTTACAGCTTTACCTGTCATGCTGTTCCAAATTGCTCACACTAATTTTTAGATGTGAATCACTCACGTCTCCTTCATTCACCGTATAGTAAAGTAATCCCTTCTTATTTGATGATTTCCCTGTTATTGCATTAATACACTGCTGCCTGTTGCTGTTTTCTGGCGTACACACGAGACTGCAAAGATTCTTTTCCCCTTCACAATTTATACCCTGAATGCGTAGAAAATGACAGCTTTTTCAGCAAATCTTCTATAAGCTGCCGTGAGAATAACACAGGAGAACAATGTGTGGAGTAAAAAAGACATACTGCTTTTTAAATATGCATCATGACAATTTCATGGCAGCATAATTTATTATTTATTTGCATTCAGTTTGCCTTTAGTTGACTAGCAAGGACCCGTTAAAATAAAAGATCTATTTTTTAAGGGAGCCCTAGTCTAGTGACACAGACATAAAAAATGTTAAAAGGATAATAAAATATCAAATGAAACAGGTTAAAAGACCAAATGATGCGCAAAACAGAGTTTAACATGTTTTATTTACCAGAGGAAAAAAATGAATAACAACAGCTGCAAGTTTCCTTTAGAGCAGCTCTTAAATGATTGATTCAACTCTGTTAAGATTAAATGAAAAGGGCTTTAGGAGTGGTATCACTTCAAAAGGAGCACTCAGATGTTATGAAATGGGTTTCCATGTAAAAGTTATGAGCAGTTAATATCATAGCTGTTCTAGATATTCTTTAAACCACCTGTTTATAATCCTTTCACTGAAACCCCACCACGTCTGAACTGTCCCTTTAAAATTAGACATTCCTAAACAACTTCAGATTTATTTTGTCCGTGTGCTTCTCAACCAAACATGAAATAAAATACTGTTTTCATCCTGTTAAACACTGAGTTACCTTCATTTTCTCATTAACAGAGTTATATGTGTGAAACACAATTAAATAAATTCTTAATGCAGATTTAATGAATGTGAGTCTAATTTACAGGAAAAACAGCCAGTAGACTCGATTAGGCTTCAAAACCCATAGATCAACACACTAATACACATGACGTCACGTCACTGCCCAAAATCACGAGAGAGTGCATAGATCGGATCGCATGCTTTTACACTTAGCCTACTCTCTGGTACATGTACGCAGCACGGCAACCTGCTTAACTCATCTGTACACTCTCGATGGAAATTTGCTCTCGCTCTCTATGTTTAGTGGGCGTATTTGTCAGTTGGGGGTGTAACTTTTCTGATTGATCTAATTAGCCAAATTTTCAGCTCCAATCCAGTGACACAAAAAGAAGAGCGGGGTGTGCGACGTGGGAATAATGTGCGAGCTAACAATTTTATTTTTAACTTAAAACATGTTCTGTCACCTAGTATAATTAATGTCACAGGAGGAAAAGTGTTACTACAACCAACAAACGTTCCTTTCCTCGTCTTCAGCTTCAAAATCCAAATATAGAGCGTGAGCGCAATTTTCCATAGCCCGTACAGGTGGGTGTATTTTACTGCCCACCGTACTGCGTACATGCTCCTGAGAGTAGGTAGGAACACCCGCGGCCAGAGCTATACACCCTCTTTCATTGATAAATGCACCAACGTTCAGACTATGTGCTCTCGCACAATTCTTGACAGAGATGTGATGCCATAAACACGTAAACCTGTTGTTCTAGTGCCTGTATCTTACTGAGCTGTGAATGTTTCTGACCAACTGGAGATGCAAAATATTGGAAAACTATCAGTTGGACTCACACTTGATTTGTACTTATCGGTTCTGTGTGTCATAATTGTCAATAAAGTGAGACTTTTGTGCAAATGTGCAATTATTTGTGTCAATTTTTAGTTACAAAGCGTCTAAATTTAGCCTCAATGTGTATCTCAATCTCTACGGATTTCATCTCACTCGGAACATTGACTCAGTCACAATGTAGTTTCATACAATATATCACCAACCTCCCAAAATTGTCTCTCATTTCTTCTGTTTGCTGACTCAAGAATAAAATTAGGAGCGTTTCAGACACTTTTGAGTATTTGTTCAAAATGAAAGCAACATGACAGTGACTTTGCCTTGTGAGTAAATCAAGCACTCTCACTAACATTTCATGATAATTCTCATTTTGTAGCTGTCAGTTGCAGCCCATTGAGACACAGGCTTTATACAAACATATCTGTACACACCTGCCACCCACCTGTCTGTAACTCCTTAAGATTCATTCATTAACTAGCCTATATGTCTTCTTTTTCTACTCCCCATCCCACTTCCTCGACTTTGGACCCTGTAGATTCGGATTAACAGGGAAGTAAGTACTTCACTGCTCATTCTTCTGCCTGCCATCAGTTTTTTTGCCATTTCCCCTCTTTTTCCCCTCCACTGTCCTCTATCCACAAGTGCCGTAAGGTCAGAGCGTTTCAGGTGCACATTTGACCCCCCAAAAAGGCCAAATGTCTTTTTGATTAAAGATTTTGCATGAACACTAGGAGATGTGTCTTCCTCAGATAGAAAGCCCTGCTGTCTTTGTCAGTTTTTGTAAGCGGCCAAGAATCAGGAAGTTTAGTTGCTATGGCAACTGCCTCAAGAGGAGGAGTGGTGGTATTCAGGATGATAGAGTTTGGCCAGGGCCTGAGGAGTTGTGGATAGCGGGCCTCACAGCATCCATCTTCATTTCAAACTGGATGCAGTTCACTTTAGCAACATGGATGGACTTCTTCTTTAGGAAGATGCAAAAAAAAAAAAAAAGATAAAAGCTGTTTACAACCAAATGGGTTGCAGCATCAGATTGATTTAGAGGAGACCGGATGGGTTTTTTCACATTATTATTCAGACTTCCCTTTTTGACTCTGCAATAGTAACTTCAGCATCAATTAACCTTCCAGCTGCTCCTCTTAACCAACAGTGAACCGCAGCTTCCGTGTACATCTCTAGGTGACATTTTCAAAAGGATCACAGAGGTTAGCTTAGCTTTTTTTTTCTTTGAACAGTCCTAAAAAAATGTTTATAAAAAGTCCCTTGTGTGGATTCTGTGGTGTTTGTTCGCCTGAAGGCTGTAGAGGTGACGTGTCATTGTTCATTCATATTCACCCTCCCATAAACGCTGTGTGAAAACGCCTCTCATCTATATCAAAGGCTGTCTCGTCTTTTGATATTAAGGTTTTCTGACTATTTTGCTACTTATAATTAATTTTGCTCTTGAAGGCAGTTTATGTCTGTATCAAGCATTTATGTGAAACCCAGGCTGTTTTTACAAGTGGAAGTTTTTTTTATATGTGTACATACATATATGTGTGTGTAAATATAAATAAATGCAGTTTTTTTTAGTTTAACTAATGATTGTAGATATAGCACACATTAAACATTCAGGCAGAACTGACGTGTTTTTTTATGACAGTGCTGTGAGAGAGATGTTTGATTAGATTAGACACTTGAAATTAAAAAAGTTTGAGCTTTTAGTTGTCACATCTTTATTAAATTTCCTCGGGGATTCCAACGTTGTTCGTTCCGCTCCCCCCGGCGCTTTTTGAAAAGATGTCTCTGCGCAGTGATGTTTGCCTCTCATGTTTCAAACACTCAGCGAGGGCAGAGACATCTGGATTCATCAGCAGCTCTGGAACATTCTGAACATGTTTCCCAGTTGCAGATGGGGGTTAGTGGGAGAGCAGCTGTGCCTGAGGCTCAGATGGCTTACTCAGCATGTCATTCTTCTTTTTTTTCTTTCAGGGCTACCATCGATCCAACCACTTCATCGCCACTCAGGGTGAGTATCCCCACGAGGCTGTATGGATTTACTAACTCTGAGCACTTTTTGTTTTAGTTGCGGTTTATTAACTTGAAGATGATCCAACCAATGAGCTCACTCTTACCAGAACTAGCCACATCCGGTGCTGGTGGTGGGTCTATTAACCTGACCCACTGATGTCAAACCAAACAATAGAGATAAGATGAATTGTTGAGCTCAGTTTCTCTAAACACAGAGCTCCCATGCAGGACTGGTGTCTGTAGCATCCATTGCAAAGATGGTGAGGATGTGCCTATCTTCCTCTTGCACCCCTCTCCCCTCCTGTTACACTCAGAGAAGCAGATGAAACTTGCAACACAAGAATCTCAGCTGCCTTTATTTTGTCTCTCTCAATATTTTTCTCCCAGTTTTCAAGCTGTGTCTGGCTTCCTAAATGTCGCCCCTCACAGATGACAGTGAGTGACTGGTGGTCCCTCAGACTTTGATCAGCAGCCACTTCTGTAGCTATGTCACCTATCTCTCCCCCCCCCCTCCTTCTGCCTTCTTGGAATCCCCAATGACTTGGTCCAAGGCACAATCTGGAGAGATCAGAACACTGTCATCTTAGAAAGGACACTTGGGTCACAATTATACAAGATTTCACCACAGTGAGAAGTCCCTTCTTGAGAAGACTTTGATGCAGCAGATTTAGTCTCTTTTTCTGTTATTTCTTCCCTCCAGGACCCAAACAGGAGACTCTGTATGATTTCTGGAGGATGGTGTGGCAGGAAAACTGTTTCAGCATCGTCATGATCACTAAGCTGGTGGAGGTTGGCAGGGTATGTTATCCACTCTCTTTCTTTATCGCTCCTTCTGTCATAAACCTGGTGTTCGGAAGAATCCATCAAAACGAAACAGTGTGAAGTGTCGATGAAAAGACTTTCTGTCTTTGAAGGACATGTGTCCTGGAAAACTTTTGTGAGATGTGTCGCTGCCACCCAACTCAGAATGAGCTTGCATTTTCTCTGAAATAATGAAATATCAGTTTCAACATGTGACACATTGTTTATATTCTGTTGGTTTGTGAGATTTGCAAATGTACTGAACAAAAATATAAACACAACACTTTTGTTTTTGCTCCCATTTTTTATGAGATGAACTCAAAGATCTAAAAGACTTTCCACATACACAAAATAACCATCTATCTAAAATATGGTTCAAAAATCTGTCTAAAACTGTAATAGCGAGCACTTCTTCATCCCACCACACAGGTGTGGCCACAATAAAAGGCCACTCGGAAATGTTCAGTTTTGTTTCATTGAAGGGGAGCGGGGGTCTACACCAGATACTGACTGGTTTTCTGAGTCCCCAGACACCCCCAATGAAACAAAGAGGCCTTTTATTGTGGCCCGTCTAAGGCACACCTGTGTAATAATGATGCTGTCTAATCAGCATCGAGATATGACACACCTGTGAGGTGGGATGGATTATCTCCACAAATTACCTCACTATTACAGATTTAGACAGATTTTGAACAAGATTTCAGTTAAATGGTTATTCTGTGTCTTTGGAAAGTGTTTTAAATCTTTGCGTTCATCACATAACAAATGTAAGCAAAACCAAAAGTGTTGCATTTATATTTTTGTTTAGTGTAACTGCATTCTGATTTTTATTTAACATTTTTTGTATTTGGGGTTTTATTAAAATCCCCCAAACAGCAACTTTACAAACAAACTTAGAGAAGAAGTAAATGTTGACTGGGATTTAGAGCAGCTGCTTGTTTTTGTTTTAAAGAAAAAGTTGTTACAGCTCCTTCAGTTTCTCCCACCTTGTGCTACTTCTGTTGCATCTAATTGGGATTTTTTTTTATAGAAACTGGGAGTTGAAAAATGTTGGATATCAAAATTTTTCTGTGCAATATTCTATTAAAATGATGCCTTTTAAGAAACAGAAAAGTTACAAATATGGGTTTATACCCAAATACAATAACATTGTAAGGTTGTTTTTTAGAAGGCAGGACATGATAACATGTGATTGGAGCACAAACAGTTTTATTTGTTTTGGCCTTGTGTCCTGTAATGTAGCAGCATTGTGTTCCACAACACACATGCTATAATTTCTACCTCAACCATCCTGTTTAGTTCAGGCGAGAGAAACATCACCTCAGCAGATGGTTAAAATGACACAATTTTTCTAACAGAAGCTCTTCATCCAATTTGGTTTCCCTCCCTCACTGTTCTGGAAACCATCAATAAATGAGAAAAGGTCTGTGTGGTAGAATCCAAATAACACCTCCATTAAATGAAAAAAAAAAACACCTTTATCCATCTAGTAATGGTTAAAAAAACAGATACCCTCCTGATCCATTATGTTGTCTGTCATTATGTTATTATTTTTGTTTTTTTCCTGTCTTTGCCCTCCAAAATAAAATATCTGCGTGTTTGTGCTGCTGCAGCATTTAAAGGGTAACATGCTTTCAACTTGCAACTAAAACTGTGTCAGAGGATGGACAGTTTAGATTTCTTTTCAGTTACAAGTACAAAACCAAAAATTTTGTTCATTTGCCATACAGAGATGAAGATAGCAAGTAAATTTAAAGAATTTTAAAAGTGTAAAAGGATTAAAGAACCTGTCAAAGGAACACGGAGAACACGTGATGTAAAGTTGAATCTGTTGTTAAACAGGTGAAGTGCTGTAAATACTGGCCCGATGACAGCGAGATGTACGGAGACGTCAAAATCACTCTGCTCAAAACGGAGACGCTTGCAGACTACACAGTCCGCACCTTCGCCTTGGAGAGGGTGAGCTCGTCGCATCTTCTCACTTCCTGTAGCTTTTTTGATTATTTGTCATCATGTTCTTTCATGGAAGAAGTAATCTCTTATGCAACATTTGTGGTGTTATCTAACAGACCAAAAAGTGAAATTAAAGGTAGAGCATTAATAGAAGGGATTAGACACGCAACAGGACTTTGTGCTGATGGACGGGAGGTTTGCATTTTAAACCGGGAGGAATTAACACCAATCGTGATGCCGATGCCCCCGCCGTCTTTCTAACATCACTGCTGCAGCATCGTGTCCCTGATGGCCTCCATCCTGTCAATCTCCTGGGGGGGATCTCTCATTGGAGGGGCTCAGTACATGGCTGCAGTGACAGTGGTACAAACACTGGATTATCATCACACTGTCACGTCCGCTCTCACTGGGAAAACGCTGCTGCTTATTCAAATCAGGCTGAATTTTGGTGACAGCTTGTTTTTCTAAATGCTTTTTTTAGGTGTGTGTGTGTTGGGAAAGGGGGTGGGGGGGGTGGGGGGGGTGGCGGGTGTCTGTCTCCACAAACATTTGCTTCATGTTGTAATTTTTGTACAGAGGCAAAATTGATGGGATGTGAAAGCAGCTCAGTTGCAGCTCAGGATCTAACTTGCATACAAAACTGAACTACTTCTTCCGTGAAGGGACCATCCAGAACCTGCAGACACCTAGACCTGATGTTCCAGCCTATACAGTGGGGCAAAAAAGTATTTAGTCAGCCACCAATTGTGTAAGTTCTCCCACTTAAAAAGATCAGAGAGGCCTGTAATTTTCATCATAGGTATACCTCAACTATGAGAGACAAAATGAGGAAAAAAATCCAGAAAATCACATTGTCTGATTTTTAAAGAATTTATTTGCAAATTATGGTGGAAAATAAGTATTTGGTCAATAACAAAAGTTAATCTCAATACTTTGTTATATAGCCTTTGTTGGCAATGACAGAGGTCAAACGTTTTCTGTAAGTCTTCACAAGGTTTTCACACACTGTTGCTGGTATTTTGGCCCATTCCTCCATGCAGATCTCCTCTAGAGCAGTGATGTTTTGGGGCTGACGCTGGGCAACACGGACTTTCAACTCCCTCCAGAGATTTTCTATGGGGTTGAGATCTGGAGACTGGCTAGGCCACTCCAGGACCTTGAAATGCTTCTTACAAAGCCACTCCTTCGTTGCCCGGGCGGTGTGTTTGGGATCATTGTCATGCTGAAAGACCCAGCCACGTCTCATTTTCAATGCCCTTGCTGATGGAAGGAGGTTTTCACTCAAAATCTTACGATACATGGCCCCATTCATTCTTTCCTTTACACGGATCAGTCGTCCTGGTCCCCTTGCAGAAAAACAGCCCCAAAGCATGATGTTTCCACCCCCATGCTTTACAGTAGGTATGGTGTTCTTTGGATCCAACTCAGCATTCTTTCCCCTCCAAACACGACAAGTTGAGTTTCTACCAAAAAGTTCTATTTTGGTTTCATCTGACCATATGATGTTCTCCCAATCCTCTTCTGGATCATCCAAATGCTCTCTAGCAAACCGCAGACGGGCCTGGACGTGTCCTGGCTTCAGCAGGGGGACACGTCTGGCACTGCAGGATTTGAGTCCCTGGCGGCGTAGTGTGTTACTGATGGTAGCCTTTGTTACTTTGGTCCCAGCTCTCTGCAGGTCATTCACTAGGTCCCTCCATGTGGTTCTGGGATTTTTGCTCACCGTTCTTGTGATCATTTTGACCCCACGGGGTGAGATCTTGCGTGGAGCCCCAGATCGAGGGAGATTATCAGTGGTCTTGTATGTCTTCCATTTTCTAATAATTGCTCCCACAGTTGATTTCTTCACACCAAGCTGCTTACCTATTGCAGATTCAGTCTTCCCAGCCTGGTGAAGGTCTACAATTTTGTTTCTGGTGTCCTTTGACAGCTCTTTGGTCTTGGCCATAGTGGAGTTTGGATCGTGACTGTTTGAGGTTGTGGACAGGTGTCTTTTATACAGATAACGAGTTCACACAGGTGCTATTAATACAGGTAACGAGTGGAGGACCGAGGAGCCTCTTAAAGAAGTTACAGGTCTGTGAAAGCCAGAAATCTTACTTGTTTGTAGGTGACCAAATACTTATTTTCCACCATAATTTGCAAATAAATTCTTTAAAAATCAGACAATGTGACTTTCTGGATTTTTTTTCCTCATTTTGTCTCTCATAGTTGAGGTATACCTATGATGAAAATTACAGGCCTCTCTGATCTTTTTAAGTGGGAGAACTTACACAATTGGTGGCTGACTAAATACTTTTTTGCCCCACTGTATGTAGAGATTTACATGTAAATGTTCCCTTTATTTCTTTTGACAGCGAGGATACTCTACCAAGCACGAGGTTCGTCAGTTTCACTTCACGTCCTGGCCTGAACATGGCGTGCCATATCACGCCACCGGGCTGTTGGCTTTTATACGAAGGGTGAAAGCCTCCACACCTCCAGATGCTGGTCCTGTGGTGGTCCACTGCAGGTAACATCTGGTTCCTCATGCTACTACACCACCTGCTTCTCCCAGATCTTCATGTCTCTCGAGTTATTGACTATATAAATACATGTAGAAGTCGATACAGCCTGGGTTTTCTGTTTAGAGCCACAAAAAGACAAATTATTATGACCCCTCCATTATCACCAGTCAAAGCCTATACACATCATAAATAACTTCAAAGAAGAACAGAATGAGGACACAGACATTTGTCAATATTTCTGTTCACTATCATTGTTTTTATTTATTTTTTTGTCTCACTCTCAGATAAAATATGTTTTTAGCATCATTTTATATAGTGTTTCATTTCTAGCTCATTCTTAAACCCCCGCGTTCCGCTTTTCATCTTCCACAGCCATATACGAGTGTCCTGCATATGCCAAAGGACAGAGATAAAGATATCTTGCTGTGGTGATTTGCTTTCAGCACAGCACAAAGTCAAACCACGACTTCCTTGATAAAAGCACGTTCTCCTTGTGGTGGAAAAAAGTCACTTTAGCTGTGTTCTGGGTATTTATTGTACTTTAGCATGCAAATAACAAGCATNTACACAGAGATACCATATAATCACACTGAGACAGCAGAAAATCCGTTTCAAGGTGGAGAACATTTGGTGCTTCAGAACAGTGGAGGATTTCCACTTCAGTTTGTATTTTAGTGCACTACACACACACACACACACACACACACACACACACTGGCTCTTACTCTAACCTTTAGCGGTGTGACCTAACATTAACTCTGACCTAAGCTCAGTCCCTATATTACCCCTAATCTGAACTTCTAACCCAAAAATTAAATTCCACCTTATTAGGAACCAACAAGCTCAGGGATTGTACCAGAAAAGACCCTAAAACAAAACAAAAGAAGTACATAGCTTATAAATACAATATCAACGCAATCCTTCTGCTGCAGATACATTTACCCAAAACATCCTGGACTGGACTTCGTCCTAATTTTTGGGAGTTTTTTTATAAATGGCAGAAACATTTGTTTAAAATAAAGAAGAAGAGATAATTCCACTTGTTCAAGTTATAATTTGTTATCTGATCTCCTGAACCAGAGCAGTGAGGATTCATCATCAGAAGGAACTTTGGAGACTGTTTTCATTAAGTGCCCGAGGCTGCACAGGCTGCACCAAGTAAACACACCTTTATCCAACAGCCTGGTCCCCAAAACATCAGCTTCTCTTTCATACCTGACTCATGTCTGCTGCATATGTCTGATTCTGTAGACGGAGATTCAGGACAAGTAAAACAGTCTTGAGTTTTACTCATAAACAACAAGGTCCTGTTTGAGTGGAGGTTTTATGAGAGGGGGGCCTGAACAGATGCAAAACAAAATGTGTAAGACAATAAATGATTCAATGGGTTAGAGGGGCCTGTAAGAGATAAATAATTAGTTGTTTAAACCTGCTTATTTAGAATAAATATTTATTCTTAAATACCTACAGTAATCTGAGAACAACTCAGCTGATCTGCTCAGAATGATAATTCACGCTCTAACAGAGCCACAACTTCCTCTATAACACCATCCTTTGTGTTGCAGCGCGGGGGCTGGACGCACCGGCTGCTACATCGTGCTGGACGTCATGTTGGACATGGCCGAGTGCGAGGGCGTGGTGGACATCTACAACTGTGTGAAAACTCTCTGCTCTCGACGCATCAACATGATCCAGACGGAGGTCAGGACGAATGTGTGATGTCATACACTTACTTTACATGCCTGGCTTTAACGTGCACGAGGACTCGGGTGTTTGCCTCCTTCTGTTTGGAGATTTAAAAAGTTGATGACTGCGTTTCTATAAATCCAGTCTGAGCTTGTGTAAAGGTCATAGTTTCAGGCAGGAGGTATCATCCATCAGTTTGTGTAGGAGTTCACTTCTCTTTAAGCACACTGGTGATTTGCAGCTCTTCTAATTTAAATCTAACATTTACTTAGTATATATTACACTTGTAGTGATTTGTATGGGAGCACTAATTAAATCCTTACTGAATGTTTTAGATTTTATGGAAATGTTCATTTATTTTCCAACTACTGCAGAACTCCAGCTGCATTAAAGTTAAATGTTTAATTCAATACAAGAAGGTTATTTCAAATGTTCACCATATATCTCTCTTTCAGGTGCTGTTTGTTTTCGTGTGTACGTGTGTGTCTGTGTGTGTGTCCGTGTGTGTGTGTGAGCGTGTGCGTGCGGGTATTTTTTCTACAGTTGATGAAATGTTGTATTTTCTGTTCTTCTCTTGTATTTTCTTCTCCTTTCTTTGTCTTTTTGCCCTTTTTTTCCTCTTCACTGCCTGTCAGCTCTCTCATCACTACACTCCTAATGTATTTTGAATAAACAAAATAAATGTATTTATAAAGGCATTTTAAGGAATTCATAATATTCTAAAGACAAAGGAAGAAGATGCTGTAGAATCTAAAGAATTCCTGTTGGAAAAGCACGTTTGTCTGACACATCAATGTGCTCAGATCAGTATTCTGTCTGCAGAAACCGCCACGCAAAAAATTCTGCCAGTGTTCATTTTGTTTAACTGTTTATTTATATGCATGTTCTTACCCTGCAGTTGTATGATGCACCCTCTCTGCTTTTCACAAGGAAATCATGTGTTTTTGTCAAGATTTTTAAGGTGATTTTCCTCCTGCAGCTTTAAAACCTGTAGAAAAACACATTAAAACATGCAGCTTAATTGGGAATAATGTGCTATGACTTTTGGAGAAAGTGCAGCGTAAACGAAATGTATAAAAACTTCTAGTTCTACACAGCAGGAACCTCTAGGCCTCTTTAGATCAAACTTTACTGATGAAAATCATTTAGTATTTAAACAGGACACTGAAAGCTAAACGTGACATGACTGAAGAAACATTTTGACATCATTTTTGTTTTTTACACAGTCACAGTTTAGTATTTTTAATTTTACTGTGATATGTTCAGTTGAGTTTGATGATGTCAAACACAATGACTTTTAAATCGTCTAAATTTCTTTCATTTTTTGTCAAACTCTTTCTGAACTCAAACACTTTACATTTTTATTCATTTTCACATCAACATGTTGGTATTTGAATCTTCTTTTCTCCAGTGTGTCTTACTTGGTGTCTGACTGGGGTTTTTTTTGCGTGTGCTTCCTAAACCATCACTAGGTTTAAATTATATTTCAGCTGAGAGTTTTCCCTTCAGAACTGGAAGTAAAGGGTCTTTTAAATTGTCAAAATACAGTATATATATGTATATTACAGACGTTTCACCACTTAAAGATGGTAAAGAGGATTTTCTATTAAATTTAGATTTCAAATTTACTTTTATTTTATCAACTTGTAGTGGTCTTGTACTTATGCTATAATTATCCAAATGAAAAAGTTATAATATTCATAAATCACAGACCTGGTGGGGCTTGAAATAAAGTAGCCAATAGACAACGAAGCCGTTTTGTTATCTATTGGCTACTAGATTGTCAATCACACTTGTACTGCTAAGAGCAACAATAAACAGCCCTTTACCATTGATGATCCCGACATGTTCGAAGAAACAAAGTTGTAGTAGTTCCAGAAAAAACTCCAGCAATGCCGATAGTAAACACACATTGGGGTATTTCTTCACAAATACCCCAGTGGGAGGGGGCGGGGCTACAACGCATGCATTATACTCGAAAAACGACAAACAGCCGTTGAGCTTCTCATTTGGGGAAAAAAATCCTCTTTATCACCTTTAAGTTTCAATATTACAAATACAAATATTTTTGCAACTAAAATATTAAGCAGTTAAGTCCAAAAGTGCATTTTCATGAATAAGAATGTTCCCGGTCGGGGCCTGATACGAGACCTGGAGCTTTACCAACTGGACGTTCATACTTGTGTTTGAAAAAATCAAGAATCTACATTGTGCACGATTTGTTGGAGCTAGATGTCATTGGTCAGCGCCAACACGTGTTTGATGTAATTGTGCACAAAGTACGATGTCAGACGGGATCAGTGGAAGTTCATGTTTGCGTATAGTAAAATTCGAGGAGGATTTGATCAGTTCACACTATTCACTGTAATTTTTATTCGCAAAAATATTTGTGTATACAGCGGTGTATCAAAATGTTGACATTTTTTGTCACCAAAGCAAATCCCAAACTGTTTGTTGGTTTTATAGAAGCAACGTGATGCATGTTGGAATTTTGAGCAGATTTTTTGGATAACTTTCAAAATTCCAGTTTTCCCTGTTGTCCTTTTTCAGGAGCAGTACATCTTTATCCACGATGCCATTCTGGAGGCCTGTCTGTGTGGAGAGACGGCCATCTTGGTCAACGAGTTTGCTGTCACCTACAAGGAGATGCTGCGGGTGGATTCTCAGAGTAACTCCTCTCAGCTGCGTGAGGAGTTTCAGGTGAGTGTCTGACTCACTTGGCAGCGTGTTCTCGCTAAACACTTGTGTATTTAGAATCTACTACATCTGTTCATCTGATGTCAAGATGGAATTCATCTGATTAGTTTCTGTTGTAACTCTGAGTGACTGATGTTGGATTCATCTCCCGGTTTGAAGGAAGTGACTCGTAGTTCATTTCGTCAGATTGGAGCACCAGCTGTTTTACCTTCCTCATCCAGCGTCATCTGCTGCAGACAGCAGCTGCACTGATTACACATTTAGCCTTTTAAAGTGTTACAGAATAAGGATTTTTCCTCCTCCTTTAATTTAATTCTGATTCATCCACTCGCACACACACACACTGAGTGGGAGCTCTGATGGACGGATTGTTTATTATTAAGGAATCACACCGTAGGTGGTGCAGCACTCCGGTTACAAACTGTTCCCTCCTTATGATAGAAAATGTTACATTCCTCTCTTTGATCGTGTGAACTCATCTGTCTGGCGATGACTTTGAAATCCTCCTCACTGCCATCACTAAGCAGGTTTTTGCCTTTTCGACTGCGATCAGTAGGACTGAGATCTGCAAAGCCACAGATCTATTATTGATGCTGTGTATTAATGACCTAAATATTTTCCCATATTGTCTAAAGTAATTATGGCACAAAAAAAGAACAGAGAATTCATCACAGGAAAGTACTTTACTGTATTTCTATTTGACCTTTTTAATGCTGTTTATCAGATGTATCTATTATTTTATTAAGTGAGTTTGTCACCGCTAACATCTCTGGGATTTTTGCGCTCTGTCTTACATCTGTGCTTCCTGTCACAACTCTCATGTTTCATTTGCTAAACGCTCCTTTGAATATCATTTGATCTCGTTTTTGACAATCCCATTTGCAGACGCTGAACTCTGTGACTCCCCACGTGGACGTGGAGGAGTGCAGCATCGCCCTGTTGCCCAGAAACCGAGAAAAAAACCGCAGCATGGACGTGCTGCCGCCTGATCGCGCCCTGGCTTTCCTGGTCACCACGGAAGGGGAAAGTAACAATTACATCAACGCCGCGCTGGCTGACAGCTTCCACCGGCAGGCCACCTTCATTGTGACCCCTCATCCTTTGCCGGGCACCACGACGGATTTTTGGAGGCTGGTTTTTGACTACGGCTGCACTGCAGTGGTCATGCTCAACCAGCTCAACCAGTCGAACTCTGCCTGGGTGAGGTCACAGTGTTTTAATACTTTTTATTGACACTACAGCAGGGCTGAAACACAGTCTTTTAGTTCACCCAACTTTTTCCTTTCAGAATTGAGGTTATATGAACTTTACATTCCCTGACACGCCCCGCCTTTTGCTATTTCACTATCTCACTGTGCTTGGGATTACTTTCTTCATGCCATTTTGTAGGGCTTTGATCCCTGACCACATTGATCTCAAGGCATGACTAGATAACACCCGTCCCAGATTTTTTTTCCCCCTCCTTCAATCCTCCAGATCCATCTCTGAAGAATAGACTTGTATTTCTCCCTTCAGCAATATCTCAGGGTTCTTTTTGTTGCCGGCCCACTTTTTCTCATGAGTGAATTTTTATTCTCTGTGCTGCAGTTTTCCTGTTCTGTCTTTAACTCTTAAAATAATCACAACTGGAGTAAAAATGACTAGTGGAAACAGCAGAAAATGCAAGTTTAAGGAGTTACTAAAAACAGAAAACTTTAAGAACAAATATTTAAACTAATAACTCAAATAAAAAAGCTGAGACGGAGACGCGTGCGCACGGTTAAATACGCGTGCGCGCTGCAGAAAATCACGCTTGGGGTTTTTGACTAAAATTTAATTCCATAAAAACTTTTCACTTTAGAATAAATAATAACCTCAGCTTGTGTCTATTGATCCTGGTATCATGCAACTCCTGCAGCGCTTCTTCAAAACTGAATTTAAAAATCAAATATGTATATTAAAACATCTGTGTGAGGAATAATGGGACAAACTCAGTGTAGATCCACCATCTGTCTCAGGATACAACAGAGGGAGGATCAATATTTACTGGAAGAGATGAGTTAAGTGACGTGTCTCTGATTTGTCTCTCTGGCTGTGGAAACTTGAACTTCTATTGTTGAAAAGACGTAAAATAGAACTCACCAGGCAGTATGTTAGTTATTTATCAAATATATTGAAATAATCAGCGTCACCTGCAACATGAGTTTAAAGTAGCGACACAGTATAATGATGCTTTACATATTTTGTGAGGAGAAAAAAAAAGGATTCTTTCTTTGAACAAGCTGAGTTATCCTCTCATTTTCAGAGTGAGACAGATGAAAGGGTCATTACAGTAATCAAGCACAGATTCAATGAAATGAAAGGATGTAAAATACCCCTGATTAGCATGAAAGAAAAGAAAAGCTTTCATTCATCAACATCAGGTTTTTTTCAGGTGGGAGTTAAAATAAAAGCTTCTGGTGGTAATGTAAGACTCAGATCAAAGTTCGGACTCATTGTAGTCTCGATTTTTCACAACGGGGACAATAAAGTGTTGAAGAGAGATAAACTGGTTTTGTTTAACTTGACTGATGTTCTCTGACGTCTTTGTTTCTGTTGGAACAAAGATAAACACCCGGCCCCTAATGGTAGATAAACTATTGTTCAGAGACAAACAGTGTTGCAGTTTCATTCCATTTGTAAAGGTGTTTCTGGGTTTTATTGTTCTAATAGAAAAGAATCAAAGATATGATAGTGTCCAATACCAGGACACGAGGATGAAATGTTCAAGTAGAATTCTACTGGAAATAAAACACTCCTGATGGACCAGAACACATACACACACACACACACACACACACACACAAGTGTGTTTTGGTATCCTTATGGGGACCGTCCATTGACTTCCATTGATTTTAGTAACTAGATTTATACCTAACCCAAACCCTTTTCCTAACCTTAACCATTACTGATCTATAACTAACCCTAAGACTAACTAAAACTCTATTCACACCATACCTATAAACCTAACCCCTAACCCTAAAAAGGGGAGTCCCCCTCATGGGGACCAGGCTTCGGTCCCCACAAGAACCCTCGGACCCCAGAAAGATAGTAAAAGTCAGGAAACGGGTTCCCAGGAGGTCAGAAATACAAACCCACACACACCCCCACACACACACACACACACACCCACACACACACACACACACACACACACACACACACACACACACACACACACACACACACACACACACACACACACACACACAACACACACACACACACACACACACACACAAGTGTGTTTTGGTATCCTTATGGGGACCGTCCATTGACTTCCATTGATTTTAGTAACTAGATTTATACCTAACCCAAACCCTTTTCCTAACCTTAACCATTACTGATCTATAACTAACCCTAAGACTAACTAAAACTCTATTCACACCATACCTATAAACCTAACCCCTAACCCTAAAAAGGGGAGTCCCCCTCATGGGGACCAGGCTTCGGTCCCCACAAGAACCCTCGGACCCCAGAAAGATAGTAAAAGTCAGGAAACGGGTTCCCAGGAGGTCAGAAATACAAACCCACACACACCCCCACACACACACCCACACACACACACACACACACACACACACACACACACACTACACACACACACACACACACACACACACACACACACACACACAGATCACTGCTAACAGAAATGTGGTCCGCTGGCTTCGCTTGTCTCAGCTAGCATCACCAGACAAATCAGACTTAACGCACTCCGGCCTTCTGGCTACCCTGCCTGGCCCCTCCCAAAGAATGCTCAAATTCACTGCATGAAATTAAAGACCCACTCTGATCAGTTGAGCTATTTTAAAATGTTCTCAGTGGTCATTAAATTATGACTGTGGCATTCAAATCACAAAACCTGTGCTGTTTTCTATGTAATAGTTTCTCCATTCCGGCAGTAGCTCATTAGCAATTCGCCTCTGTGTGGGTGGAACCACTGGTGCAGAGGATAACCCCGCCCCTTTCCCCGTTGCTGAGAGATCTCTGTTTATGTTTAAATGAAGGATTCTATAGGCAGGAGCTTGTAGCCCCGCCCAGTGGCTTTACTACATCACAAGGCCTTGTCTTTTCAAAAAGCATTTGTCAAATTGCTAATGAGTCGCAGCGATTTAAAAGCAGAAATACTCAGAAATGCAATTTTGAGCTTGATTTTCTCAAGAATTTTCACTCAGACAAGTATATTTGTATCACGAAAAGAACCAGAAGTTCAGCGTTACAAAACTAGCAGGTTTTATTTTTAGGAAATGATGAAAGTGTAGTGTAGTTTAAAAATGTTGCTTGATTGTTGTCTTGAAAGTATTGTATTAGTTTGTGTTCTCAGTTATTGGCCTTTTTAAAATATACCTGTCTCTGTTGTTCTTGTAGCCCTGTGTTCAGTACTGGCCCGAGCCCGGTTTACAGCAGTACGGACCCATGGAGGTGGAGTTCCTGTCCATGTCAGCAGATGATGATGTCATCACTCGTTTGTTCCGGGTCAAAAACGTGACAAGGGTGAGTCTGGACAGTGAACAGAGAACAGGAAGTGTTACATCACACAGCACTTACTGTATCAGAGATTCATCAGCTGGAATGAACAGAAAGTTTTAGATTTTAACATTAGTGTCGTCATTTAGAGCTGCTGTGTAAGAGTAAATAAAATCAAACAGAAAAGACTGGAAACAGCGTGGCAGTTCCAGTATACTGACAGATCAACGTCTGAACATATGACAGCATGTTGTTCTGAGGTTCAGCTGTCCAGAAAAATGAAGCACTTTTCATCCAGGTTTTATAATCAGATGGACTTTTCTTTCATGGTAAACAAGCGAGAGAAGCTCATTGTCGTGTCGTGTACTCTACAAAAGGTCACTCTGCTCTTTTCAATTTCTGTTTGTCATTACTGAGATAGGTGTCTTCCCATCTCTGGTGCCTTTTGGCATATTAAAAGATCAAACTTTCATTATTGTATTGCCGACCACATCCTGTTAGAGGCTTCATCTTCATGCCCCGAAGCAGATATTTATATAACAGAAGTAGTTTTTCAAGTAAGAAAATATAGACTTACTAACTGATTTAAAAAAAGGTGTTTTCACTGGGATTTTTGGATAAAAACATGTACACATTCTGCTCTGGACTAATTATAAAAGGAAATCTGTATGCAGGACTTTCTCTCCCTCGTGTCATTAGAAGCAGTGTGACAACTTCCCTTTCTTGATTGGCATCCTTACCTCCTCCTGTCGGCTGCCCTCGTCACTCCTCTCACTACATGTGGCATCCTTTTTATTTTTTCTACTCCGAACTCCTCATAGTGAGGAAAAGGGCAACTTAAGTCGACAGTTAAAGAATTAAATAACACAGAAATAACACCCACCTCTTCTGCTTTTAGCCCCTCTCTCCCTGCGTTGTTGTGTATATTTCTTGTGCGTGACAATGATATACAAGCGTAGGGAGTAGAAGTCAAAGGAAGTGCATTGTAAGCGTATGTCTGTGGGAGTGTGAAAGCAAAAAAAAAAGTAAATTCCCACCTCCACCGAAGCAATTCCTCCCTGCATCGTTGGGTGTCTTTGCCAGCCCAATTTGCATGAGTTACAGTTCTCCACTGGTCCTTAAGTATTAGGTGAGATTCTGGAAGACAAGGTTATGAACACACAGGGACCCCTTTCACACACAGCACGGGGCCCCGCTCACACTTACAGACACATATATCTTTAAGTCAGGCTGCTGAGTAAGCATAGCCGGCATGCAGCATGGAGATCAGTCAAAACTGGGATATTTAGACAGATTGAAACAGTCTGAAAATTTACTACACGTTTCTGTGTGTGTGTGTGTGTGTGTGTGTGTTTAATCTGTCATGTGTTGTATCTCATCTGTGCATCCAAAGCTTCAGGAGGGCCAGCTGGTGGTGTGTCAGTTCCAGTTCCTGCGCTGGTCGGCTTATCGCGACGTTCCCGACTCCAAGAAGTCCTTCCTAAACCTGCTGGCTCAAGTGCACAAGTGGCAGAGGGAGTGCGGAGAAGGACGCACTGTTGTGCACTGCCTGTGAGTTTTCTTTTAAACACCGAATTACAACAAAATTAGTTAAAATCACACTGAATTGGTGAACGAGACTTTTACATGCAGTGGTTTACGTGGAGCGTGTAACGTAACTGTGAACAAGTCGTGACTGTTGTGCACATTTTCTTGTGATCAAGTCTCAAAGTGTTTTGATTATGTCTCAGTTTGTTCACCAGCTGCACTCGTTTCACTCACAGTTTGCTCGCTTCTCTCAAATTTTTCACATTTTTTGGAAACTAAAGTGAGAAGCTTTCCAGACAGGCTCCAGACACCCACCAAGACTCTGCAGATAGTTTAAGAGAAAACTAATCTTGTAGTTTTTATAGACATGTTTAAAATTTCAGCTACATGACAGGAAAGTCCTTCGACATTTTGGAAACTTTGTCCCAAATGCACCAGCAGCTGCAGCCCAGTGAGACATGGCTTTGTGAGAATGCAGATTTAGGTCCAGAACAGTAAATCCTCTTAAAACCAAAAGGTTAATTCACAGGAGACTCATATCACAACATGTTGAACTAGAAAAGCACTCGGAGAGCGCAGACCTCCGCCAAGTGGACATATTGTAGAAAGTACTATGTCCATATCCTTAAAAAAATACCTGGATCCAGACGGTAGTCCGGATCACCTCCAAAATCGAATCGATTGTTCCTTGGGTCATTTCAGACCTTTCCTGAAAATTTCATCGAAATCCATCTGTTCGATTTTGAGTTATCCTGCTGACAGACGGACGGACGGACGGACGGACGGACGGACGGACGGACGGACAGACAGACAGACAGACAGACAGACAGACAGACAGACAGACAGACAGACAGACAGACCCTGATGAAAACATTACCTCCTTTGCAGAGGTTAAACATCAGGAGTGAATCTGTCTGGCATGAGACGTTCTGTCGTTTGGTGCAAAGGGAAACTGTCCAATTGATCATGCCTGTGGTTTTTTACAATATAATACTCTGTGCAGCAGTATTACTGGATGTGGTTCTGATACTGGTACTAGTACTAGTACTAGTACTGGCCTTCATACCCTCCTCTGGTGTCCTGAACCATCTGAGTAAACTCACTGTTGATGAATATGAATGGGGCCCTCATCTAGCTCATTGCCGACCCTTCACACGTTTGTACCCCCCACCACCACCTCCACCTCCATGTGAGTGCACATCACTCAGTGCTGTCACACAGCGTTACCCACGACAACCAGGAGGGAGATTATGGAGATCAAATCAATTATAGCTTAATACAGAATGCGATGGCTCTCACTACACTAAATCTAGCACTGCCAAAGCACTGACGACGATTGATTACCTTAATATTGCTTGTATACGCTGCAGAGTCTCCCACACACCCACCTTGGCTGCGTCTGTCTCAGGAGACAGGAAGTGGATTGTCCTCCAGTACTTTATAGATATTGCCTTTCATTTCTGATGACCAGCGCAGTATTTCACAAGAAATGCTGCTCTGTGCTGTTATTTCTTAATTTATGGTTCCTTATTGTCTTTCTCATGTTGCTATTTTTGTTTTTTATAAATATTATATATTTATAGTTTGTCTGTGCTGTAGGAAATGTATCAAGTGACTGTTTTATGAAGTGTTAAAGCGAGTTTATCAGGTTACACAGATGCAGCTTCCTTTAACTTCATTATTGTTCTTCACAACTCTGTTAAATTTTTTAAATCCTTTTTTCCTCTAGAGTCTTAAATCCATTTGTGTGTGTTGTTATTATATAGAGAGCCGAATTATAAATATGGAACCAAAAACAACTATCAGGACAGATTGATTCACTCTCACAGTCAAGATCTGATTTTAACGCTGTATAAAGCACTAAAGAGATCATTTCCCTGTACGAGTAACCTCTACTTTCCACTGGACATGTAACATCAGTGAAGCCTAATACGCGGCTTATAGCCGCCATTAAAGTCAATGGGACTGTTTCAACCAGGCGCGAATCAGATGCGTCGTGTCGCAGCCTTTACACTGCAGTTCTATTTTTTATGCACTACACCTCTAAAACTCATCAAACTCAGCAGTTTAGTTTGGACCAGACAGGAAATCAGGTGTTTGTTAAAAGTAAAATACCCGGAAGTTTCAAAATAAAAGGACACATGCAGATTTCCGTTGGCTTGACTATGAAAAAATACCTGTGATGGGTTTGAAGTCCGTAGGGGGTGTGAAGATAAACCACATAACTTCTGGATACGTGTTGTAATCTTTCTCCCTGCTTGTTGTTGTGTGTAGTGACGAAATCACATGTGATTTTGCAATTCTCATGTGATTTCACGATCTTCCGGGACCAGCTGGATTGCGAGTGATACAACGCTTCTTTTGAGAAGGGATATGCAGCGGAAACATGCTGCACCACTAACGCGTCTGGTCGAAATGAGGGGTCAGACAAATATTTTTCATTCTGATAGTGTCTCAGTCATTAACGTAAGTAACATCTAAACACAAACAAGCACCCCTAGTTGCTGGTTCTAGTATGAGTTAGAAGTTCTGCATGACTATACATGACTAAAAATGATACACCTCAGGTTGTTTAAGTCGTTGTAATAATTCTCACACGAAATGACGCCATCGATTCAGAGCAGAAAGATCGATACAACACAATCTGACTTCACTGTTAATGACAACATGATGCGATTCCATATCCGTTTGATTTAATATGAAAAAGAAGGACTTTCTCTCTCTGTTATTTTTTACTACCTAATTAGCTTAAAAACATTTCTATTATTTTCAATGTGAAGGACTGATACAAACCTGCCTGCAGGCTTTTAGTTAAATCAGGCAGATTGTATCAACAGAATTACATAATTACTCAAACTTTTCACTGGTCATCTGCATATTTACCTAAACAATGACTTTAATCTGTGAGCATCGTCTAATGCATGAAAGAGCAAAGCTGAATGGCTGCAGGACTTGTATATTTTCTGCAAGTTGTTGTGTTTAGACTGGTGTTTTACTCTTCCTCCGATCCACTCAGGAGGATTTATATCTGTGGTCACATGCTGCTGGGTGTGACCGAAGCAGCTGTTGGGATTCCCTTGATCTGTGAGTCTGAACCAGTGGAGTTAGAAAGATAACCAGACAAGCTGGTTCACCCGTCTCTGCTGTCGACAGCTGCTGAGACTAATCAAGACAGACTGTCACTACGGTTCTGACTGTAGCCCAGCAGATGACATGGCCTGTCACTGTGATTGTGTCTGCAGCCATTGCTGTGCCTCAGTTGTCGTGCCCATGACTGTGACACATCAGTATATAATGGGTCAGACGACAGCTTTATGTGGAAGCAGTAAAACTGAGATGGATGTACATTCAACACACTGAATCCTGTTGTGGTTTTAAGAATCTGTGAACCACACTGATGGTTGATGCACTGAAGCTATTAGCTAAAGAACCTCTGGGCCAAAACGAAACCTACAGCTGATGCCTGAGCCGACAGAGAAGCAGGATTCTCTCAGCAGAGAGGAGCTCCTAAAAGTTTTATTTAGGAGCACCAGAGCTGCTCGTGGAAAAATACTGGTACAGTTTTTTAAGTTTTTGTTTAGGAAATCATAATTTTTGTCCCTTAAGTATTAAAAATGGCATCATGTATTTCTTTAGTATCTGTATTGAGTTTGAAATGCAGCTTCTGGTCCCTGGTCAGGGCTGGTTACTTTGTCAGAAAGTGAAGCTGCAGCTGCTAATAGGTGATGGAGGTCATGGAGGAGTCGTTGTCCTGTGTGTGTGTGTGTGGGGGGGGGGCTGTAGGTCGTGCTGATGAACATTAACTCTACATGACACAACAGTTTTGCCCAGAATGGCTAAATATGATGGAAGTATTTTAAAACCCGCTCCTCCGTCTCTATAGCAACGGTGGTGGTCGTAGTGGGACCTTCTGTGCCTGCAACATCCTCCTCGAGATGATCCAGTACCAGAACATGGTGGATGTCTTCTATGCTGTCAAAACTCTACGCAACTGCAAACCCAACATGGTGGAGTCTCTGGTGAGTCTGTTAACAGAGTCGCGTGTGTTTCAGTGTACTTGTTGAACTTGTTTTAGTGTTTTATTGTTTTGTTTTTCAGGACCAGTATCGGTTCTGCTACGACCTCGTCCTGGAGTACTTGGACTGTTTTGAAGGCAGATAGCAACTAAATGTGTTTGACAGCAGACGTGTCCCATGTGCTGCAGATTTGTTTTGGGGCCCCCCAGTGACCCCCCGCCCCCCCCTTCTTTAAAGTTTGGACCTCTTAACTGAGAAGGAAAAGGGAGAATTCAAAGAAATCCTGTCAAGGTTCCACATTTTAACCTTTAATGTACAGTCGTGGTCTTCTTGTTGGTGATGTTAAACTTTTTGATATTTTTGAAGTTTTAGTTTTATTTTTTGGTCCATTTTGCCTCTCGAACTGAAACTCTGAGGATTTCTGTAGCAGTATTCTGAGCTCTAAAATGGACCTGTGTATTCTGAGGAAGACTCACCATGGCTGTGCTTTGTCTTTTCATTTAAACAGCCTGGAGGCTGGACGTTAATCCCAAAAGTTCCCTGAACTTTGGAGTATTTTTTGTCTGGAGCATGACTTCTGTACAATACCATAAACTGCCTTATTGTTTAAAGTTTGGAAAAATTTGTTCAGGTCGACTCGTAAAGTTCAAACCTGTATGAACGTTTTAAAGAAGAGCCGAATTGGACCGGCGTGGTTCTCATCTGTATTGAGGCATCAAACTGTACAGTAATGCATCGTATTGTGTTTTGCCATAATGCGTGTGCCGGGATCAGCAGGGGTTCTGGTGTCACCACAGGAGAGAGTCTCGTCTCGTTCTTCTCCAAGTGCCAATCCCACTGACTGACTTGAATCCTTCGTTTGGCTTCGTCCTGACGTATGTCTGCAGAGCTTCATGCCAGTGATTGTTTATGTTTCAGACGCAGTGTGAGAGAACACGGACCAGTGCTGAGATGCCATTGTGTTGATGTGAAAAATGATGTTCCATTAATACCGTGGTGATGTGTTTTACCAGTGCAGAGTTACAGGTCGGAATCTGTGTTACTAATTTGTTGCTTGGTCCTACTGTAAATTATTAAAGCCAGTTAAACCAGTTGGAACTTGACCATTTCAGACGTGCGTGTGTGTGTGTATGTGGGGGGGGGGGGCATTTTGAGAATGAGTTTAGATATTGTTAGTAATGTAAAATGAAAAAATAAAAGACTGTGCAGAGGGAGACTATCCACTATGCATCACTGAACATATTGGTGTTTTCACACCATTTTCTTAGAGATATAAGGAAGGACATGAAACAACAGGCCAGAGGACCTGCTGCTTCTTACAGCAACTCGTCAGTGTGTTTGACTTCTAGAACATTCTGGATTATCTGACTCATGTGATCTGAGTCACCTTTGGAAAAGTCCCACAACACAAGTGAGAAGTCTGTTTTTATTATTTCTAGAATCACAGTGCGGGGGGTGGGGGGTGGGGGTGGTTGTTCTTTATCAACTCACCTCTCTATTCAGTGTTATTCTTCATTCAACCAATTTGCCTGAAGCTCCTTCTAAAAACTAGATTTTTTTAAAGATGGAGGTGAAGGTACTGCTGTGAGGGCTGAAAACAGAGACCACAGTTAGTTTGCAGCTCAGTGTCTGATTTACAGTCATGAGAAAATAAACTTTATCTACGATTTTACCTTTTTGATCTTAATACAAACTGATCTAGTCTTTATCAAGTTTAACCCAGTCCAGATTCAGTTTGGGGTTAAAGGTCAGTCCATCACTACTACAATCAGAACGATTATTCACGACATTCTACCATGTCTGTAGGTTCCAGAGTTAAATCTGATGTAAACAACGGAGCAGTTTGTTCCTGATGAGAAGCTACAGAACCATCAACCATCTGACGAGACTGTGTACATACTGCTGTATATTGTTATGTGAATACTCTGTGAATAATATATTCTATGTTTGCCCTGAGTAAATATGTTGAGTAAGTAACCACCAAGCTGAATGTGCTGTAAATGACCCTTTTGTGAGTTTTTGATTTTCTCGGCGTGCGAGCCGGGTCTCTCTGAGCGATCACATTGGCACCTTGAGTTCAACAGCTCATCAAAGCATGTGGGAATTATTCTGCTTTGCATTCACTTTGACTGATTTGAAAACACCTGCCTCACCACGTGATTTTATTTCATCCGCTGTGTGAAACGAGTGTGTTGTACTTTTATCATTCCAAAGCTTTCGATTGTGACGGCGACTGCCAACACAGGATCACTGAAACCAACTCTTTATTTCTGTATGATGAACTGAGAATAAATGACTACTGTGTTTTTGAACATTGTATTTGTGGGGATGAGGGGTGTATTTAGTGTGAGAGGGGAAGACAGATGTTTATCATGGGTCAGGGGGGGGATTAACAATAAAAGAAGGAGGAAGAGATGATTTGTTGTTATTTGGTGTTAAATCAGCACACGCTGCTCCAAAATGAAACATCTGGGTTTGTCAGCAGAGACAGAGAAGAAGGCTGGACGTGGACTTCCTGTTTAAGAACCTCAGATCCAGCTGTGGTTTCTCCTCGTTCCAGCTGTCCTAAACCACATCGACCATTTAATCTCACCCCTCTGTCTTATCTCTCACCTGACCTCATTCCTTTTCTCCTTTTCATCATAACGCTGCCCCTCACGTCCTCTTCCATTCATTTCATGTTTCCCTCTCATCTTTCGCCATTTCCCTGGATTTGCTGCTTTGCGGAGTAATGTGATTCCACACCACAGACTTCCTCTGCCACCCACAGCCACGCTGAATAATGCAGCAGTCCTGCAAACTGATCCAGTGTTTAGCAGAGGGACAAGTCAGATTAATTAGAGGGCAAGACCCCCGACTGTTGGCTTTAAGACAAAGTAGGTCGTCTAAATGTGTTTCCTGATTGGCTGGGGATTGATTAGCCTTCAGAAACAAACAGTTTGGGGAAGAATGAGGGTCTTTATAACAAGAAGCAGGAACGTCTTTAGTAGCATTTTTTTAAAAAGGTGGGTCATTCTCACAAGGCTACTTAAAGAAATCCTCACAGAAACATCCCGCCAGCGTGTGAATATAACCAACAAAATTAAATTTAAGTACCATGTGTGAAAATAAATATGAAACACTTCTTTCAAATTATTATTTGAACAGGCATCTGAACATGTGAAACATGTTTTGAACACAGAAAACAAGAGATTTGGAACATTTTCAATTTGTTCATGGGAAAAATGTGTTAAATTCAAATTCCATAAAGAAATAGTTTTAAAAAATTCAGCGTGGGTTTCTGTGGAAACGTTCCAACTTGCTGTAAATGGATCTTTGAACAGCTTCAGTTTGGAGAAACAGAGATTAGTTCTGACCAGACTGATGAGCTAGCGGCTACTTTTAAATGGGACTGAGACCGAAGGGGATTGCTGTTCTGTTGAAAGGACTCTAATCAAAAAAATGTCATAGTGGTTTATACCGATGATTTTTTAAGAACCTTTACATCTCTGGCAGTTTCATATGGTATACATCAAACACTGTGGTTATTTGCAAGAGCAAATAACAGCTAGCTGTTCCTGCAGCACTGTGATGGACCGAGTTAAATGAGTGGAGGAAGCACAGAGGTTCTTCAAAAAAGGGGATATTCTTTTATTTTTCCTTTCCCCAAAATATAATAAAAATAACTTGAGCTCATAAAAAAAAATATATATATATATATATACAGTGGGGCAAAAAAGTATTTAGTCAGCCACCAATTGTGTAAGTTCTCCCACTTAAAAAGATCAGAGAGGCCTGTAATTTTCATCATAGGTATACCTCAACTATGAGAGACAAAATGAGGAAAAAAAATCCAGAAAATCACATTGTCTGATTTTTAAAGAATTTATTTGCAAATTATGGTGGAAAATAAGTATTTGGTCACCTACAAACAAGTAAGATTTCTGGCTTTCACAGACCTGTAACTTCTTTAAGAGGCTCCTCGGTCCTCCACTCGTTACCTGTATTAATGGCACCTGTGTGAACTCGTTATCAGTATAAAAGACACCTGTCCACAACCTCAAACAGTCACGCTCCAAACTCCACTATGGCCAAGACCAAAGAGCTGTCAAAGGACACCAGAAACAAAATTGTAGACCTTCACCAGGCTGGGGAGACTGAATCTGCAATAGGTAAGCAGCTTGGTGTGAAGAAATCAACTGTGGGAGCAATTATTAGAAAATGGAAGACATACAAGACCACTGATAATCTCCCTCGATCTGGGGCTCCACGCAAGATCTCACCCCGTGGGGTCAAAATGATCACAAGAACGGTGAGCAAAAATCCCAGAACCACACGGAGGGACCTAGTGAATGACCTGCAGAGAGCTAGGACCAAAGTAACAAAGGCTACCATCAGTAACACACTACGCCGCCAGGGACTCAAATCCTGCAGTGCCAGACGTGTCCCCCTGCTGAAGCCAGGACACGTCCAGGCCCGTCTGTGGTTTGCTAGAGAGCATTTGGATGATCCAGAAGAGGATTGGGAGAACATCATATGGTCAGATGAAACCAAAATAGAACTTTTTGGTAGAAACTCAACTTGTCGTGTTTGGAGGGGAAAGAATGCTGAGTTGGATCCAAAGAACACCATACCTACTGTAAAGCATGGGGGTGGAAACATCATGCTTTGGGGCTGTTTTTCTGCAAGGGGACCAGGACGACTGATCCGTGTAAAGGAAAGAATGAATGGGGCCATGTATCGTAAGATTTTGAGTGAAAACCTCCTTCCATCAGCAAGGGCATTGAAAATGAGACGTGGCTGGGTCTTTCAGCATGACAATGATCCCAAACACACCGCCCGGGCAACGAAGGAGTGGCTTCGTAAGAAGCATTTCAAGGTCCTGGAGTGGCCTAGCCAGTCTCCAGATCTCAACCCCATAGAAAATCTCTGGAGGGAGTTGAAAGTCCGTGTTGCCCAGCGTCAGCCCCAAAACATCACTGCTCTAGAGGAGATCTGCATGGAGGAATGGGCCAAAATACCAGCAACAGTGTGTGAAAACCTTGTGAAGACTTACAGAAAACGTTTGACCTCTGTCATTGCCAACAAAGGCTATATAACAAAGTATTGAGATTAACTTTTGTTATTGACCAAATACTTATTTTCCACCATAATTTGCAAATAAATTCTTTAAAAATCAGACAATGTGATTTTCTGGATTTTTTTTCCTCCTTTTGTCTCTCATAGTTGAGGTATACCTATGATGAAAATTACAGGCCTCTCTGATCTTTTTAAGTGGGAGAACTTACACAATTGGTGGCTGACTAAATACTTCTTTGCCCCACTGTATAAATATATATAAAAATATATATATAAAAAAATGGAACTCAAACAAATGGTTAACTTAACTTCTCAACTGACTAAACAACATAACTGACCTCACAAACAAAGACACACAGGGATATATATACACTGGCTGATCAGACCATATGAAACAGATAGGGGTAACTAGACAAACATTTACTAACTACAAAACAAACAAACTAATCAGTACAGTTGAGTTGATAATGAAACTAAATAACATAAACATGTAAACCTTAACTTCAAACTTAAATCTGTAACCAAACTCATATGCAAATAAACAAGGAGAGTCATTAATCCCCTCTTCCTGGAGGAGTTTGGTTGGTCCAATTAGCTCCTCCTGTATTTAGTGGAGTTGAGCCCTTCAACCCTGTTTGCCCATCCAAGCTCTCCCAGGAAGCAGGAAGTGAAGGAACTCTCAGCACCGGTAAGAGAAAACAGAAGTTAACGTCAACAAAATGGGGAAACACAGTAGTTAACTAAATGTGTGCACTTACAATTAGGACCAGTGTATCATTAACCAATAAATTTAATGAAATTAACTTACAAACTAAAACAAAAGGTGCATGAGAGTTACCAACATTTACTGCTGTGTGGACATGGATGTGGCCATCACAAGCACTTTCAGTGTAACCTGAGGAAAAATCCTGCAGGAAAGACAATAATTCTGCCAGAATGACCTACAGTATACGGTCAAAATGATGAAGGTGTAAAAGTTTAATAAAATACAATTTTCATAGAACTATATATTTTTTTTAGATTGGGGTGTTTTAAAATCTCAGTGAGTCACATTATTCTGGGTCCTGGTGTGACGAGCAGCAGCTTGTCGGTCCGGTTAGAATTAATCACTGTGTCTAAATTGAAGTCTATCAAAAAATGATCTACAGATTGGAATTAATCATGATCTTTCCATAAAGACTGTGCCATATCATACAATCCATAATAGTACTGGTATACTGGCAACCTGTCCAGGTGTGACCCCGCCTCTCACCCAGTTACTGCTGGAGACACCTGCTCCCCGTAACCCTGAATAGGAATAACCAGGTATAGAAAATGACTGACTGACAGCTCAATGCATATGTTAGCAGCTCACAGATGAAAAAGCTCATTTACATTTTATTTGAAGTAGCCAGAACCAGCAGAGAGCTGCATCTCAACCATTTGACTAAAACAACCAAAACAAGGAGGTTTCTGCCGGAGCTATCAATCAAAATGTTGTCTGCCATCATGTTCATGTCATGTGCCAGTGCATCGATTAGATGTGGACCCAGTGAGTGTTAGCCCCACGTGTTGGTCTCCAGAACTACTAAGAAACAAGTATGATAACAAGAGGACAGAACTCCAACAGATCAGGTTATCTTATAAAATGTGCAAGAAACTGTTACCTTGAAAGGAAGAAATTAATCAAATTTAAAATAAACTCAGCAGTGTACAACTGGGTAATGAAGACACATGTGGATGAGGTATAATCAGCTCTGTGTTGTCTGAAGGAAACAAGCAATTTAACAAAGCATCTTCACATTAATCGCTAACTGCACCTAGTTTTAAATTTCCCACATCTCCATGTTAATAAATGCAACATAATAAATAACATTTTGGGATAATTTTTCCTGGTATTCCCTATTCAATTCATATAGTTTTTGCTTCTTTATATCCAAACATGCATTTTTTGTAAATATGTGTCAGTGTAATTAATTACCGTACCGTACCGTCTTCTTCCGCTTATCCGAGGTCGGGTCGCGGGGGCAGCTGTCTAAGCAGGGCAGCCCAGACTTCCCTCTCCCCGGCCACAACCGCCAGCTCATCCGGGAGGATCCCAAGGCGTTCCCTGGCCAGCCGGGAGACGTAGTCCCTCCAGCGTGTCCTGGGTCTTCCCCGGGGCCTCCGTCCCGTGGGACGTGCCTGGAACACCTCACCTGGGAGGCGTCCAGGAGGCATTCTGACCAGATGCCCGAGCCACCTCATCTGGCTCCTCTCGATGCGGAGGAGCAGCGGTTCTACTTGGAGCCCCTCCCGGATGACCGAGCTTCTCACCCTATCTCTAAGGGAGAGCCCGGCCACCCTGAGGAGAAAACTCATTTCGGCCGCTTGTACCCGCGATCTCATTCTTTCGGTCACTACCCAAAGCTCGTGACCATAGGTGAGGGTAGGAACATAGATCGACCGGTAAATCGAGAGCTTCGCCTTCTGGCTCAGCTCCTTCTTCACCACGACAGATCGACGCAGGGTCCGCATTACTGCAGATGCTGCACCGATCCGCCTGTCGATCTCACGCTCCATTTTCCCCTCACTCGTGAACAAGACCCCGAGGTACTTAAACTCCTCCACCTGGGGCAAGACCTCGCCCCCGGCCCGGAGAGTGCACTCCACCTTTTTCCGGTTGAGGACCATGGCCTCGGACTTGGAGGTGCTGATTCTCCTCCCCGCCGCTTCACACTCAGCCGCGAACCGCCCCAGCAAGAGCTGCAGATCACGGCCCGACGAAGCCAACAGAACCACGTCATCCGCAAAAAGCAGAGACCCAATCCTGCAGTCGCCGAGCCGGATTCCCTCAACACCTCGGCTGCGCCTAGAAATCCTGTCCATAAAGGTAATGAACAGGATCGGAGACAAAGGGCAGCCTTGGCGGAGTCCAACCCTCACCGGAAACGGATCCGACCTACAGTTGGAAATGCGGACCAAGCTCTGACACCGGTCATACAGAGACTGGACTGCCCGTACTAGGGAGTCCAGTACCCCATACTCCCGGAGCACCCCCCACAGGAGCCCCCGGGGGACACGGTCGAACGCCTTCTCCAGATCCACAAAGCACATGTAGACCGGTTGGGCGAACTCCCATGCCCCCTCCAGGACCCCAAAGAGGGTGTAGAGCTGGTCCATTGTTCCACGGCCAGGACGAAAACCACATTGCTCCTCCTCAATCCGAGGTTCGACTATCCGACGGACCCTCCTCTGCAGAACCCCTGAATAGACTTTACCAGGGAGGCTGAGGAGTGTGATCCCCCTGTAGTTGGAACACATCCTCCGATCCCCCTTTTTGAAGAGGGGGACCACCACCCCGGTCTGCCAGTCCAGAGGCACCGCCCCTGATGTCCACGCGATGCTGCAGAGGCGTGTCAGCCAAGACAGCCCCACATCATCCAGAGCCTTAAGGAACTCCGGGCGAATCTCATCCACCCCCGGGGCCCGGCCACCGAGGAGCTTCTTAACTACCTCAGCAACCTCAGCCCCAGTGATAGAAAAGTCCAACCCCGAGTCCCCAAACTCTGCTTCCTCATCGGAAGACGTGTTGGTAGGATTGAGGAGGTCTTCGAAGTATTCCGCCCACCGACCAACAACGTCCCGAGTCGAGGTCAGCAGCCCACCATCGCCACTGTATACAGTGTTAACGGTGCACTGCTTCCCCCTCCTGAGACGCCTGATGGTGGACCAGAACCTCCTCGAAGCCGTCCGGAAGTCCTTCTCCATGGCCTCTCCAAACTCCTCCCACGCCCGAGTTTTTGCCTCAGCAACCACCCGAGCCGCAGTTCGCTTGGCCTGCCGATACCTGTCAGCTGCCTCTGGAGTCCCACACGCCAAAAAGGCCCGATAGGACTCCTTCTTCAGCTTGATGGCATCCCTCACTGCCGGTGTCCACCAGTGAGTTCGGGGGTTGCCGCCACGACAAGCACCGACAACCTTACGGCCACAGCTCCGATGGGCAGCCTCGACAATAGAGGCGCGGAACATGGCCCACTCGGACTCTATGTCCCCCGCCTCCCTCGGGACATGGTTGAAGCTCTCCCGGAGGTGAGAGTTGAAGCTCTCTCTGACAGGGGACTCCGCCAGGTGTTCCCAGCAGACCCTCACGACTCGTTTGGGCCTGCCAGGCCTGACCGGCATCCTCCCCCGCCATCTGAGCCCACTCACCACCAGGTGGTGATCGGTTGACAGCTCCGCCCCTCTCTTCACCCGAGTGTCCAGGACAAGGGGCCGCAAGTCCGACGACACGACTACAAAGTCGATCATCGAACTGCGGCCCAAGGTGTCCTGATGCCAGGTGTTAAGGTGGACACTCTTGTGCCTGAACATGGTGTTCGTTATGGATAATCTGTGTCGAGCACAGAAGTCCAACAACAGAACACCACTCAGGTTCAGATCAGGGGGGCCTCCCAATCACGCCCCTCCAGGTCTCACTGTCATTGCCCACGTGAGCGTTGAAGTCTCCCAGAAGGACGATAGAGTCCCCGGGAGGGGCGCTCTCCAGCACCCCGCCCAAGGACTCCAGGAAGGGTGGGTACTCTGAGCTGCTGTTCGGCCCGTAGGCACAGACAACAGTCAGGACCCGTCCCCCAACCCGAAGGTGGAGGGAGGCTACCCTCTCGTCCACCGGGTTGAACTCCAACGTACAGATGCCAAGCCGGGGGGCAATGAGTATTCCCACACCTGCTCGGCGTCTCTCACCAGGAGCAACTCCAGAGTGGAACAAGGTCCAACCCCTCTCGAGGATGGTGTTCCCAGAGCCCAAGCCGTGCGTTGAGGTGAGTCCAACTATATCTAGTCGGAACCGCTCAACCTCACGCACCAGCTCAGGCTCCTTTCCAGCCAGAGAGGTGACATTCCACGTCCCTAGAGCCAGCCGCTGCAGCCGAGGATCAGACCGCCAGGGTCTGCCCGGCCTTCGGCCACTGCCCGGCTCGCATTGCACCCGACCCCTATGGCCCTTCCTGTGGGTGGTGGGTCCACTGGAAGGGGGGCCCATGTCTCCTTTTCGGGCTGAGCCCGGCCGAGCCCCATGGGCAGAGGCTCGGCCACCAGGCGCTCGTCGCCATGCCCCACCTCCAGGCCTGGCTCCAGAGGGGGGCCCCGGTGACCCACGTCCGGACGAGGGACACTTGGCACCATTAATTTTATTCTCCATGAGGGCTTTTTGGGCTGCGCTTTGTCTGGTCCCTCCCCCAGTAACCTGTTTGCCATGGGTGACCCTACCAGGGGCACGAAGCCCCAGACAACATAGCCCCTGGGATCCTCAGAACACACAAACCCCTCCACCACGATAAGGTGGCAGCCCAAGGATGGGCTAATTAATTATTTGATGCTTAAAAAGCACAATGATTATGTACAAGTGAGTAGGCGGGACTTTCAGCATCTGGTTCCAGATCTGGTTTAAAAAATACAACATGGCAGCTCAAGTAAACAAGACAGTTCAGTTTGGAACAATGGAAGTAGACGTAGACTCTACCACTATATATTATTCATGTCAATGGATAGTGCACCTAAACCAATACATGACTTGTGGGGTAATGGCTTAGTATTTTTACCCACTCTGTTTGTACTGTATAATCTTTACAACATAAACTCTGTCTACTCCAAATTCTTGATACCACTCATGTAAAATGTGAATTCCTAAACAAGTTCCTCTATCAGACACTGACATTAGTAGTTTTGAGTGACTCTGGGCTACATCTTAAAATAAATTCACCATTTTTTCCACTCATAGATTTTCTGAGAACAAAACTATTGATAGGCACAAAAATCTGTTAAATTGAACCCCTTGAGAGAGAGCTCTGTAACCTGCAACTACTAAAAGCCTGTGGTGTAATAACAGGGTGAAACCACTCACTGCAAAATCAGAGTGCTTGGAATTTCAAATTCCAAGTTCCAATGATGGTTACAAATGTTTGAAAAACTAAAGAGAGCTTACCTGACAGAGTTGCTCGCTTGTGTTTCATTTTAATTCTTCTGGCCTCCGTCTCATAATCACCCTCCTGGTGTGTTTTTACTTTGAAGTTTCAGACAACCTAATGACCTTCAATTATATGTTAGTGAGATATTTACTGTAAAATACAACACAATACATGTCAAACAGTGTGAAATTATAAAACATTAGACTCAAGAATTCAAAATGGTGCAATACAACAATAAGACATAAACTACACAAAACAATATTTAACATTATGTAGAAAAATACAGTGACTAAATAATTTAGCACAATGCAGAACAGAATAATAAGACATGATATAATATGATCCATTATACAGTAGAAAACAACACAGTGTGACTTGATACAACATGAAAAATCTGATAGAATAAAACGCTATACGCTGTGATACAACATGATATAGGGCCATATTTTACAACACAGTATTCTATAATTCAAAATGTCAGCACTGGCACCCCTCAAGGTCGTGTGCTCAGTCCCCTGCTGTACACTCTGTTTACCAGTGACACAGCTCCAACACCATCAGTAAATCTTCTGATGATACCACCATCATCAGCTGCATATCAGATCTTCCTACAGAGCAGAGTTGTGGTTGTTATCAGTACAAACTTAAACCTGTTCAACCCCAGCAAAACCAAGAAGCACACCTCCATCCATATGGAGGAAACAGAGGTGGGGTCAGAAGCTTCAGACTCCTGGAGATCAGCATCAGCACCTTCACACACAGCAAGTTAAAAATCCTCCTGCAATACAGACTGTAACTGGAAATTCTGTTATTTTACTTTTCATCTGTCTTTTTTTCTTTATATACTGGGATAATTTTACATATATTTTAAAATAATATTTTGTTTATCAGCCTTTTTTTGTAGAATTTTTTTTTTTTTTGTGTGCAATATTTGAGTTTGTGCTGAGTTCAAGAATTTTCTTATAGCCACGCTGAATAATGCAGCAGTCCTTAAAACTGCAGGTTCTTTATGAATATGACCATAAACTTGAAATTACACACTACAAATGACAAGACAGCACAATATAATAGAACACAATACAATAGGATTTAATACAGGATGATCCAATGCAATACAGTACCTATACTTTATTTTACCTTTGGGGATATTTGTTTTTTTACTTAATGTTTTAGACTCTTACTTTTATTTTGGGTTTAACACAACCTGTTTAAGGACTTGCTTGATTATTAAAAAGGATATAAATCTAGTGGATGTGGAGAAAAATAAAGGGAAAAAGCAGCAACATGAAGGAGGAGTTTGACATAAACTTCAGCTAATTCAATTACCACTTTCTTCTTGACATGAGCTACAACAGGAGCTCAATTCCATTTTAGGGACAACCTGTTTGTTAGTTTTCTATCCTGCATTATATGATATTTAAATTGCAATGTTCTCTGTATTTATTTTTTTATGATGTGTTTGTTTGTAACTACAGTTTGGAAACAGGTCTTGAGAATAAGAACTTGTTTTTCTTTAGGAGTTCATGTATAAACAAAAAGTGAAATTAAAATATCACAGAGAGTTGTATTGCTGAAGCATAAGTCCTGTGTGAATACAAGAATCATCTGAGTATAACCTAATGGGCTGTTTTAAGTATGGACAGAATATTGCACAGAGTTTCAACATCTCATTATTAAACAAACAAAAAAAAATCTCCCCAAATTTTTCTGGATGAGTTTTAAAAAATGTAACTGAACATTTTTATACCACAGACACACACCAGGTTGTTTTTAGAAAGTTTTGTATTTCATCTCTGTAATATTATTCTGCTCTCCTCTCCTGCCAACATTAGGACTGCTGCCTTCCTGCAACTCACCTTGTCATTTGCAGAACAAATTAATATTCTCTTCACGGCGTTCTCACACATGGGTTTGATTGCAAAGATCTCTGAGCCTATCAATTTACAGCCAAAGCTAAAGGAAAATATTGCTCAGCTTTTAATTTAATTTAATCCAATTCATGATTTTTAGTTGTTTGGATGGGTATAAATAGAATTATGTCCACAATGTCATTATAATGACCATGGCTGGAAGCTATTACACTAAAACTTCTTCACATGGTGCTAGTTTTAGCTTTATAGGATTTTTTTGACTCACTGTGGTTTCACTTACAAAATGTTTCTTGTTGTGTGCTGAATGCTTTGCTAATAGATGCAGATAAAATCCAATAGTCTCTGAGAGACGGTTGTCACCAAAGCTTTTTCTCATGACCTTGCCCCAAACCGAAGTCAATAAGTCGAAAGAGAATATGCATAATGTTCCAGGCTTTTAGAAAACTCTTCCCTTCTTCCTGTTCGGCTTTCTTCCCAACAAAATCACACGAGATGGAAAGTGAACGCAAACACACTTATATTATCTTGTCTTACCAACCTGGTGATACTCAGCTTGTGGTGGATGGTGCAGCAGACAAGACAGGTGGCCCCAGCTTTCTGCTCATCAGAGCGTAGACTGAGAAAAGCTGTCCAGATGGCTCTGTCCACCATGTTTTCTCACAGGTTCCTCCACAGCGGCACGTCTGACCGCAGTTCTTATCTCAGCCATGTGTTTCCAGCTCAGTGAAAGCGGTGGCTCACATTAACAAGGGAAAAAGATGGTTCTAACCTGGATCAGTCAGGCAAACAAGGAGCCTGTGACAGATAAGCAGAATTTATAAGGATTCACTCTGCTTCTTTATTAAACTCACTTTTTGCAGTCGAACACGCAGCTCTAAGTTGCTGCTGCTTTAACTAGAATCATCCACCTTTACAGTCACGGGAAACAGAAAGTCAACTCTCCCTGTTCCTGGGTTTTACTGTATGTATAAGGAGCACATATTTTTAAATGATCGGGTCTTTAATGAAATCATCTAAAATCTGACCTAAAATTTTTAAAAACACATGATGCCAGTATGTATTAAATCAAAATGACTTCTGTCTGAGTTTATTTGTCTCTTACGTCACTGTGGAAAAATCTGAGTCTGTCCTACACTTCATCGAGGTCTGCAGTGTTTGTTACAGCTTTTTTTTGCTGATGAGTTTGGGATCATTCTTCTGTTGTATGTTGTATGGCCTCCTGTCTGATTCTCCAACACTTTGGTACACTGACGAGTTCATGATCAACACAAAACATTTTGCTTTGCATTTTGGGTAAACATCTTTGTTCTCATCTGTTCCAGAGTTCAGGTGGTTCATTCAGGTGCAGCTTTGTAAATCCAAGTTATGCTGCCGTGTTCTTTTCTCCTGTAACTCTTGGTCTTTTTCTGTTTGTCCTGTCCAAGTTTCCATGTTTTGTTTTTTTAAAAAGCACCAGTTCATAACAAAGTCATTTCAAGGCACTTTACAGAAATACCAATCAATCAAAACATTTTCTCATGAACCAGCCAGTTGGGTTGAAGTGTTAATTTAGTGCAATCCCCCATCCTGAGCAGCATGACTGGAAAGGAACGACTCCCTTTTAACAGGAAGAACCTCCAGCAGAACCCAGTTTAACCTTAACCTTAACCTTAACCTTAACCATAACCTTAACCTTAACCTTAACCTTAACGAGGCCCTTCCATTAAAAATGTTTTTTCTGAGGTTTCTGTTGAATATTTTAGCTCCACAGGTGTTCTTACCTCCATATTGGGTCTGAAAACAGTTCAACAGCTTTTCTTTCAGTTTTGATCTCTCAAACTACGCAGGTGGCGATAATACCCGAGTTCTCCCAAGTCTGAACGGCCTGTATCTGTTTCGTCACAACTCTTAGTTTGTTAGTATTCGACAGCTCCCGCAGTTGAAACCACACCTAGCATGCTGCTGCTAAAAGCTGTAGCATAAGACGTATCAAACTATAAGAGACTACATGTGCTGTTGCCATGCGCAGCAGGGCAGGAAACAGTATGCCTTGCTCTCATAGGCTAGTTTGTTAGCCAATCTGAGTCCAGCAAATTCAAAAAATGAATATGAAAGAGCTGCTGATGAAGCAGCCTGACGGAAGGAGCCAAAACCACCTGAATTTTAATGCAGACAGATTGAAAGATCTGTTAATCAGTGTTTCCTGACATTTTTTAGATATAAAATGTTTCATATTACTGGTTAATACTTAAGAAATAACCACAAAGTCCTGAAATGTGTATGAAATGGCCTCCTTAACCTTAACCTTAACCTTAACCTTAACCTTAACCTCAACTCTATCCTTAAACCTAAACTTAAACAAACTTAAACTCAGCCGACTGGGGTCTGAGCTGTCTTGAACTTCAATCTTCTAACTGAGGCCTTTGGAGTCTCAGACTATGACACAGTCGGACCTTGATACTAATTTAATGGTGTATTCAATCTTGAGAAAATTAACAACCATTGTGAATGTTTTTTAATTTCTAAATAATCTCTCTGAAGTTTTGTGAACTCCAATTTCTTAAAAAATGACCTTTAACCTTTCCCAGATTTATGGGCAGCAATATTTGCATCTTTAAACTCATGTATTTCCTCCTTGACATTGTGTTAACACACCTGTATGCTCCAGAACAGAAACCTGTCAAAACTCCTGCTTTCATAGAGGCTCTTACACTGATGATGATGATGATGATCATTTGTTCATGTGTGTTTGATCTTCAGAAGCAGGACGAGTACATTTGTTTTTCAAACACATCTTTCTTTTATTTTTGTTTAAATGACATGCTGGAATCTGTTGTGTGTTTTAAATCTAAAAAAGAACTAGATCAGTTTTATTACATCCTGATAATTAAATTTGAAAGAGGTTGGAGTTTTTTATTTATTTTATTTTATTTTGCTTTTTACATTGACCAGATCTTTTTCTGGCTTTTATCATGTGGAGATACAACAGAAAACATGACAGAAAACTCTTTTTTGATCCAGATAAAGCAATTAATACACAAGGTATCTTTTGACCCTCCTCTGATACAAAACAATCTCAGGTGAAGCGGAGCCTTCGGTTGTTTCACTCCAAGGATAATCTGGCGTTGTTGGTACACGTATAGGGATGTTGGACCTTGAGGGTTCTGGGTGAAAAAAAGCTTGTAAATGATCTTATGTCAACATGAACAATTTCTAGGTTGTGGCAATAAAGCTCCTCGGAGGTGCCATAAATTTGAGAGATGAGCTTATGGAAAGGTCAGGCCTTTGAGGGACTGGCTCAGCAACTGGATTTATCCTGCGGTTTATTTAGAGCAGAAAAACGGGGCCACAAGCGGCAACTAAAATCAATCATACTACATTGAAATCCTTGACAAACTGTAAAAGAAAAATCATTGATTCATGGTAATAATTAGTTGAAGTTAATACCACTTGCTAACAAAAACAAACTGGGGCTGTTATTTTAGAAGTTGGAGGATTTTTTTTAGCTGAATGTTTTTGTGTTAGACTGTGACTGCACGTCTAAAACTGAACATTACTTTTTGCTGTAACTGATTATAAGCGTTCCCACAGGATTTAAATCTTTATTCCCCACAGGTGCAAATTAAATCAGTCAACTTTAAAGGCAAACTTAATGTTTCCTCCACAGAATATTTCTTTTTTTTTTTTTTATATTTTACTTCAATATGTCTTCTGTTTTTTCCTCTTCAATCTCCTCCAGCATTAGATGTAATAGATGTAGCTGTAGAACTGATAGTTAACCTCGGGGAAAACACAGTCTTCTTCATCGTGTCTCCTCATCTCTCTTCCTCAGCAGACATCCCCAAAGCCTTTGTGTCCTACAGCTCATGTGTCCCCCTTCAAAGAAACAACAAGTCATCTCGCTGCCGTAACAGAATGATTCAGGTTGTAGAAACATTCCTTCATCTTCAATAAAAGAAACCAAAAAAAAAAAAAAACAAAGACATGAGCCACATGGCTGCTTCTTTTCAAGTCTGGCACACCTGTGTGATGTCATTCAGTGTCCTCATTTCATGAAACACCTAAGCTTGCAAAGAAAACTCACACTCTCAAACGCAGGCGCAATCACTCTTGTTTGTTTTATTGAGGGCAGTACAGAGTGCACAGATGTACACATGGGATGAAGGAAAGAAAAATATTAATTCAGCCCAAAAAATGGTCCTAACATACTTCTGTTGAAGTTCATTGTACTTTTATTTTCTTTTTTAGTGTAACACAAGTTTATTTTCTGGTATAATTTCATCTCAGCAGATTAAACACTAATTGGTTTGTATTTGAGGGTAATTTTTGATGATCCTCATTATCCTCCATCAGTTTGTAACAATCAGCAAACTGAACGCAGCTTCAATTCTGATCCTATTTTTAGCACAAATATGTTACAAGCTCTTCAGTTTGGACCTTAAATCTCCTGTAAATAACTTGAGTTATTTATTTCTGCATGCATTCAGCCTCCCTGTCATGTAAACATCTGCTCTTTGAAGCTTCTTTATGCAACATTATTACATTTCTTCTTGTAGTTGTGGGAAGCTGATTAGAAGCTCAGAAAACAGAGTTTGGAGAGTGAACCAGGTCTTCAGCTGTCCAGATCCCAGTTCAGTGTAGTCTGATAGTACCTATTACTTGACTCAGTACCAAAGAGACCAGAACTAAAAAGGTCAGAGGTCAATCAGAGATGTGTTTGGCTTGGCTGCCATTGGGAAAGAAAATGACGTTTCAAAGAGATGACAATATGGTGGTGAATACAAGTTCTTAAAGAGGCCCTTCCATTAAAAACAGTTTTTCTGAGGTTTCTGTTGAATATTTTAGCTCCACAGGTGTTCTTACCTTCATAGTGGGTGTGAAAACAGGTCAACAACTTCTCTTTCAGTTTTAATCTCTCAAACTACGCAGGTGGCGATAACACCTGAGTGCTCCCGAGTCCGAACGGCCTGTATCTGTTTCGTCACAACTCCTTTGTTCGTTAGTATTTGACAGCTTCCGCAGTTAAAAACACGCCTAGCATGCTGCTGGCTAAAAGCCATAGCACAAGACGCAGCAAACAGGAAGACACGACGTCTGACGTTGCCATGCACAGCGGGGCAGGAAACAGTATTCTTTGCTCTCATAGGCTAGTTTTTTAGCAAATCAGAGTCCAGCAAATTCAAATAATGAATATGAACGAGCTGCTGACGAAGCAGTCGAAGCAGCCTGACGGAAGGAGCCAGAACCACCCGAATTTTAATGTAGACAGATTGAAAGGTCTGTTAATCAGTGTTTCCTGACGTTTTTTAGATATAAAATGTTTCATATTACAGGTTAATACTTAAGAAATAACCACAAAGTCCTGAAATTTTTATGAAATGGCCTCTTTTAAGTATGTCAGTGACATGAACTCTAACGCTCACAGTGTGGCTTTCATCTCACCTGACTTAGTGTAGATGTTACTACCAGTCAAAAATTTGAACAACACTACCAATCAAACCTTTTGACTAGTCGTGTGTAGACCCATTGCATAAAAAGACCACCACAGATCAAAGTTATTCAAACAAAATTTAAACACTGAACAGTGAAAGGGTCAAAACTTTGTATATATGAGACACAATAAAATCCACCAGTCTGCAGAAGGAAGTTCTGTAGAATTAAATATTTGATATGGACTGAAAGAACAGGAGGCAAACGAAAGGCTCCAAACAAACAGTGAGACCTTTGCAGAACTTCTCACTCAGAAAATATACATAAGAAGATGATAAACCCTGTCTTGTAAAACATTAAATTGTCAGGTGTCATTTCTGCTGAGTGCCTGTGAGTGTTTTCACCTGTGTTTTCAGGGGCGTGGCAGCTGTCTTCAACAGGTGGATCCAGTTCCACCATCAGCCACTGAGCTTAAGAGAGGAGTGGTGGCAGAGAGCAGCCGTCAGATTGTTCCACTCTGTTCGTGGTAGATAATCAAAGACCCATTTAGAGAGATACAGTCACTGCACGCTTAACCTTAAGTGTCTGTGTCGACCTCACCTTGTGCTCCTTCCCAGGACTTCCTCAGCTGGACCTTCTTAGTACCCCGGTTTCCACACCGTGGTCCTTCCCGGATCCAGCTCTCGTTTCTGGCAGCTTCCAGGCTGCTTTTGTTCCCATCCCGGACCTCCTCGGCGGTTCCCACACCGCCTCCGTCCAGGATCTCTCAGACGGTTTCCACACCGGTCTCCACCCTGCCTCGCTCTCCTCCTCTCCTGGCCTGCCTCCGCACCATTCCTCCAGCTCCCAGGATCCACCTGTTCACCACCAAGTCAGTCTGTCCGCCCTCTACCAGCACTCACACGCCAGCCTCAGCCGACTGGCACCTGCTTGCTCCCCGGGACTCCTGCAATCCAGCAAACCGTAAGCCTCACACCTTTTCAACATCATTCATCCAGGAAAAGTTACGTTACTAACCTCTCCTCTCCTCCATCTGCTCAGTATCCACCACCGCTGCCCGCACAGCTGTGTCCGCTCCTGCTGAACCTGCTGAAACAGACTTGTTTTATCCGTCTTTTATCTGTGACTGTCAAACTAACTATTATTAAAATCCCGTTTATAAATCACCACCTGTTGTCCCTTGGTCTGGAGTCTGCCGCTTAATTCAGAGTCCTGTTCTCAGTGTACAAAAACATGACAAATGGATCTTGAGAGAATATGATTCTCTCTTCTTGGCAACACGTCTGTAACGCAAACAGCAGGTCCAATGCAGACCAGTGTTTCCCAGCCTGTCCTCAGGTCTCACTGTTCTACATGTTTCATGTTTTCTTGCTTGAACACACAGCAATCACATTCCTGAATTACCTTCTCAGCATGTTGTCAAATTTAGAAGGAGCCTGTTAATCTGTATTAAATCAGGTGTGTCGAAGCAGGTAAGTGTTTACAATATGCTGGACAGCCGGGCTGAATGATCCAGACTGAAAAACACTGCTATAGACAAAAACCATTTTATTGATCATGTTATTGAACAGACACCACTTTGTGATCATTGTTCAAATTAAACTCCAATCAAACTTTCATAGAAACCAAACTTCTAGGAGGAAATAAATTGCAATGAACCAGGTCAAACATTGTATAACTGTAAAAAGAATTATTTTATTTTTGTGTGATCATTTTATTGTTTCTCTATTTCCTTCTGATTGTTGAGACTTTTATTTTGACAGTTATTGTTTGGGTTTTCTGCTTTTGGCAGATGAATGTCACCAGATGAAAAGACCTCTCACAAACTTTCTCAACTTTTTTGGACTTGGGTTGTAAAACTTACTTTACTGCTCTCTGTTCAAATAATCAATTTTTCAAATACATTTAGTTTAAACTTGGTACTTGATGCTTTGAAACCATGATTATGTGCAGGTGAGTAGGCAGGACTTTTAGAAAAGGACACATCACTTTATTACTCACTGACCTCCGCTGGCTCACAGAATCAGCATCCACTACCTACAGAGATGCAGGAGGGTCGACATCTAAACATCTAAACTCAGCCACAGAAATTAAAACTCATAATTGAACCCTAAATACCCTGTTCATTGTTCTAGTGATGGAAGAATAACCTCCTGAACAGGGACGTTACCTTTAGGATGACTCATCAACACTTTAAATTATACTTCATTTCCAAACACGAACACACTTCATCTGCTCCATCTGCTGTACATTTAGCACTTGATACCTCGTCTCTCACTGCACTAAAGTTATAATGTTTTTCTTTGACTGACAAATAACAAAATGTAAGAAAATAAAAGCTTTTGACATTCTGACTCAAGACAACACAGAGAAACTGTTTAACATGTTCCAGAAGGTGCCGTGATAAACTGAAGACAACTTCTACACCTTAATGAACCAAATCAACTACAAACATTCAACACTTTTGTCACAATAACATTTCAGTCTTTAAATGCATTAAATGATCTGAGGTGTCAGATTTAACTGAATGTGTCCTACACACAACACTCATGACTTCTTCTGTCTTCTCTATTTATCAGAGCATATCTTCCAGAACACTCTGACCTACAATCTCTAATTCCGGAAATTCAAGTAGGTCCTTTTAGTGTTCAAAAAGATTTAAAAAGAACAACTCAAAATAACTCTGATGCAAACAAGAATATAAAACTACAGAAACACAATGACGGAGATGAAATGACTTTAAAATGAAACAAGTGTAAATATATATATTTTAAATTTTATCCAAATGTTTATTAGATAACAAGATACTGAGAATACAGTCTGGTATGTTAAAATGTTACTCTGTATTTACTGTGTTTTAGTTAAGTACTAGGAAAGTACAAATCCTGTTAAAGAGGTGTAGTTGTGACAGAATAATCAGATGTGATAGTTTGTGTTATAAAGTTAAAATTAGTTAATTGACATGAAAACTTCCTCTAGATATACAGTATAACCTGTTATTTTAACCTGTAATTTAAAATTTCGGGGTTCTGGGGGATGAAGAGTTCTTCTTCTCTTCAGTTTATCTGTTCTTTTTTCTGCTCTGCTTATTCTCTTGTGTTCTCCTTCAAGTGACTTCTGGCTCCTCCCCTCTGGAGAAGTCTGTCGCAGCACTTAATGGGTCACACCTGAAAATAATTGGCTCATCTACATCCATCTGCAAGACTACTTAAATTCAGCTTTTGTCATATTCCAGTGCTAACTGTTGAGTCACCCTTGGTTTTTAACCCAGTGTTCAATACCAAACCTCTGACTGTCCTCGTGAATTGTTCGGTGAGTTTTCCTGCACTGCACGTTGTGGTGGATCAACCTCTGGAGGTACGATTACTTACCTGCATCAGGAAAATCCTCAGCTCTGAGCTTCCAGTGGAAAACCATCTCCTCTTTCTGCTGTTTGATGTCACACAGCTCATCTCAGCTCGTCTCAGTACTGCTCAGGACTCAGCCGGCTCTCCTGCTCCTTCCTTCCCTTGGTGGCTTCTCTCCTCCCCTGGACTCCCCTGCATGCTCCAGCACCAGCACCAATAGAAATCCATTACCAGAATCCTTGTGATCTAACTACAAAGTTGCTGACTCTCCTTCCAGACCTGTGATATCTCCTGGTTCAAGCTACCTGCTTACAACCTGTTAACAATAAACTTTGTACTTTCCTTTTCTCTGTACTCTGGCTTCCGTCTTTGGGTTTGTATTTTCTTGCCATCATGACAATAAATAAGGAAACTCATAGATGAATAATTCTTCCTGAACAGAGTCACATATTTAGACTTATACTTAGATCCTTTAACACAAACATGACCAGATTGCTAGAGAGCAACACACTCTGTTCTTATAAGCTCAGCAATTTCCACACATCTACATAACTAAGACCAAATGGTGCAGCTGGTTAATCCCACAGTAAGAAGGTCTCAGGTACGACCCCCTGCTGGTGAGACACTGTATGTGTGTGATTGCTCCAGTCAATTTGGTTTCCTCCTTCAGTCTAAAAACATGCATGATAGGTTAACTGATGAGGTAAGAGAAGCACATGAAGCATGTAGATTTGTAACAGTAAACTAGTGGAAGTTGCATGAAAGATGTCGAACATGCATTTTGCCAAACTAAATCTTCCCACTACAATGTTTGATTTGTTTACTAATAGAAATATTTGTATGAAACTTATTTTCTTTGCCGTCTCATTGTGACTATACGTGTCTAAATCTGAGCGATAACCAGTTTTTTCTGGCAGCTTTATAAACACCAGTTCTAGTTTGTTATTGAAATGACACCTGGATTGAATTGACTTCTTATTTAATAGACGGGGCTTGTATTTTGACATGAAGCACCTTCCATGCAGGTCAGTGAGACTGACTGACTTTGGTATAAATTGGTCTGCAGGTTTTAGAATCTCGTCTTTTGCCCAGAGAGAGCGACCGTCAGTGTCACTCTCACAACCTTCAAACCTAATTAAATGGAGGAGAGAAGTTCTTTCTTTATCTTCCTCTTTGGCTTTTCCATTTAATATTGTGGCTGAACCACACAGAATAGGGATTACTCTGTCATGTCGTGTAGGCCGAACCTTCAGCTGCACTCGCATGCAGATCTGAACTTTTTAATATTTCATTCAACAGGTCGGGGTGTTCAGCTGTACCTGAAGAAGTCCTCTGCTTTCAAACATGAGTCTCCAGGGACTTCTGTCAGACAGGATTACAGCAGAATTATTCATGATACCATTTTTCAAATTTTGCAAATTTTAAGTTGTTTTTTTTTCTCTAAACCAGAGTTCTTCATTTGAAATTAAAGATCCTGATGCACAAGTACTAAAATAGTCCTATTAATATTCATCAGTTTTTCTCCCATTCCCCAAACAATTTTTGATTTGTTACTTTCCTCACAGCTTCAATGTCTGGCTAAATTGAGAAGGTTTGCTATGACTTTTGGTTGTGGGACATTTTAATATGTTGAAGAAATGAGAAAAAATAGTAATTCTACATTCATGAGAATAGAATTTTGGCAAAACAGCTGAAAAGCCAGCCCTCACTGCAGCTCTACAAATAAACTTCATGGTGGAAACAATAGTCAAAGTTAAATCAGGTCACTGAAAGTTGGATTTTTTGTGACTAAACTTGTGTTTTAATATCATTAATGACTTCTACACCATCTGATTTCTGTGCTCACTTTTCTGATTTTTGGAGCTCATGCCACGAAATGTTCAACTTAGAGTGTGATGATGTAACACACTATTAATTTTGAACTGTCTAAACTTTCCAAATTCTTAAAAAAATAACTCTTCATACATTACAATTTTTATACAGTATACACATATAGAATATAGTCTTTCTGTTGTTTTTCACCCACCGTGTCTTGCTGCTATTGGAATTTTTTGTCATCTCCACCTAAAACACAGATTTCATCCATCAAAACTCTCATTAACTTCCATTTTCTCAGAAATCAGAAAATTCTTTTTGTGTCTGTAAGGGAAGAGTCTTTTTAATATGTGATCAACAATGTGTTTGTGTTATATGCAGTTAGGGTTTTTTTTATACAGGTTTTAGTTTTCTTACAGCAACTTCTTGTTTAAGACTTTAGTTCTACTGTGTTTTTATCTGCTTGTCTTATTGAGAGTGCAGGCAGTGAATGAGAGACGCAGGAGTGCAGTTGCCATAGTGACCTTGATGAGCCACTTGCAGCTGCGTTAACATTTCCTCTAACCACGATTCTCTTTTTCCCTCTTAAACATCAAAACATAAATATTTTATCAGCTTACATTATTACAAAAGTAACTCAAAAATTGCTTCACAGATGAAAGTTGATGTATGTTTAAAATTTCGGGACTGCTGCACTGGAACACTTCAAAATTTAATATAAAATATTTGAGTTTTTATCATTGTTGTTTCCTGTTTTTTCTCACCAGCTCTCCCATCATGTGCATCTTTTTGTAAACTTGCACTCTCCTCCTCGTCAGCACACCATCCTTCCCTTGCCACAGCTGTTTTTTGCTTTTCCTCACTTTATTTCACCTACTTGGTGTCAGACAAACACCAGTGGAAGTACGGCTCTCTGACAGCTGCTCTGGCGCTTGTGGAGTGGAGTTTTTTTCTTCTCCCGTCTCATCAGCTGTCTGCTGTGGGGTGCGGCAGAGGTGACGGGGTCGTGACATATGTTGCAGGGACTTGTATTAGACGTTACTTTGTCAATCAAAGAGTGAGGAGAGCAGAACACTCACTGAGGGCCACACTACACACTGCTGCAACCAAGCTGTTCTGCTCCTGTCACCACATCACCCTTATATTTAGCATCCATGCAAAACACCTATTTTTCATATGCTGCAAAGACATTTGAGCTGCTGCAGTGTTTAAAGTGCTTTGCTTCTGCAAAAACAGAGGAGGAAAGTCAAGCTCTCCTCGGTGAGAACAATAACCGGACTAAGTCTTGTTATTTAAAGACTGATGCTTCATGGCACTGCTACCTCTGCATTTGATGTTAATCTGCTGGAATGAGTTGAAAAACAGGAAAACACTGAAGCGTGAAGCATATTGCACTGAGCTAGACGTGTGTTTCAAACATCAGGATCCAAATGCAAAGCTTTGCAGTAGAAATGAAGAGATACTCGGTAATGCAACCCTCTTTATCACTTCATGGCAGCTATTCTTCTATCGTCTTCTGAATGAAAACTGACTCAAAATGAAAAATTAGCTCACTGGCTAGAGAACATCATTTGTGACAGTTCTGTGGTGTCCAAACAAGAGAGAGAGCAAGTGTGCATGTCTTTGTATTTATTTATGACCTCTTCATCATCAGCGTTTGTCTCACTGTCTTTACACTTCTTGTCAGTGGGCCGTTACGGTCGCTGCTGCTGCTGCATTCTGATCACACTCAGGCACAAATAAACGAATCCTTTTAGACAACAGAGACAGAGGCATAGCGTTGTGCTTTCTGTCTTTCCACTCACATGGATGCCTGCTCACCATCCCACTGTAGACAAACTCATTTTAGCTGACAGGAAAGAAGACAATCTTTGACATGTTCAGTAAATTTGTATGTCCAAAACTCAATGCACTAATTATTTCCCCCAACCTGAGGCACATACAATACAGATGAATGGTTTTGCAATAGGCTTTTAGTGTCATGTAAGGGACTTTTTTTTAATAGACTTGGTTTATACCAGTATGCTTTGAATGTGTTTTTTTTTCCAGAGTTTTAGATTTTAAATGGTAGTAAAATTTGATTTTTAAAACAAAAGCTTTGCTTTTGAACATGCCTAAATTATTTGAATTTACAGATAAACATGTTACACATACGTGCAAAGCTGTTGAAACCTTGTCAGAACAGATGTACCCAGTCACATGACTGTAAACTCACTTTACTCTGCACATTCAGTTTTTCATTTAAGTGCTTGAATGTTGAGTTTTATTCAGTCATTGTGATAATGAGTTGTGATGTTAAAGGTGGGATTTGGAATATTTTCATAAAAAGCAATATTTTAAATAAAATAATGCCTCCATGTGGTGTTTAGGGGGTTGTAGAATGAAAATACACAATTTCCTTTAAAAATTATATTCAATGTAAAATATTATAAAATATTTGACGGGCACGACATTGGCATTTTGTTTATATCTACCAGCCAATAGCTGGCAGAGCAGCGGGCACCATTTTGGGTTGCCTAATACCGTAAATGATCTGGCACAGCAAGGCTGTGCTGTGGAGTCTGCAGGTCAAGCAGCTGGAAGCACCGGGGACATGTGGTGACCTTATTTGCTTACCATAGAGGGTTTCCCATCATGTGACGAGCAGGTTTGTATAGAATCGTTTTTATTAGCATGCCATGCTAACATGGAGCTGCAGGTGGCTGACATGAGGGGAACTCCAGGGGTGTTTCTCAGTGTCAAGGAACCTTGCCTACCAAGGTAGTCGAGGCATCTTGCTTACCGAGGCACTGCCTTGGTAGAAGAGGCGTCTTGCAACACTGTAACTGTCAGGATCAGTGTTTGTGTGTGCTGTGTTTTCTGTGTCGGGTGAGTCATCTGCTTTCAGTAGCTACGTTTACATGGGCACATTTAATCGGAATAAATGCCCAATCGGAAAAAAAGTACGTCATGTAAACATGTCATTGATCCGATGCAGCCTGATCAGAATTAAATGTACTTCTGATCGAGAGGGGTGGTTTTGTCTGATCTTCATTCGGATAGACGTGCATGTATACACCCATTCGGAAAGAAAGGGTGAAAAAAGCCCACTGCGCATGCGTACAACTTCAGCGTGACGTCTTTCCACTTTCGCAGACCCAAGTAGAAAACATAGCAGGAAGTAAACAGAAGTGGTCTGCGGGCGCAGTCATCCTGCTCTCCTCTCCTGTGGCGGAGGAGCAGTAGCAATATGTATTCAGCCTCTAGCTTGGTTAATGTGACCAGTAAAAACTCAAACATAAAGGTAATCACCCGCAGAGGGTCCATATTGGGGATAACGTGAGTCAGCTCGAGCACACGATGGGGCGGGAAAGACGTGCAGAAAGGACGGAGTTTGTTTACTTTTTTTTCTTCCCCCGGAAAGACAACTCGCTGTGCCCATGCTCAACTCATTTAACCTGATTGAGTGCTTGGTGCATGTGTACTCATGGCATGATCAGATCATTTCAGTTAGTGTCCATGTAAACAGGGATTTGGGAATTCTGATCGACCAAGATTTTAATCAGGCGCATGTAAACGTAGCTAGTGAGGAGCTGCGCTGGAGCGTGAGGCAGATTATCTACACCTGGCGGCGATCAGCGCTGATGAGGAGCGGGGTGATACTTAAGGCAGTGACAGACCTGCATTCGACGCCTGGTTGTTGACCTGAATGGTAGCTCCCATGTGCCACTTCCTTGAGATTAATTTCCTAGTGATTCTGAGAAACTGTTTGAGATTTGTGTCCTAGTGATTCCGAGAAATAGTGTTTTTGACATTTTGAGAAATCGTTTGGATTATTCCTTGTGTGCATCAACCCTGCTCTCTCCAGGATCGATCACCCTGCTCCTTGTGTGTCCGAGAGTTTCCCTGTGTCCAGCGTCTGATCGCCTGACCTCCAGTCTGTCTCTCTCCGGCGCCCTCACCTGACCTGGGACTCACCATCTCCCTGCACAGCACCGCACTGGACCTGCCCCCTCTGAGCCAAACCATCTTCATCTCTCCAGTGAGTTATTGATCACCACGGCACGCAATATCGCCAGCCCCAGCTCTGTGGAACATGAACTAATCCTTCTCTCCGTTTCAGTTCCGAGACCTCTCCTGACGCACCAGATCACCGAGCACATTTTCACCACTGTAAAATATTCTGTAAATAAACCTTTCACTTTTGCACCTGAGCTGCTGTCTTTGTCTGAGTCCTGCAATGTGGGTCAACAAGATCACTGAGCCCGTGACAGGAACAGACTTCACTCACGTGACCGCGGTTGCCTGCTCACGCACGCTGTTTACGTCCCGCCAATCGCCCATGGAGCTAGAAATAGTAAGAAAAATAAAATAAATGTGCAAGCGAGTTAATACCTTCTAGCCATCGAAGCTGCAACTACAAAGCAACTAACCAACCGTATAACTGCTTTGGATTAAAAAAAACAAAAATCATTTTAAATATAAGCCCGATAGCAACAATCAGTTAACTTACATTTAAACCTTTGAAGTCTTTGCAGTAGCTGCTGTCAGCTCCTCAACTGCCATTTTTTGAAAATACTGCAATGTATTCTGGGAAATTTGTGACAGAAGGAAGGCATCAAGGCACCTCCCATGTAGCGGGCCAACTGAGTACAGATGCCTCGGTAGCAAATGAACATTGGAACGCGCCTTGGCGGGTGCCGATGACATATCTCCTAGGCAAACGGGGCAGGACCAAGGCATCAAGGCAAGGGATTTATTTCCTTTAAGTATGATTTTGACATGTGTTTCTCTGTAAAAATTTTGAATAATTAATGTAACCTGTTGTTCCTGGACAGCCTCAGTTTTGAGATATACACTGTGCCTCAATGTCAAGGCGCCTCGCCTACCGAGGCAGTGTCTTGGTAAACGAGGAGTCTTGCTTACAAGGACACTGGAACAGACTTAACTCACATGACCATGGTTACCCGCTTATGCGCTCTGTTTATGTCCTGCCCATTGTAGTAGCATAGTAGCGTAGCAGTATTCATTCAACCATGGAACTAGAAATGTTAATGAAATAAAATAAGAATAAATGTGTAAGTGAGTTAGTACTGTACCTTCTAGCCACCGAAGCTGCAGCAACTAACCAACCGTATAGTTAACTTACATTTAAACTGGAAATTTGCCATTGAAGTAGCTGATGAAGCTCCTCAACCGTCATTTTTTGAAAATACTGAAATGTATTCTGAGAAATTTTTGACCAAGGGAAGGCAACAAGGCACGTCCCATGTATCTTTGGCATGTTAGCTAAACAGCAGACAAATCGAGGACAGACGCCTCCGTAGCACATAAACATTGGAATGCGCCTTGGTGGTTCCTGATGATGTATAACCTAGGCAAGACCAAGGCATCAAAGCAAGGTTCCTTGACATTGAGAAACACCCACAGTTTACATCCAACAGGAACAGCAAGTCTGCAACAGTGGTGACTGCAACATTAAAACAGCACAAAGTTTCAAAGTGTCATGAAAATATTATTTTATAAACCATTACAATATCAGCAATTTGCAATTGTGATGTTCTTTTAGCAGAAAAATTAAGAAAATCCTGTTAAATGTGACCTCTGAAGAATAAGAATAAAAAGTGCTACATTTTGCTGCTTATTTTTGCATATGTAAATAACAATATAGAAATTTCAGCCAATGACCAGGCAATATGAAAATTAAAGTAGTGTGATGGTCTATAAATAAACATCTGTAAGAACTGCTCTGACATTTTGGAGATTTGAGCTGTTTTAAGATGGCAGCAAATCTCTTTGTGTTTAGTTATATTTAGTTGATTTAGTTCTCAGTCATCATGGATGTATACTCTGTTCAGGATTCTATCTATTATGGATTATTATTTTTATTTTTACATAGATACAGGTTAATGGCTGAAAATTATCTTTAGTCAACAAATACCACTGAGAAAACAAATCTCATTACAGAAATGACATCAGAAGCGTCATACAGGAAGCATATTTTATACACGCTTGCAACTACAACCTCAAATCTAAAACATTGTGTAAAATGTAAAAAAAAAAAACAACAACCAGAAAGCAGTAATTAACCTCCGCTAAGGAGGTAATATTTTCATCTGGGTTGGTCTGACTGTCAGCAGGATAACTCAAAAACTTACGGATGGATTTTGATGAAACTTTCAGGAAAGGTCAGAAATGACCCAAGGAACAATCAACTAAATTTTGGGGGTGATCCAGATTACCGTCTGATCCAGCAATTGTTTTAAGGATACGGACATAGTACTTTCTACAATATGTCCAAGTGCTGCTCTGCGGAGGTCTGCACTCTCAGAGTGCTTTTCTAGATCATAGAAAATATTATCTGATTTTAAAGTTTGATGGCAGAAACACACTTCAAAAAGGTTTGAACTGAGGGAAACAAAATGCTCAAAAAGAAATTGGCACAAGTCAAAAACAACTAGAGGAACATTTGACAACTAATTTGGTTAATTAGTCATGTGCCTTAGCTTTTACTGGTATAAATGGAACATTTCCGAGAAGCACAGGCGGTCAGATGTAAAGCTACGCAGAGATTCACCAATCTTATGACACACTGCATCTTAAAACTAAGAAAAATGGTCCTCAAAATAAAACTGTGAAGACTTTCACAATTAATGGTGTTTCCCCCATCTTTAGATTGAGCAATAAAATATGTGTTTATGAAATTTGCAAATCACTGTGTTCTGTTTCAACATTTTACAAAGCATCACAACTTTTTGGTGAATAGGATTAGTAAACAATTTCAGTTTTAGTAATTTATTTTTAAACTTTTGTGATAAATCTTAGTGACATTTGCTCTAAATGTACTTGTTATGATTTTGTTTATTGAAAAAAAAAAACTGTGTTAAGTTGAGATTGGAATAAACTACCCATTAGGCTGTCATATAATAAATTTAAATTCTGCCTGTGTGCTTGTTATTTGGAGTCTCAGCTTTAGAATTTTGATTTCCATGACCTGTTCCTGTTGAATATTGTTTATGTATTTCTTAATACAGAGAGCGTGGGTTTGCAATGATTAAGGGTCCTCATCATTTGTTTATTATTGCAGGTATTTTTATCTTTGTTTTCAGTTAGTTTTAGGAATTACAGTTTACCAACACCTGTAGTTACACAACAGGGCTTTCTAGTTTGTTCTCTTAGTTCTGGGTTTCTAAATCATATCTTGTTTTAATTAACTATTTTACTCACAGTAGTTTATCACGGTCTTTTCTATTAGTATTCATGTAATGTGTCATGAACATTATTTACCAAGAGTTGTAGTGAGTTAAAAAAGGAAAGAAGTTTGACATAATTCCATGCATTGAACAAAAACAGTCAAACAAATATTGATAAATTGCGATAAATGTCAGTACAAGTCATAACTTTCTTTATTTTAGTCTTTGTTTTTCTGTTTAGATTATTCACTGTGTGATTTAGTTATTTAGTTTGCTCTGTGTCTGTCAGGATCCATGTTCTGTGTGATAGTTTTGTTGTTTTTCTTGTCCCATGTGATTCTTGTATATTTTCTGGTTTATTTTGATGACATTCTGTGCTCCCAGTTCTCCTAGTGTCTCAGCTATGATTTGTTCCCTCCTTATCTGTTCCAGGTGTTTCGTGTTGGTGTTAATTACTTTCTTTGTTTTGTGTCTGCTTAAAAGAGGTGTGTCTGTATTTGTTTGGTGTCGGAGTATTGTTGATTACGTACCGTTGCTGTCTGCTGTTCCTGAGTTGTTTTTGTGATCCTGTGCCCGTGAGTTTTGCTGCCTTGTCAGCGTTTTCTTTATTAAAATCTTGTTTAAATGTTTAATTCCGAGTTCCCAGTGTCTCCCTGCATTTTGGGTCCTAACCTTCCACCTCAGCTCATGACAGTGTCAGGTTTTTCTCTGCTTCTGTTCCCTCATTCTGTCACATCTGACTGACATCTGTTTTGATAATCTCCACTGAGTTCTTCCTCAGCTGCTCTGAGTTCAGTAATCACTTTGTCCCAGCTGAAATACTCCCTGGTTTCTATTCCTGCCAGGTACTGCTATCACTCACTGCTCCTTCTGTTTTGATCCTAATTATTATTATTATTTTAAGTTTTTTACTGTTAAGCCAGCTTTTATTTTGTTATTTAAAGTATTTACTTTGTGAATCTAGTTCCCCTGCATCCTTTCTTCTGGCATTTTAGGTCCATTCACCAAACAGCCTGACACAATACTTAAGCCAACATATTTCTGGGACCCAGCAAATAAAAATAAAAGCTGGGTTAAGTAGAATTTACTTGTTGTGAATTGTTGCATTTTGACTTTATTAACTATGTTTACAACAGTGAATAGAGTAAATGATATAGAGAGCAAAAGACTCCATAAGAATATAAATCACAAGCAGCGTAATGACAAAGATCTCTGCGTTTCCATGTTTCATGTCAATGCAGATATGCACCATTAGTGTTGAAGCAACAGGGACTCTTCGATCTACTGCGAATAAATGTTAACTCCCAGACTTTGGTCCATTAAGAAAAGCTATTTGTCACCCAGAATTCAAATTAGTTTTTTTTTTTTTTTTAATTTTCAGCAATTACAAGTCAGCTGGAATAATGCTGTTCTAACAGAATTACACTTTGGAGTGACTATTTTGGAAAAAAAAAGTTTGTTTATGATATTAAAAGCAGTCATTTTGTTTAGGATACAATTGGTCTTAGTACTCCAATTCAAATTAAAACCTGATTTAACTCAAGTTAAAGCCCGTGTAAAGTAACAACAAATGTGTGTTCTGAGTTTGTCACTGCACAGGAATATTAGTTATTAGTCATCCAGCCAAATTTGAATGATTAAAAACACTGCGAAGCATATGAAATTTGGTTACAAAATAATGAAAAAAGGATCAGTTTTCTCTGCTCTGAGACGCTGGGGGCGTGTCCGCTGCAGGCGCTGAAACCTATCTGTCTCATCTTCTAGCAGCACCTCCTTCTCTTCCCCACATCACTGCATTTCCTCTGTTTCTGAGTTCCGGCTGGTTCATTAAGTTTGAGGTTCTACCCACATGTAAAACTGCGCATTGTACGGTTTTATATGACAAGAGCAGCAGGGGGCAGGGTTATCCTGAAGGGCAGCCGCGTGACGACACGTTGGCTGCCCTTTTAGACCCGCCCATAAAATCCTGAAACAGAAAACTCTTGAAACGCAATTTGAAGGCTAGCTCCACAATTCAGTTTTTAATTGTTGGGAGTTTTTTCACATGTTTAGAACAGTACATTTATTATGTTTATAATGTGGTTAGAAGAAAATAGCAGAATTCCCTTTACACGGTCTTTAAATCTTTCAAGTTAAGGTCGTAATTGAAATGGACACTTTCTATTTTCTAAACCCACTTTTTTTGTGTTCAGGGTCGTTGGGAGCTGCTTTTTATCTCCAGCAGTCAGTGGGTGAGAGGCGGGGTTAAAGCTGGACAGGTCACCAGTCCATTACAGGTCCACATAGAGACAAACAACCAGTCACACCAACAATCACATCTAAGTACAATTTAGAGTCACCAGTTAACCCTGTAAGTCCCAACTTATTAAAAAATAGCCAGAAAATTCTGATTATTTGGAACTGGGATGTTTACGAAGCCGTATCACGGCTGTATCACGTTATTTATAATAGATTTTTTGTATCACATTTATTAAATTGACTATCTTTACGGTTTAATTGTAATATAAAAAATTTGTTCATAATAATGCATTAATCCATATAATAATGATGATTTAACCAGAAAAAAAAGGCAAGTGGATCATTTACTGGGAGCAACCATGTTAGAAATGATCAAAACTATGTAGCAAATATGATACAAGGGGCATTATAGGGTTAACCTCAAGCATATTTTTGGTCTGTGGTATGAAACCGGAGTCCTTGGAGAAAACCCACATGCACGAGGAAAACATGCAAGCACCAGCTGCGCTGCCAACTGCACCACCTTGCCACCCCTGAAAAATGCTTCCTTATTTATAAGTTATGTCTCAAACTAAGAGTAAAAAAACATTTTCTATCCTGTGTTCAACAACACACACATACACAAAGCCTCTGAGGGCCTCATATAATCAAGAACCGAGCACCCTGACAGACAAACATCCATCCGTCCGTCCGTCCGTCCATATATGATTGACCAAATTCCTCATTTTAACCAGGACAGTTTTGTGTTGGGGAAGATGTGAGATATTCTCACAGTGTTAGAAAGAGCCAACAGCTTTGTCAGTCATAAATTCTCAGACATTTGAAAGGTTCCCAAAACATTAACCAAGAGTGCTTCCTGCTCAGTGACAGGAAGCAAACAACAACCGGAGGGAGAGAAAAACAAAGTAGAAATCTTTCTTGTTTTGAATATTGTGATCTGAGCTGATCACAGTGTTACACCTTTTAGCATTTAGCTTTCTGTTACATGCTTTAAAAACACAATCCAGCTTTAAACTCTACCAGTCTCACAGTAACAGATGTAATAATACTGCCTCAATTTTTACATATTCTCACTGCATTCAAAATGTATTACATAAAAATCATGATATTTCAAGTCCTTGTTTATCCTTGGAAATGCACCATACTGTGGAAGAAGATGGAACCCTTTTCTATGATTAAAAAACTTTTGATCGCTGTTACAAAGCTCTGATTAAATGTATAAAGAAGTGTCATGTTATGTAGTGCTTTTCATTAATGAAGCTTCTACATGAGACTACAATGTAATTAAAATGTCTTCCTAGGTGATCACTGGCTATTTCATAAGAATCTTCTCAGTAACTGATGATTGGTGGATGTAGGATCTTAATACCATTAGATTGTTGCAGCCTAACAACCAAGTCTTGTGACAGTTGCTTAATTTTCTGATAGAGAATGGAAAACCTAGAATTATACACGTTCATGCCTGACACCAACTTTGAAGAAACCTCCTGCATGGCCTGTGTGCAAGCAGTCACACAGGCCCTGTTATCTGACCTGCTACTGTTCTCAGACTTACACATTCTCCCTCAGAACACTTTGTTTTTCTTAATCCAAGGTAATTCCAAGGCGCCAGCCACTACTGGCTCAACTGATTTGGGAGTGATGATCCATGTTATCTGTTTTTGCTGTTTCTAAGTGAATAAAGACACTGAGCTAATGAGGGACCAGCAGAGTTCTCAGGGCTGTCTCGCAAAGATGATGCGAGAGCTGATTCTCTCCTCGGCTGAGTTTTGAACCAAACTTCTTGAGTGATCGTATTTCTTATATTTATAATAATGGAAGGTTTTGATAGAATAAGGAAAAAAACCTAACATTTTCTTGGTGCCGTGACCCGGATTGCAACATACTCCATCGCTGACGGAAGAGGACGACAGCTGAAGACCGCATGCAGCCAGGAGAGTCATAGGACCCTGGTGGAAAGTCCCGGGGGCTGAATTGCCAGCTGGGCCAGCTCTATAGGTCGACTTCAACCGCGTGATCTGGAGAGTGCGAAGGCTGCAGGAGGTCAGAAAAATAAGCTGAAGCTGCCTTTAGGAGCCTTATAGGTCAACAATAAAACTTTTAAATCAATCCTAAAACAAAAAGAATTTCGAAACGCAGATTAAGCTAACTTGAATTTTTTTGGTCTGTGGGAGGAACCAGAATCTCTAGAGAAAACCCCCGCATGCACGGGGAGAACATACAAACTCCACGCGGAGCGTTTTTTTTTAACCATGGAACCCTGGACCCACACAACCGATAAATAAATATGAACCTCTCAGCAGTGGCATGTCTGTTATTACTTTTACTGTCAATTTGAGTTGCCATGGAGATGCAATTTAACAAAACTGACACACCAAAACACCACAGGACAGAATGGAGAATCCTTCAAATCCTCTTAAAGATTTTGCTCTTTGAAATCTAACTCCTTCACTATCCTCTCAACTAGAAACATCCTTCAAAGATATCAGCCCTAAAAATTAGTATTAGTATCAGAAACATCTCCATTTCATCTCTCTCTCTTGAAAAGTGCAGCTGCGCACCGCCCCAAACCCTATCTGCTTTCCCAAAAGTGTGGTTAAATCTAGCTCTCTGATTGGACAAGGCTGCGTCAAACTGCGTTTAAGGTTTAATTTGATTTAAATGTGCGTTTGTTTATGACCAAGATAAATATACATCAAGACTAAGATGAGATTTTATATATTTTTCCCACTCTAGGACATAAAGAGTTGTCCACTATGTCACCAAGTATTTGCTCACTGGGCAATTATTGGTTTTACATAACAATTAGTGGGAGAGAACTGAGCCATTATGCACCATAAGGACATAATGGTACCTTCTCTTGACTCAATGATTTCAGAAGAATCAGGTCTAGGCTTCCTGATTCCCCATCGTCTGTTTTTACCTGCTCTGAATTTTTTCAGAGCGCACCCCCCCACCCCTCCAGCCTCTGGGCCTTCGCAGCTCTGGCTCTCTGTACTTGTGAAAGCTGCTGCTTAGAGACCGTTTGCAGCTGCAGACACTTCCAGCTCCATTCCGGGGGAGAGGAAAAAGCAATTCCATGCTTGGGCCACACTGAATGCATCTCTGTCAGTTCTGCTTCTTGATGCCCCCAAATCACATCCTCCCTCTCTCTCCACCCATCGGCACTCCCATCAGCCTCGGCTGTCCTGTGATCGGGGAGTAAGAGAGCGTCAGCCCCCAGAAGTGAAATGAGGATGTGCTTTACATGCTCCCTTACCGTCCCATCCTCCTTGATGTCACTCACTTCTGTTCCCTGGCACTTGCAATTTCGCGCTCTGCAATAAAAACTCCACACTTCACAGAGGAGCAGTCACAGCGTAAAGTTATAATATACTTTCTGCTCAGATGGACTGCACGACGTGTCATTCTGTGATAAATACACTTGACGCAACTGACCGTTATTGCTTTTGCAACTCATTCGCTTTTAAAAAGCAAATTTTTAACACAAGGGGTAATTAATTTTGTTTCTCCCGTTAAACTGAGAATATTTTTACATTAGTCAGTGCTGAAGATGAGGAGCGTTTTAATCATTTGACAGTTTTTATTCCCCTGAACTATAAATATTTTTGGCTTGACACAACTGATGACACAAACTTAATCAGTTTAAGATGCTCTGAGCAGAAAACCTTCCACATGTCTGACACAGCTGACTAGAGGAAACCTTTACACTGTTAACCTGCCAACTCACCTTCAGGAGACTTAAAACACCTTAACTGCTCAGTACTGACTGTTGTGTACAGTATCTTAATACACAGACACACATTTCAACTTGTCATCCAGAAGTTGTTGTAGTTTACATTCCACTCATTTTTACCCTCAAACATTTTATCATTATTTCTGCTGACTGAATTTGTTGCTTTTCCTTTGTGAAAAAAAAACAGTGACACATAATTTTTTAACACGATGAAGGCACAGAGGATGATTGATGGCAGCATATTGGACGGGAAAATAACGTTCTGGGCCGTTAATTTTACTGAGTCAAGGAAGCAGCCTCAGACTGTCAGCACAGGAAATGAGAAGGATTTATCTCTGGCCCAGTGTCTGTAGCTTTCATACACTGAGATGCATTTTTACGGACCACAGTGACGGGCTGCAAATGTTGTTCAGGTCTCACTTTAAAACTAAATTAGACTGAGAAGACCTCAAACTAAAATATTTACTAGGAAGACAAATCCCATAAAAGGAAACTTTTCTTTTCTGGCAAAACTATACAGAACAATAGAAATGCAAAAAAATATTTGCAATATAAGCTGTTTTATTCTGTTTCATTTTTGAGTATTTTTTTAAACAGGAAACTTGCTTTGAAATGAAAAATCTTCTCCAAGATTGAAGACATTGAAATATTTGTGACATTTGTATACAAAAGTATTCATGAAATATTAAAGGTCTATAATTCCTTGGAGGAATGCATATTGCCCATCACCTCTCATGCATGCCAAAGTTTTGAACCAAAAGCAATTTATTTATTTTTTTAGTTTTAGCCTTTTTAGTCAAATCTTGTAAATCACTGTGTCCAATCTCACACAGTATTGTCAGATCTCCAGCCTTCGGCATTGTAAATTACTTTGTCACCGTCACAAAAATTGTTGCTCAATAGCTATAAAACTATAAAGACACCCAGGACTCATCCTGGGTGTCTACTGTCTCTTTATAGTATGAGTGCTGAATGGAAGCTGGGGAGGGTTTAGGTTCTCCTTTTGGGGTGGTGGTGGGCGGCTTGCCTTGGGCGCCGTTGGTCATGGAAGTAGCGGCTGCCGGGTCCCCCTGCCCTTGGTGGGCTGCGGGGAATGGGGTTGCTTATGGGGGCCAGTAGGGGAGCTGGCTCCCTGGGAGGGAATCTCCCCTCCGCTACACAGGGCCTTGGGATGCAGGTTCTCTCCGCCCTGGTGGCAGAGTGCATCCCAATTTGAACCCACAGCTTAGACACTCTCTCTAAAAACACATTCACATTACACATGCAGCATGTGGAATCGCGCTATGGCTCCCTGGAGCGCCTGTACTGCGGTTGCGGGGCTACTGCGCTGGAGGTTGCCTATGGTCTTGTCTGGGAGGGGGCTTTGGTTTCTCCTGCGGTGGCCTGCCTAGGCTCTGCCGCTCCAGGGTTTGGGCCTGGATCCCTTGGGCTTGGGTCAGCCCTGTGGTCTGCTTTGAGGTCTGGGGGCTGGGGCAGAGGTTTTCCACACCCACTGTCAAACAATTTTATGGAGAAACCTTATGGTCACGGTCGCGTCCATGCACACAGGTGTGCACACAGATATTCACACTCACTCACTGGTTTGGGCTGCAGCTGCCACTGGGGGATGTTGTGTGTTAAGCAGTATCATTATTTGTGTGTGTCCACAATGATATCAGTGTTTAAATATAGATGTTGGTCGATGCTGTGGTGTCTCTGCTCTTGTTTTTGTCTCTCAGCAGGTGTAGAAGCAGATTTCTTTCTCTCCTAACTTCTCTTCTACCTATTCTTATTTTTTTTCCTCTCCTTTCTTTTTCTTTTTCCTCTAATTTCCTCTCTACTTTGCCATGTTCGCTGACTAAAAAAAGTTGTAATAAAGTAAGAGACCGAAGACAACCATCCAGGCTTCTTCATGTTTGTCTCTCATGTTTGTTTACACTGAAATCCCATCTGACTACATGAGATTTGGAATATTGAGCGTGAAGAAGCTGATACCAACATCTAATTAGTTGTGTAGTGTAATCAAGATATTTACCTTAATGGTGACAATGGTGAACAACACCATCAATTACCTAAAGAAATACACTTAAATATAGAAATTAACAACAATATGTATTTAGTTCAAAACACTTTAAATCACTTTCTGACATGTTGCGTTTTTTTTGGTCTTCTGTCTTAAACTATTAAATTTAGTTTAGTTTAAAAAAACTCTAAATCAAATGCATGACAATCCTAAGAAGCTGATTCAGTGTACCAAATTTCGATGTAGTTAGTCCATAAAGGCACGTAAACATAACTGAAGTAGCTACAATCAAAAATATTAGCTACAAATGTTACAAAGATGAAAAGTATGTAAACAAAGTTTAAAAACTTTATAAGCATTTAAAAACACACTGTATACTAACATCGGAATCACTGTATCTTACTTGACTGTCAAAATTAACTCAATAACTGCAAAAAACAAAATACAAAATTAGGCACAATACACCATTTTGATACATTAAATCAAGTCTGTGTCTGTTAAAATAAGAAAAAACATAAACACTTAAAAGCCAGTTTAATAATTTAAATGAGACACAGCATTTAGGAAAAATCATACTTATGCACAGACAATTATTCTGAGGTTTGAGCTGATGATCAGTTTCTGCAACTCACTTTATAATTTATTTTGTAATTATTAGGTATTAAACCAGCATGGTCAGGGTTTTGTTACTCCATGAAATCACACCAAGCTGCTGTGAGTCAACACACATACTATTTTCCTTCACTCACAAAAGTCACTGTGACTGACCACTGAGTTAGTAGAGAAGAGGAAGTAAATCATTCACCTTTCAGATGTATGTCCATAAATCTGTGACTGTTCAGGGTCAAATCGCTTTGGGCACAATTCTTCTCAACAGTGAAACTTGTTTTTTCCAGTACTGTGATCTGTAGCTGTTTTCTCACACAGATTTGACCACAGAACAAATTTTAAGAAACTTAATGTAGACCACAGTGTGAAACTCTGCACATTTCAAGCTAAATCTGTCCCAACATAAGCATTTACTTCAATTTGTACCAACATGCTCAGACCATTTAAAGTGATCCTTTAGACCTTTAAACTGGGTTCCACTAGAGAGGTTATGAATTAAATCCTACCTCTTGTTTTGACCTGGTTTTCAAGGTAGTGGCACCATGGATGACATTAGATCTATTAAATGTGGAGAATTGAAGCCATCTTAAAATGTTCTCAAGTCTCTCTAGTTAGGTAGATAGTTATGGTAATCATGAAAAATGTGTTTATTGCTCATGCTAACAGATAAGAGTAGGCCTTAAGACCCTGGTGGAAGCTTAAAGCTCCCAGTTGAATGAAACAAGCAAAATGTAGCTTTTATCCAGTGACTATAAAGTCAACAGCAAAGGTTGTGTTTGCTAATCTAATAATGTGAAGTGCAGGCAAACCTGACAGGTTACACTTTCACTTATTTTCTTAAAAAGGCTGTTTAACATGCTGCCAATCTTAATAGTACAATTAGTCCAAAGAAATTTTGACCCTTTAACTTTCATTCCGGTTTGTGCATAAGGATTGGCCGATTTCTGTATTAAACTCTGTTCCTCCAGTCTAATGATGTGCAAAAAGCTATCTACAACAGGTAAGATATTAATGGGTCATATGTTTTCTGCAGAAGATGAAGAGATCTGTCAGTCTAAGATTATACAATAAAATATTTTATTTATAAATGATGTAAAATGTGGAGATTTATTTTTACCTGAACATAGATAACCAAATCCCCATTCACATGCTGCTTTTGAGACACATGTATAAAAGTTCTAACTCAGATTTTTTAGAAAACGTACACTAGAAGTTCTTATGATGGTCTCATGATACAGATTTTGCACATTTTCTCTATGCAATCAAAGTGAAAAATAAATCCAAGCACACTACTGCCTCAAAGATTTCATGGAGTGGTTATAACATAATTCTCAGCATCTTTGGGATTTCTGCTGTCAAAACTTCTATCAAAGCCTCAATAGTTTTCATGCAGAAAAATATATTTTGTGTTGCAAGTCTCCGCTGCACAAAAGTCTCATTAATAGCTCAGTTGTTGCTGTTCTAAGCCTTGGTAGATAAAAAAAACATTGCCAAAGAAGCTCAAACTATGAGCATGTGTTAAAGGCCAAGGAGTTGCTGTTTTGTGACTGTCAGGATGTATGCAGGTTGCCGGCACTGCTCACAGACATCATTTGATTTGATCCATTAACACCCTGTCAATTGCACAGACTCCTTATTTCAGACAACATATAAAGAGAAGGCCTTGATTGTTGCTTGCACTCCAAGGGCTTGAACTCAATCTGTGCAGAAGAAAAGAAGGGCTGTCACACAGACTCTGAAAGAGAGATGGTGTGGAGTCCTGATTGCTATGTAGTTACACTGTTATTCCCCGGAGGAGAAGGGGTGAACAACAGGAAACTCGCTATCATTACCACCTTGTTTGTAATTTCAAACTAGACATGACAGGAGAGTGGCAACTGGAGAAGTTTGTTGTTCAGTGAAAAAGAACAAAAAAAAGCTGACAAAAAGTGAATTTTATAATCTTTCCGAGCATTTGGAAACAACTCGAAGACTTCTTGTGGTAAAAAAGTTTAAAACATAACCTCTGGAGATTATACTGCCAGGACACAGAACCTGCATCACAATCAATACTGATTCAGGGACTGCAATAATATTTACAGAATTTGTGAAGAATGAATCAACACAGTTTGATTGTTAATGCAGACGGCATACTTTAAAAATTATAGACAGATTAAAAGTTTTGTGAGGTTTCAACATCATTTAACAGGAAGTAGTTCTATCCCCCCCAACACCACCACCACACACACACAAACTCCATGCAGAAAAGCCTAAGCTAGATGTTAAACCTGCAACCCTATGAGGTGACAGTGCTGACCAACTGCACCACGCTGCAATCTTAAATGAATATTTCTCATCTCGTTACCAAATGTCTTGAGTTCTTATGTCAATGGGTGAAGTAGAGAGTAGAAAAGACAACCCTCTCCTGCTTATTAGGTAGAAACAGTCTCTTATGGACAGATGGGTGACTTCAAAAGAAAAACTTTTTATTTCAGAAAGCAGGGTTGATAAGTTTTTCAGTTTTATTAAAGTTACTGTCTTCTTCTGTTAGAGGGTGGAAGATTGTTCCAGTAGTGTCACTCTGATATCAGCAGGAGACCAGAGGTAAGTGTTCATTCTTTTTACACCTGTATGAAGAACATAAGAACTCTGTGGCCAGCTTAAGGCAGAAAATCACCTCATATTCCTAAGAATTTGTCAAGTTACTCATGTGGCAGCCATGACAACATCCTCTATGAACAACCTGCAATGAAACAATGCCTGTCTCCATGAATGTTTGTGAAATCCAGATTTTGCAGGAAAAGAGAGATTTGTACAAACTCATTGTATGGGTCATTGTGACCAGGGCTCATATATATGAACTGGTAGATTTGATTAGTTCCTTTATCTGTAACAACAGGTTAGCAATGAGACCATCAAAAGGAGACAGGGCAGATAAGTGTTAGTCTTGAACAGTCCAATCTCACACATGATTAACACTAGTTTAGTCAGTTTGTTAGTGTCAGAAGATTAAAGTCACGAAGATGCCCACTTGTTTCATAAATTCATGCTGTGCTGCATTTAGCAGATAATTACTGATAGGCAAAGTAAATATTTTATATTATGCCACAAGTTAGTTGTAAAATTAGTGGAGAACTTGTTTTTGTTAGGATCTCAGCAGCTGGTGTGTGGTGTTTGTTTTGTTGCACTAACTCTCATTGCAGGGCGTGGCAGCAGCTGATAAGTGACTGCAGGTGTGGCTCGTTACCCAGCTCAGGAGAGCTGGGTATTTAACCAGAGGAGGAACTACGCACTAGATGGCAGCACCATTACCCATGTTACTGAACCCCTGTGTTTGACTGTTTTCCGGTAACCACGCTGAAGACCTGACTTTTCTTATATTCCCCACCACAGAAGCTCCCATCGTTTTGGGATACCCCTGGCTACAGCTCCATAATCCACAACTCAACTGGTCCTCCAAACAGGTTTGAACTTTTTGAAGTCGGAACTTCCGGCCTGCGTTTCAGGTAAAGGGTCCCCAGCAAACCCACCTGAATTGTGTAAGGTTCCGGTACCTGTTATCATGACCTCGGATAGGTTTTTAGTAAGGAACGAGCTGTGTCACTTCCTCCACACCGCCCATATGACTGCACCATAGACCTGCTACTAGGTGCACCTCTATCCTCGGGCCGACTTTTTAGCCTCGCTAGGAAGCAGAGAGAGGCCATGGAGGAATACATCAAGGACTCTTTGAAGAACGGCCTTATCAGACCCTCTTCCTCTCCCGGTGCAGGGTTCATCTTTGTGGAGAAGAAGGATGGAAGCCTCCGGCCCTGCATTGATTAAAGAACCCTTAACAACACAACAATAAAGAACAGGTACTCACTCTACCTTATCTTCTCTGCACTAGAGCCTGCACAGCGGGCTACGATCTTTAGCAAACTCGACCTACGCAACGCGTACCACCTGGTTTGTAAACGTAAAGGAGACGAATGGAAGACCCCCATTGGCCACTTCGAGTATCTCGTCATGCCTTTTGGTTTAACCAATGCCCCTGCAGTTTTTCAACACCTGATTAATGATGTCTTGTGTGATTTCTTACACAGATTTGTCTTTGTTTATCTGGACGACATTCTCATTTTCTCCTCTGATCCCCAAACACACAAGGCTCACATTCGCCAGGTTCTTCAGCGGCTGCATAAACAGTATTGATGTGGCTTGGTGTGATTTCACTTCATGAAAAATGCTTGCATGACACAAACCTGTTGCAAAAAAAAAATCCTTCCCCCCTTGCAAAGAGGGGGAAGGATTTTTTTTTTTTTGCAACAGGCTGGGAACAGGTTTCCCCCCTTGTAAAGAGGGGGGAAGGGTGCTGGAAAGTTATCAGAGACGAATACACAATCTGGTGACAAAGACATAACAAGGCTGACTGTATATGTGGGTGGAGACAGGTGAGCAGCATGAGTCATGATTGTGAGAGCATGACATGGACAGAACAGAAAAAACAAAACAAAAACATGAATAGAATAATTCTGATGACAGTATGGGTCACATTTCTATCATTGTATAATTAATTTACTTTTTTTACTTTATTTTCAGAAGTATTTTAAAAGTAAACAGGAACAGTGTCTGTGAACTACTACCAAGAAGTTTTAAATTAAAAATGTACTATATAACAACGTGAAAGGTTTAAATAAAAAAATACAAATTTTTGTTTGCAAAAAATAGAATTGCTGACTTTTTGGGATTATTGTTGATTTATATGACCTTTAAATTTATGATTTTTATATTAATTTAATCTCACAACTGATCAAAATACCAAATAACATGTAAATGAGGTGCACAGAGAATTTAATGGTCACATTATTTAAAAGTCAGCGTAACTCTTAATGTTTTACCTTATTTTGAATAAAGAACAAATAGATGCAGAGTGAATGTTCTCATTTTGTCTGTGTAAATTAGGTACTTCAGAATATTATATTTTGCTGAATTTCTGTTAACCAACTTGCTTCATTTTATTCACTTTATTACTACCTTTTAATCTCACTTAGAAGGATCTTGTTTTATTGTCATTAGTGATCAACAGGTGCAGCTGGTGATCTGTTACATAAATGACCAGGACGTCACCAGTAGAGAAGTAATCAAACTGAGCTGTTAAACCAGGGTTTCTGTCTTTAACAACCCTTTAACCAAAAACATAAACAACTGCCTGCTACGCTAACATCTCCAGGAAAAGTGGGTCCAAATTAATGGCAGTGGCTTTCCTGTTCAAACACATTCATCATGCAGTTTTAGCACTTTAATTGGCTGTTCTTGTACAGAATGTAACATCATAATGAAAAACAGTTTTTCAACCTCTTTACAGAACAGATAACTAATAAATCAAAGCATTTTCATATAGGATGATTTGTTTTAAATAATTTTTAAAGTACAAACAAATTGCTTTGGAAATTTTTGGAGGCATAAATATAATTACATAAGACTTAGCCCCATTGGTTCTCCACCTCGGTCCTTGAGTTAATGTCGTTGCTCCATCTGCTTCAGATGCTGCAGCATGAGAGGCTATCCATCTGTTCAATCCACGTCTCCCCGTCCTCGAGCGATATGCTCTGTTCGGAAGTTGAGTACCCAGGTGTTCCTCGTGCTCCTATAAAAGACAAGTACCTCCAAATATGAAGCACATGCAGTCTATATCCTCTGTATTCTAATTTTTATTTAACCAAATGCTCTCTTCTCTTCACACTGTTTCTGAATAACCAGTAAGCTCAGTTTAAATAAATAACGAGAGATTTCAGTTTCTTTTCTTCTTTGACAGAAGTCAGACTCATATTTCTTATGAGCAAATGAAACTGACAGAAAACAGATGTACAAGCTCTCACTGAAGCACAACATATCTGAAAGACAGACACCTTGAGAAGACCTGTTATGGAAATCTGAAGTGAAGGTCTGCTGGGAACACATTGTGAAAGACAGACAATAACTGCAATCTTCTGACATATAGCCTAGTAATCTGCTAGCTCTGAACGTGAAGATATTTCACAAAAACCTTCATCCATCTGATTAAGCATCAAAACAACCTGCAAAGGTGTGAGAACATTGTTTCTGCAGGTTCGGAACTGAAACCCCTCTGACACTCTAAAGTAAAATTTGATTAGAATTGCAATTATTTGAAAATAGTTTGTTTCAGCCTTTTAAACTCTGAAAATCATAAAAATTTAAACTAGTGAATTTTCATCTTTATCAGTAAATCATTAAAATGCTGATCAAATATTCAAAAGCATTTTGGAGTTTCAAATCAGTGTCATTTAAGTGCATGTGTTACATGTCAGACAACAAAGCCAGAAACTTTTAATTGGTGTATGAACCCAGAATTTTTACTACATTAAAGTGATGGCGTTGTGTTTACTTCAGTTTCCTAATGAAAACAAAGTGAGCACTAATGGTACCATGGTGTACAGGAGGTACATATGGACGAGGTTCACTTCCAGCGTTATTTCCGTCTGTTCCGTGCCCTGTTTGATGACTTCCTGCTTCATTCAGGTTACGTGAAGTGATGTCACTACAATGAGACGCTCTGATTGGTTGACATGCCGCTTCAAGAGCGTTAAAAGTCCAGCTAGCTGAACTTCTGTGTTGGTCGTGTTTCAAGTGTCAACACCTGAAATACTTGAAAAGTTTGTAAAGTTGATGCTGCTAACGCTCACAAAGCGACGCAGAGACTCTGACGCTCCTCTGATGGACTCCACCATAGACGTTACATGTAAACTTGACGTTTCTGACATTGACGGTTGGGCCGGTGTGAACGCACCTGAAGGGACAAATTTGTAGCAAGGGACTTGACAGGTACATCACAGTTTTAACATCCATCCATCCATTCTCCAAACCTTATCCTTCCTGTTCAGGGTCGCAGGGAGCTGGGGTCTCATTTATAAAGCTTGATTACGCACAAAACAGGGTCGGAAAACTGCAACTTTCCACGCAAACTTTGGGATTTATAAAAAAAACGTAGCGGAAAAACATGCGCAACTTTAAGTTGACTAAGAACCTGGCTAACGCACATTTTGAAAATGGAGAGCACCTGCTGTGCTGCTGCTGAGAAGGATAAAATTATTAAAACCACCAGCATTATCGATTGTACTGTTTTGTGCACGCACAGAACAACAAACAGACCCCCCCCCCCTCCTCCCACACACACCTACACACACACAGCCCCCGCCCTGACATGCAGAATATCAGCAAGGGGGCAGATTGAGACAAAGTGTCATTTATAGGACCAACACAGAAGGCATGATTTTTTTTTTTTTCTTTAATTTTTAATTCTTTAAGTGTTCCTAAATTTCAGTCAGGACATCACATATTTTGTGGAGTTCTTCTCGCACTTCGTTCACCGCACTAATCATGTCCCTCTGTGCCTGCAGGACAGCTTTAGTTAGCACCCGGCCACCTCCAGGTGTGCCATGCGCACTGGTGGGACAGGCCGACCCTGCAGCCATATCTTCGGTCGCCGCCCGGGATGCTGTGGCAAGCCATCCTTTTTTTGCCTCCACCTTCAGATCGGAATTTTTTTTTATATCTGCCACAGATCTCTCTGAAGAACTCACAACTTTGACTGCTTCAGCAACGCTGTGCCACTCCGTGGATTTTTTTCTTATCTGTTATGCCACTGCTGTGACCTCCAAAAAGCACTTCCTTTTGTTTTTCCACCTCACCCACAAGTACACCATGTTTTATAGGTCACAAACTTACTTGGCGTAAGTAGATTTTTTTTGCTGAGCTTAAGTACAGTTTTAGTAAGGATTCTACGCAAAGTTTTATTAATGAGACCCCTTGTGCCTATCTCCAGCAGTCGTGGGGGAAGAGGAGGAGGACACCCTGTACAGGTTGCGTCCATCATGGGGCCACATATAGAAAAACGACCACTCACACATACTCACCACCTAGGGACATTTTAGAGTAGCTAATTAACCTCTTGCATGTTTTTGGACTGTGGGAGAAAACCTGAGTCCCTGGAAAAAGCCCACGCATGTACAGGGAGAACATGCAAACTCCATACAGAAAGACCCCAGCCTGGATTTGAACTTAGGACCCTCTCGCTGCAAAGCAACAGCTCTACCAAAGTTCACCATATAGATGCCCAATTCCCACTAAAACCATCCTCGCTTTCACTTAAATTAAATAAAGGTTTTACAAATCAAACTGTGTTTTAAATGTCCTTTATCGTGCTATTTAACAGCTTTCATCGTCCTGAACGTATGATAAATTGATACCATTGATGTTATAATCAACACTGAAGCTGGAATTGGAAGCTAACTTCAGCGCTGTGGCTGAGTAGACTCCGTATCGTTACAGCTGTGATCACATCAGATCTGTAAGAGTGTCTTTGTCACAACTGGACACACTGGACAAGATTACAAACAAGATTCAGAGTGGGGGACACAATACATGATGTCCCTGTTAAAACTGGCTGGTTGTAAAAATATAATAATTTAATAATTTTTTTTCTTTCCGTTTTTGCATTATTATAATCGTTTGAACATGCCAACAATCCTTTCTGCTTGGACGGGCTTTTAGCTCATGAATCCAGTTAGAATTAATCTCTATTTCTATCAACTGAGGTAGTTCACAGAGCTTTCTACAACAAGTAAGATTATATTTGATCAAATTTGTCCTGGTTGCTGTTGTTTTCCCAACTTATAACTTCACAACATTCAGATTAAGTTAAAATCAACTGGGTGCAGTTATAAAGGCTAAATCCCAGAAACCAGCAGGCTTCTGACCTCAATCTCTGAGCTTTGGTGTCGAGGGAACTCTGTCCAGTTACTGCACTTTATCACCATGTTCCAGGCTTCTGGCTTTGTGCTGCGGGGTTTGCCCTTTACTGAACGTTAATACAACAGACTCTGTGATATCAGATGAGATGGCAAACCTGATGGGGACCACTGTTTCAGTCGCAGTGTGTCTGTTTGTCTACTGTCTGTGTCCAGAGAGCTACTTCTCCAATGCTGGAGGGTACACAACAATCCTCTAACACCTGTCACAGCCAGAAAATTGTCCTTCACAGCAGCTGGATGAGCAAGCAGCCTAGAGGTTGGAAACAATATCACAAGTCCAATGATTTTATTTATAGCCTCAACACAAAGATGAGTTCCTCTGCACATCATCGTCCCTGGGGCTCACGAGGTCAGCTAACAGTGTCACAAAATGTTCTGGCAAATGACATTCTCAGAGACAATGACCCTTGACCTTAAAACTATTCAATGAGCATTTAGGACAATCTATACTCTACCGTGCCTACACAAGAATCTGAGAAACTATAAAAGTAAGTCAGAAACACAAGCAAGATCCTTCATGCTTGAATGCCTTGTACTTTGAGTTTTGTACAACACGGTTTCAAGGGTGAAATGATAGTTTCTAAAAAAATTGACTGTGAAAGATCTGCGTTAAGATTTAGATACGAACCTATGAAAACAACCCAATTCATCGATCAAGGCCTTCCATGTAACATTCAACTTAAATATGCAGATTCACACAGAGGAAAACAGCAGATAAACAGACAGAAATAATACAGAACATTTAAAAATAAAGGATACTTCACTAGAAAAAGGTACCACACCAACCAGCCTGGTGCATCACCCTTCTCTGAGTTACAGAGATGTCAAAACTGTTGATGATATTTTAGCCTGTCTCTTTTTCTGGCCTTGGACTCGTTCATGCAAAGCTGTGCTTATTCATGCCTGTCTGTGTCCCTGGGAGTAATACCCCTCCTCCAAGAGCCTGCAAATACATGCATGAGTGTGCAATCTCAATGGAAACATATTCTTTTACTGCAGCTTTTATCCACTAGTTTTCTAATTTGTTTTTTTTTTTTCAGGTAAAACTTGAACATGCAAAATATTAAAAACAAAATTTATATCACAAAAAGACAACAATCCCCCACAGAAGGTACTTTTTAGATGTTTTCTTTTTTACTTCAACAGAAATCTAACTAATGTACTGCCATCCATCTTTCTTTTTTCTCAAATGTCTTGCCTTTGATTTTGTATGTATGTCTGTATGTCTCGCTGTGTGTGTAAGAGACTGTTGATTATTTTTAGATATCAAGTTGCTTTTTTATTCATCTGTCAGGAGGCATGTTTTTTTCTTTCTGTCAGATTTTTTATTCAGACTGTGATGCTTGTAAGAAAATAAACGGATATTGTCTTGATTTTTAGTTTAGTGTTTTGTATAACTGTTTTTTTTTCTTCCTTTTTTTTTACTGTGAATTTTGGTTATGTAGGTGAGATATTGTATATTTCTGGTTTTGTTCTTGAAATGTCTCAGCCAGTAGGACCACATTAACACTATTCTGGATATTTTTTAACAGATCTACACGATTCTAACCAAATCCTTAAACACCTACTTCACACCAGAAGCTAGAGAAAACATTCACGTTAATGTTGTATCAAAATACAGAGAAAGACTATTTTTACCAATGCTAATTATTCTCCCAAAATTTGTTTTTTTCCTCTTTAAAACCATGTACTATGTCTTCCAAGTTATGAATCTTTTAAACATTCTTTTAAATGACAGGACAGGGATAACATGACTGGTTCAAGCCTGTTTTAAGTCCCACCCTCTCCATGTAAACAAACAGAACATGCATCCAATCCAAAAAATTAATTATAACCCCAAACATTTTTGATGGCATTAACTTGTATTGATTTGTATACTTCTTATACCTTGCAGCTTTGTGTTAAAATATATATTTTTTCATATGTTCAGTTGTTATTTGTTTTTTTTATACTTTAAATTTACTGAATCTGTGACAGCAAGTAGGTGAGACTTTCATCCCTGTGTCTCTGGTGCATGGTGTTTCACTCCAAAAACACAACATGACAGCCTCTTTTAATGAGATATCGCTCATTAACATTATTTTAGCCAAGAAAAATTTCAATATGACTGCCAGTTTTCAAGATGGCCACCAGCGTTAATGACTTCTTACAGTTTTCAAAGGCAACGGCTGTTATATTACAAATAATTCAATAAAAATGTCATGTTTTTCTCAACAGAAGAGGGTGAGGGAGTAAAAATACTATAGTTTCTGTATAATAGTTTTACTATAGCTTATAGTTTTGCTTTAATTTTTCTTTATTTAAAACATTTCTCCTGGTATTTAAAAAAAATCGATTTCAACATATTTGTTGGTCTAAAGTTTAATTAATGTATTCTGAGTTGTCAATGAGCAACAAATTCTTATCATTATTCCCCAAAAATATACAAAAATGCAAAATCTCAACAACAGAAGGGCATATACAGTGGGGCAAAAAAGTATTTAGTCAGCCACCAATTGTGTAAGTTCTCCCACTTAAAAAGATCAGAGAGGCCTGTAATTTTCATCATAGGTATACCTCAACTATGAGAGACAAAATGAGGAAAAAAAATCCAGAAAATCACATTGTCTGATTTTTAAAGAATTTATTTGCAAATTATGGTGGAAAATAAGTATTTGGTCACCTACAAACAAGTAAGATTTCTGGCTTTCACAGACCTGTAACTTCTTTAAGAGGCTCCTCGGTCCTCCACTCGTTACCTGTATTAATGGCACCTGTGTGAACTCGTTATCAGTATAAAAGACACCTGTCCACAACCTCAAACAGTCACGCTCCAAACTCCACTATGGCCAAGACCAAAGAGCTGTCAAAGGACACCAGAAACAAAATTGTAGACCTTCACCAGGCTGGGAAGACTGAATCTGCAATAGGTAAGCAGCCTGGTGTGAAGAAATCAACTGTGGGAGCAATTATTAGAAAATGGAAGACATACAAGACCACAGATAATCTCCCTCGATCCGGGGCTCCATGCAAGATCTCACCCCGTGGGGTCAAAATGATCACAAGAACGGTGAGCAAAAATCCCAGAACCACACGGAGGGACCTAGTGAATGACCTGCAGAGAGCTGGGACCAAAGTAACAAAGGCTACCATCAGTAACACACTACGCCGCCAGGGACTCAAATCCTGCAGTGCCAGACGTGTCAACTTGTCGTGTTTGGAGGGGAAAGAATGCTGAGTTGGATCCAAAGAACACCATACCTACTGTAAAGCATGGGGGTGGAAACATCATGCTTTGGGGCTGTTTTTCTGCAAGGGGACCAGGACGACTGATCCGTGTAAAGGAAAGAATGAATGGGGCCATGTATCGTAAGATTTTGAGTGAAAACCTCCTTCCATCAGCAAGGGCATTGAAAATGAGACGTGGCTGGGTCTTTCAGCATGACAATGATCCCAAACACACCGCCCGGGCAACGAAGGAGTGGCTTTGTAAGAAGCATTTCAAGGTCCTGGAGTGGCCTAGCCAGTCTCCAGATCTCAACCCCATAGAAAATCTCTGGAGGGAGTTGAAAGTCCGTGTTGCCCAGCGTCAGCCCCAAAACATCACTGCTCTAGAGGAGATCTGCATGGAGGAATGGGCCAAAATACCAGCAACAGTGTGTGAAAACCTTGTGAAGACTTACAGAAAACGTTTGACCTCTGTCATTGCCAACAAAGGCTATATAACAAAGTATTGAGATTAACTTTTGTTATTGACCAAATACTTATTTTCCACCATAATTTGCAAATAAATTCTTTAAAAATCAGACAATGTGATTTTCTGGATTTTTTTTCCTCATTTTGTCTCTCATAGTTGAGGTATACCTATGATGAAAATTACAGGCCTCTCTGATCTTTTTAAGTGGGAGAACTTACACAATTGGTGGCTGACTAAATACTTTTTTGCCCCACTGTATAAACATAATTTTGATACCAAAATATTCACAATACTCATATTTTAACCTGGCTCTGCCAGATCTATGTGTAGCCCCCCTCTTGATTCGGACACACACATCTGGAACTGCTCCGTTTGAAACCGTTTATAAAAGGGAGGGACATCTGATTTAATATTTTAATCTGATTGGAGGAGCCAGCAAGTGTCTGCCTTTGATGACTTGTCTTTAGCCAATCACAGTAAATCAAGCTATTGCGACTCCACTCGGGAGTAAAACACACACATCGTTACCACTAAGAAAAGCAAAACACATCTTTACCATCAAGAAATGCACAAAGTTTTTACCTTTGCTCATTTTTCAATGAAGAAATCGTCTCTAGTTCTCCTAAAACAGATTCAATAGCCACTTTAATGCATACATCCACCGGCGCAGCCATGTTTGTTTTGCTTTGTCTGCCAGGGCACTTGCTGCCAATCATACCTGAACACCCACCCCAAAGCACAATGATTGGTCCGAACATTTATTCTACCGAAATAGAGGGTTGTCTATCGAGCAGTAGGCTACAAGACAGATTTTCGTGGGTTTGGAAAACTCAAAATCTCGCGCTGTTCTGCAGCGCAAGGCCTTTTATATTTAACTTTAATACATATATTGGGTCTATTTTTAATATTTTCCATGCTCTTTGTCAAAAACCATATTTTCACCGTTTTGCCTTACAAAAATATAAAGACAATGTATCTCGATAACCAAAAGAGATGTAGGCTTAACTTTGGTATCAAAATGTCCGCAATAACTAACTTTATATTTAACTTTAATACATTTACGTGGCATAAAATTAATAGCTTTTAAAATAAAACTGAAAAACAAAAAAAGTAGCTCATTTCTGGGCGCCCATCTTGGAAAACATTTGAAATTTTTGTGGCTAATCAAGGATTTTTTAAAATTGGTCTCTTGAGATCATATATACAAATTTTGGTGCTTGCATACCAAAGTGAAGTGTTGTAGTGAAAAATTGCAATAACCTGCTCCGCTAGTATGATTATGTTATACAATAAAATGATTCCAAAAAGCATTACAATCAGAACCAACCATAATTTGTGTTTTAATTTGTGTTTGAGTAGGAAGACCTCCACGGACCAGCGTGAGCAAAAACTCCCATCCTCTGTGGGGAAAGGGGAGTGATGTTAATCTTACTCCACAGGTAAGTAAAGAGGATAAAAAGAATGTCACATTACCCTCTTTGTCTTGCAGATGGCAGAGGAAATATGGTGGTCTGGAGTGAGGAGTGGCATTACATGCCAGTGGCATTTCCATGAGGTCAGTATCAACAGCAGGATCCACACGTGAGAATGTTCTGAGATGGAGCATTGAACTAGTGTGGTGTACCCAAACATGTGCAACCACAATTGGTATAAATATTGTATTGTATGATTGTTTCCATTTTGTCTGCTTAAATCTGTTCTCATTCATGTTAGGCTGCCTTTGAATTCCTCATTAAAAGTCTTGTGTTTGCTTTTTGTATGGCTGTATTGGTCTGTAGCCTAGCGGGAGGGAGATTGACTCTCGTTTGGAAGACTGGAGCTCGATTCCGAGTCCTGGCAGAGGCTATATGTCGAAGTATCCTTGGGCAAGATACTGAACCTGTAACTGCCCCCGGGGTGCCACACAAAATGGCTGCCCTCTGTTCCTCAGAAGTATGGATGGGTCAAATGCAGACCCCAAATTTTCCCTAGGGGATTAATAAAGTATATGTTGTTGTTTTTTTTAATTACTGTTATTCTACTTCTCATGAGATGTGTAAACATTTAGTAATGTCTGTTGACATTCTACATCCACAAATACATTTCACTAAGGATTAATTAGGTCCAGTCAGTGTTCAAGTCAAGATGATTTTGTTTAAAGTAATGTCTTACATTACTTTTTTTCATCTCTAATTGCACACTTACATCTGTAATTACAGTGCATGTGCAGATCTGCTTGGATTCTAGAAGATTGTGTGTACGCATCCTTCACAGTGTGTATGGGTGGTAGAGATAGTATTATCTGGGATGTCCTAAAGACCAGACAATGTCACTTGGAAGGATAAAACTGAGCCAGCAATTGAATAGAGGTCCATTATTGCCAGCAGAGGATTTCTGATGATGTTTGTTAAAGCTGTTATAATGCAGAAACATAAAGAGCTGAGAGTACAATACAGTGTGCTTTCAACCAGCTCTGGCTGTTCACGAAAAGAGCTTTCCCAGAGAGAGAGCCAGCAAGCACTGCTTCACACTGGAGATGGGAGGACAAATGGAAAGAGGGAAGAAGTATAAAAAAAAACAAGTGTGTCAGCAGGATAAACAGGTTTCTGTAATAATAAAGAATTTTCCATTCTATCTTAAAAGAGGCCATTTCATACACATTTCAGGACTTTGTGGTTAATTCTTAAGTATTAACCAGTAATATGAAAAATTTTATATCTAAAAAATGTTAGGAAACACTTATGAACAGACCTTTCAATCTGTCTGTGTTAAAATTCGGGCGGTTCCAGCTCCTTCCGTCAAGCTGCTTCTGCTGCTTCGTCAGCAGCTCGTTCAAAATCATTGTTTGAATTTGCTGGACTCTGATTGGGTAACAAACTAGCCTATGAAAGCAAAGAATACTGTTTCCTGCCCTGCTGCGCATGGTAACGTCAGACGTTGTGTCTTTCTGTTTGCCACGTCTTATGCTACAGCTTTTAGCCAGCAGCATGCTTGGCGTGGTTTCAACTGTGGGAGCTGCCGAAAACTAACAAGCAAAGGAGTTGTGACAAAACAGATACAGGCCATTCAGATTTGGGAGAATCCGGGGGTTATCGCCACCTGCGTAGTTTGAGAGATTAAAACTGAAAGAGAAGTTGCTGACCTGTTTTCACACTATGAAGGTAAGAACACCTGTGGAGCTTTTATCTCCATCTACCTCAATCCTCTGCAACCTCTTCACTCACACTAACCAACCTCATGTCCTCCTTCACTACATCCATATGTCTTTAGTCTTCCTCTAGACCTGCCTGGCAGTTCCCACCTCAGCATCCTTTTCCCAATAAACCAACTATCTCTCCTCTGTACATGTCCAAACCATCTCAGTCTTTCTGACTTTCAAAAGACTTTTCAAAACATCTAACATGTGTTGTCCCTCTGATGTCCTTCCTGATCCTGTCCATCCTCGTCACTCCCCAAGAACTTAAACATTGTAACTTCTAACTGTGTCTCCTGTCCCTTCTTCAGTGGTACTGTCTCCAAACCAGACAACATGGCTGGTCTTGCCACTGTCTTCTACGTGTTTCCTGACTATAGGATTGTTAAAAAAGGAAAGTTTTAAAGGTCCTGTATCATGAAAAATCAACTTTTTGGAGCTTTTAACCATGTTGTGATGCTATTTCTTTATTTAAAAGACCTCCAGAGTGGTTTTTGGCTTAATTCGTGCATTCCCGAGTAATCCTCCTGAAACCTGCTCTGAACAGCTGCTTTACTCTCTCGTGTAAAACGACTGAATTGAGCCCCTTTACGTCACAGTGTCGTATCAGGCAGTTCCTGACCAATCCCTGCTGCCCCTGTAGTAGGTACGAGGCGAGCTGCGAGAGTCCGAAACAATTTGTCAGGAGCTCATCACAGGCAGATGTCTAACCTACAGAGTTCCCACACTTCATCCACCTGCTGCTCTTTATTAACATGAGCTGCTAATAAAGACTTATCAACTCAACCCTGCTAATCACATATCAGTATGAATCCAGCTTTACAGCTGAGCTCCACGTCACCGCAGCCCGTCCCACCACTGGATAAAAGACTCAGTCACTCACCCTGCCAGCGCTCAGTCATACGTCCCGTTTGCCACGAGCTCCTGTTAGCCTCCGTGCTGCAGTTTAACCGCCTCATTAATCCAGCCTCAGACCTGTCCCGGGAGATCTCTCTGTCTGCCTCGTTCTTGGCTGCTGGTCTCGCAGTCAGCGTCTAGGGTCGCTGCCTCCAGAAACCCGCTCCTCGCCTACGACCTGTCTCACTTCACCCGTCAGATCCCAGTCTTGGTGTCATCTCCCGGGTCGGATCGCATCCAGTCACGAGTGGACCGTCCTTCCCTCCAGACGCTTCTCACCACCGAGCGTCCTCTGACAAATTAGCACCTCCATTTCGTTGTATTTCATTCTAAAAATTTCTCGTCGAAAATATGCATTTGGCCGCGAGAGTTACAGAAGTTCATTTAGTGTTTCTAAACAGACCAATCGCACTCACAGTTGGGAGGTGGGGTTTTAGGTAAACCAAGCGTTTTTACTTCGTGGTCACATACTAACTCGAGAATATAAGTTATATTTCAGGACAAATGAAGTGAATATAACTCAAACAGTAAGGTTTTATCATATATGTGCCGATCCCAGACGTTGAAAACTGTACACAAGGTGTCTGCCTCATGGATAAAAAGTGGAAGCTGGTTCCACAGGAGAGGAGCCTGATAACTGAAAGCTCTTCCTCCCATTCTACTTATAGAAACTCTAGGAAGTACAAGCAGACCTGCAGTCTGAGAGCGAAATGCTCTGTTAGGAACGTATGGAACAGTAAGATCTTTAATATAAGCTGGACCAAGGTCGTTCAAGGCCTTATACATTAAAAGTAAAATTTTAAACTTTATTCTTCTATTTTTATTTCACAGGGAGCCAATGAAGTGATAGGAAAACAGAAAAAATGTGATCTATCCTTCTAACTCTCATCAGAACTCTGGCAGCAGCATTTTGGATCTGGAGGTCTTTAATAGAATTATTAAAACATCCTTATAATAAAGAATTACAATTACAAGTCTAGAAGTAATAAATGCATGAACTAATGTTTCCGTATCACTCTGATTCAGAATACTCCAAATTTTAGCAACGTCACGCCAGTAAGTCGTCTTGGTAACATACTTTATATGAGAACTAGAAGACATGTCCTGATCAAAGATAACACCCAGGTTCTTTACCTATATGTTGGAGGCCAAATAAATGCCATCCAGAGTAAATAATTGACTACACAGCTTGTTCCTAAGGTTCTCAGGCCCAAAAGTCACAACCTCTGTCTTGTCTGAGTTTAAAAGCAAAAAATTAAGCGTCATCCAAGATTTTACATCATTAAGAAAAGCATGTAATCTCTGTAACTGGTTGGTCTCATCAGGATTCATTGATATATATAGCTGAGTATCGTCAGCATAAAAATGGAATTTTATACCATGTTGTCTAATAATTTTACCAAGCGATAACATATATATAGTAAAGAAGATAGGTCCAAGCACTGAACCCTGAGGAACTCCATGACTCTGGTACAGGAAGAAGATTCATTATTTACATGAACAAACTGAAAATTTTCAGTTAAATATGATTCAAACCAGTTTAATGCAGTTCTCTGAATTCCAATATCATATTCAAGCCTTTTCAATAGGATCTTATGATCTATAGTATCAAACGCAGCACTGAGATCTAACAGGACAAGCACAGACACAAGTCCACTGTCTGAGGCCATGAGAATATCATTAAAAACTTTCACCAGTGCTGTTTCAGTGCTATGATGAGCTCTAAATCCTGACTGGAACTCTTCAAAAAGATTATTACTGTGTAAATGATCACATAACTGGTTTGCAGCAACCTTTTCTAGAATTTTTGAGGGTAGATTGGATATAGGTCAATAACTACCTGAATATCCTGGATCAAGATCAGGTTTCTTAAGTAAAGGTTTAATTACAGCAACCCTAAAGGCCTTAGGCACATATCCATTCATTAAAGACATACTGATCATGTCCAATATCCATGTGTTAATTAATGGGAAAACCTCTTTAAAGAGTCTGGTTGGAACTGAATCAAACATACAAGTAGATGGTTTAGATCAAGCTATAATTTGTGTCAACTCATTGAGCTCAGCTGGACAGAAACTGTCTAAACATGATTTTGTATTACCTTACAGACATGTTTGCCTAATCACCATACATTTTTATGACTATAGTCATTTTAAATTAGTTGTACAGTGGTTATAATGTTAGATTTTCCAAAATTGACCTATCGCTGGCCCCGCCCCCAAAACGGTGATTGTCAAATCCCGCAACCATTACTGTGAGTAGGTCCAACAAATATTAACTCCAAGCAAAGTGGTGAAGCGGTGCGCCCAAATCTACTTACTACTAACTAGATATCAAGGGGAGCTCGGTGCTGGGGAGCGTCCTTAGGGGTGATGCAGTCCACCCGTGGATGAGCGTGGGCAGCTGCAATGGAGGCTGGCTGTGAGCAGACGGATGCCACTTGGAAGAGCTGATCTGCAGAGAGAAAGAAGATCAATGCTGGTTCGATTTGGAGGTTGTCACGAAGGTGTTGCTTCAAAAAAGGTAATTGACACGCATGGAAATACCTCTTCCAGTCATGATAATCTGTCCCGCTGGTAGTATTTGTTGAACGTAGCAACAGTAACTAAGGGGGGTGAGACTCGGCGAAAGGTCAATTGGAGTTCAGTAAAATGTTATATTTGAATATACACATCACTGCATGTGTACATTTGATTTTATGGTGACGATGAACATTATCTTTTAAAAACCACATCTTACATCCTACAAAACAACAGAATAAAATGACTCAGAGGGCCTGTCCCAATACCCGCACTGCACTCTACGGTCTTCCACAAAGTGCACTTAGCAGAAGTGCACATAAGGGTTCCAAGTGTGTAGTGAACAAGTGCACACATAGCAGTTTTGGGACAGCAAATATTACATCAACAACCTATGCCACAGCGCTCTTTCTCCAAGACAACCAAAACGGCAGTGCCAGTCACAGTTTGTACTATTTTGATGCTAAAAATGATTTGACAACTCCAACAAACAATTATTTTGAGGAGAATGAAGCACAGGAACCAAAGGAGGCATATGAGACAGAATAAGTGATTAAATTGTTAGTATATCATGTCCGAAAATACTTGCCAGTATCGTTATTAATTAATTATATTTTTCATCAGATATGTGATACATCTTTCACACAATCTTTTGATTGTAATTACACATCTAAACAATAAAATAAAATGTTATGGATTATGGATTCTACACTTGACAAAACATTTTTCTCCACCTTCGTCTTCTTCTGTCAAAATTCACAAGCAGCAATGCATTAAGGGAAATACCCTTGGCTAAAGTCTGCACTGATGCTGACTTATCTGAAGTGCGGATCAAGGGTGCAAAAGGGGAGGGGCCAAGGACACGACTCCCCACTCTGGAGAATCGGGACACGCTATGCACTCGTGCCCCTCATTGGGAACGCGCAATTGAAGTGCGGAATGGAGCAAGTGTGAGTATTGGGACAGGGCCTGAGCCTCTATAGACTCGCCTTATTGGATGGGAAAGAACTGATTCCTCCCTCTTCCTATGCAAGCAGGTGGATGTTTTTTTAATTGTTTGTTTATATACGTACAGTACAGACCAAAAGTTTGGACACAAGTATGCACGTACTGTACATACAGTAGGTTATGCAGTGAACATTATGTAGGAGGAAAGTAACTGATAATATTGATACCTTTTCACTGAAAACTAGGCACAGCAATATTTTACACGTGAAGACATGATGTAATTGCATATGTGGACCTGTAGTTGTGGTTTCTCTGGTCATTGGATGCCAACCGTTCAATAAAATACTCTAGAATGTCTAAAACAAAACACAAATTTTTAAACATACACCGTTCATATGGGTTAAATGTCACTGCTAGCTTGCTGACTTCTGCACACATAACTCATGCTATATGTGCAGTGTTTGACCTTTTATCTCCCTTATAATCATAATGTTTTTTGCTAAAAAAAAATTTTAAATGATAAATTAATATAGATATTCATTTAATGTACCTTTATCGGTTACTGGAGCAACAGCAGAAGACCCCACCCTGTACCACTCATTTCGACAACAAATTGGAAACAGAAGCTACAATTTGAACGAGCTCACCAAAATTGGACAGTTGAACACTAGAAAAATGTTGCCTGTTCTGATAAGTCTCAATTTCTGTTGAGACATTCAAATGGTAGAGTCAGAATTTGGTGTAAACAGAATGAGAACACTGTGCAGGCTGGTGGTGGTGGTGTAATGGTATGGGGGATGTTTTCTTGGCACACTTCAGGCAGGATAATGTCATAAAGCTCAAATCATTTCAAATTGGTGTCTTGAACATGACAATGAGTTCGCTGTACTACAATGGCCCCCACAGTCACCAGATCTCAACCCGATCGAGCATCTTTGGGATGTGGTGGAACGGGAGCTTCGTACCCTGGATGTGCATCCCACCAATCTCCATCAACTGCAAGATGATATCCTATCAATATGGGCCAACATTTCTAAAGAATTCTTTCAGCACCTTGTTGAATCAATGCCATGTTGAATTAAAGCAGTTCTGAATGTGAAAGGGGGTCAAACACCATATTGGTATAGTGTTCCTAATAATCCTTTAGGTGAATGTAAAGTTATTGGCAATAATAATAATAATAATGAATACAAACATGGAAAGTAAGGGTAGCAGGGAAAAGAAATGTCGTCAGTATGTTCACCAGCAGTCTGAGCTTATAACAACAAAACTAAAAGGAAAGCTCAGGTTAACTTAAGCTAACCCCAATTATTAAAAATGAAAGTTTTAAGACTAGTCTTTACAACAAACAGGGTGTCTGTTTCCAGTTTAACTTAGCATGGCTTCTCTCCTCCCTCTCCCTTTCACTTGCTCCGTGTGTCAGAGGTTCAGTTACTCCTCTGCCTCCTTCAGTCATAATAGTACAAGTAATAAATGTAGTCTCTTTATAGCTTTGAAAGCGAGGCTGCCTGAATTGGAAATGCGGCTCCTTGCTGTTGAATCTCCAGTAGTCAGGTCCTTATAGCTAGCACAGAGTAGCTTCCCTTAGCCGTCCTTCAGCAAATCCCCAGCAGCCAGGAGCTCTGGATCTCACTAGAAGGATCTGTGCCAACTTGGAGAAGGTTCAGCTCGGAGTGGAGAAGTGATTGATCAATTGATTGACTGTTGTATGATTTGGTCTAATTTGGCTGTTTCAAATTTTCCACTGAAAATGTATCATGAGGACTCAAGGCTGTTGAATTCTTCAGTCTGCCCTAATCTCTTTTATCTTATTTTGGCTGGACCTGAAGGCCAACATTCAAACCTACTTGGAGCATCTTGCTGATGGGTCACACAGCCCTCCTCCTACTCCCTCTCCTCCTCCAGATGCCTGAACTGTGGCAGACAGACTATCAAGGACGATTTCTCATAACATCTGAAGCGTCGCCCAAAAACTGTGTTTTTAAAACCTCTCACACATTTTCACTCCACTGAATGCACTCACACCCCCTGAAGGTCCTCACAGTGTCTTGTCCCTGCGGCCGAGGTTTTTTTTTTCAACCTCATGCAGTGCCTCTAGAGGGCACTGTGTGAGGGGATCTTTTTTCCTCCTCACAATCCTCGTGTGTAATTTTGTTATTTTATCTTTTGTTCATGATTCTTATCTCAAACTGGCACTGAATATGGCTGCCTTGGCGAGAGAAGTGTCTGTGTTTCTCTTCTGAATCAAATTCCTTGTATTATGCAATTGATACTTGGCCAATAAACCTCGATTCTGATTCTGATATTTTTGTAAATGACCTTGAAATTACTTTTGTCATGGACTGGTAACCTGGCAGAGTCCTATCTATGTGTAACCCTATGTCGAGTCGTGGCTACACATTGATCTGGAACTGCTCCCATACAAAGCATCTGAAAAAGGGAGGGCCAGCTGGTATAACATTTTAAGCTGACTGAAGGACGTGCCAGCAAGTGTCTGCCTATCATAATTTGTCTTTAGCCAATCACAGTAAATCAAGAACTTGTCAAATCCAGTTGGGAGAAAAGCACACACATCTTTACCTTCAAGAAATACATAAAGTGCTTCCCTTTGCTCATTTTTCAATGAATAAATTGTCTCTAGCTCCTAAAACAGACTCAATAGCCACTTCTACTCATACAGTGGGGCAAAAAAGTATTTAGTCAGCCACCAATTGTGTAAGTTCTCCCACTTAAAAAGATCAGAGAGGCCTGTAATTTTCATCATAGGTATACCTCAACTATGAGAGACAAAATGAGGAAAAAAAATCCAGAAAATCACATTGTCTGATTTTTAAAGAATTTATTTGCAAATTATGGTGGAAAATAAGTATTTGGTCAATAACAAAAGTTAATCTCAATACTTTGTTATATAGCCTTTGTTGGCAATGACAGAGGTCAAACGTTTTCTGTAAGTCTTCACAAGGTTTTCACACACTGTTGCTGGTATTTTGGCCCATTCCTCCATGCAGATCTCCTCTAGAGCAGTGATGTTTTGGGGCTGACGCTGGGCAACACGGACTCTCAACTCCCTCCAGAGATTTTCTATGGGGTTGAGATCTGGAGACTGGCTAGGCCACTCCAGGACCTTGAAATGCTTCTTACGAAGCCACTCCTTCGTTGCCCGGGTGGTGTGTTTGGGATCATTGTCATGCTGAAAGACCCAGCCACGTCTCATTTTCAATGCCCTTGCTGATGGAAGGAGGTTTTCACTCAAAATCTTACGATACATGGCCCCATTCATTCTTTCCTTTACACGGATCAGTCGTCCTGGTCCCCTTGCAGAAAAACAGCCCCAAAGCATGATGTTTCCACCCCCATGCTTTACAGTAGGTATGGTGTTCTTTGGATCCAACTCAGCATTCTTTCCCCTCCAAACACGACAAGTTGAGTTTCTACCAAAAAGTTCTATTTTGGTTTCATCTGACCATATGATGTTCTCCCAATCCTCTTCTGGATCATCCAAATGCTCTCTAGCAAACCGCAGACGGGCCTGGACGTGTCCTGGCTTCAGCAGGGGGACACGTCTGGCACTGCAGGATTTGAGTCCCTGGCGGCGTAGTGTGTTACTGATGGTAGCCTTTGTTACTTTGGTCCCAGCTCTCTGCAGGTCATTCACTAGGTCTCTCCGTGTGGTTCTGGGATTTTTGCTCACCGTTCTTGTGATCATTTTGACCCCACGGGGTGAGATCTTGCGTGGAGCCCCAGATCGAGGGAGATTATCAGTGGTCTTGTATGTCTTCCATTTTCTAATAATTGCTCCCACAGTTGATTTCTTCACACCAAGCTGCTTACCTATTGCAGATTCAGTCTTCCCAGCCTGGTGGAGGTCTACAATTTTGTTTCTGGTGTCCTTTGACAGCTCTTTGGTCTTGGCCATAGTGGAGTTTGGAGCGTGACTGTTTGAGGTTGTGGACAGGTGTCTTTTATACTGATAACGAGTTCACACAGGTGCCATTAATACAGGTAACGAGTGGAGGACCGAGGAGCCTCTTAAAGAAGTTACAGGTCTGTGAAAGCCAGAAATCTTACTTGTTTGTAGGTGACCAAATACTTATTTTCCACCATAATTTGCAAATAAATTCTTTAAAAATCAGACAATGTGATTTTCTGGATTTTTTTTCCTCATTTTGTCTCTCATAGTTGAGGTATACCTATGATGAAAATTACAGGCCTCTCTGATCTTTTTAAGTGGGAGAACTTACACAATTGGTGGCTGACTAAATACTTTTTTGCCCCACTGTATGACCCTGTGGAGTCGAGTCAGATGGTTTAGTTGGAGCAGTTCAAGATGGATTTTTGTGAGTTTGGAAAACTTAAAATCTCGCAAGAATCCATCTTGCAGCACAAGGTTAATGGACTTGGTGCTTTATGTATAAAAATGAAGTGAAGTGAAAATTGGAGAAATGCGATCTCCCCTAACTCTTATTAGAACTCTGGCAGCAGCATTTTGGTTCAGCTAGATGCCTTTTACAGAATTCCAAAGGCTTATTTTTAGTCAATAAAATTCATCATGGCCGTGGCTCAGGTAGTAGAGTGGTTGTCTGGTAACCAGAGGTTTACCAGCTTGAATCCCCGCTCCGTCTGGGAAAAAAATTGCTTGGCCGTTGTGTCCTTGGGCAAGACATTTCACCCACTTTGCCTGTTTGGTGGTCGGAGGGTCTGGTGGCGCCAGTGTCTAGCAGCTTTGCCTCTCTTAGTGTGCGCACCAGGACTGCTGTGGCTACAATATGTGTGTAGTTTATCACCACCAAACATGTTAGTGTTTGTGAATGGGTGAATGCCAAACTGTAATGTAAAGTGCTCTGGGAGTCACCTGATCTAAGAAAAGTGCTATACAAGTACACACCATTTATCACACATGTTTTTGGTATGTCAGAGGAAACTGAAGTATCTAGAGAAAACCCAAAGATGCAAATGTAGAACATACAAACTTCACACACAGCTGGGAGTTGAACCTTCAACCAACTAGCTACATTGCAGCAGAGCTTACCAGCTGATACACCTTGTGGCCCTGATTTATTACACCTCTTATACTGTAAGTTATTACACTAACAAATCAAATACAGAATTTGAAGGAGGGAATATTTGAACTATTCTCATAAAAACAGACTTTAAACCCAACCTGAACATATGGCAAATTAAGCAAAACCAAAGTTGAGAAATTTATTTTTCAGTCTATTTTTTCATGAATGACAAATCCTAATGTTGTATCTTAACATGAGTATAATGGTCCCTTCTTGAGTCACATATCAAAGATTGTTTCGATTTTTTAAAACAAATGACTCAAAAAATTCACAAAGGATAAATAAACAAATGTGTGGAAGAAAAAGCACAGTCTCTAGTGCATCACTTAATTAACACTATTTATTATCACTATTTGGACAATAATTGGATCTGGCTCCATACTTGTGGGAATTCAGCTCCCATTAGGGAAAAATGGCTTGTCTCAACTAAATTAACCATTCATTATACAATTAGCAAGTGGTTGTTGTTGTAAATTAGGCATGTAATGATTATTTTTGCATAACTGTATGTGTATTTTTAAAATTTATTGAACAGTAGCACCCCAATATTTGTAATTATTTGGACATTTAAGATTTAACTGTCTTTCCCAGAAACAACAGTTGCTGAATACCTGAGCTGAAATAAAAACTGCACAGCTGCAGATAAGAAAAACATCAAATGCTCCTGTAAATTTTATTTGTACAGCAAACAGTCACAAAGCACTTAAGAAAGAGAAAAAAACAGTATTTCTCTTTTAACAGACCCTTTCTAACAAGCGATATTGATTAATGGATCTAAAGTATTTAACTTTTCAATAACACAAGAAAACAATAAGATGTGATATTTCTTCTCATACAGGTATTCAAAAATAATTCTAACAGTAATTAAAACACTCTGCTGCTGATTTTTTTCAAATATATTCCACAAGTTTTTGTTCTAATAATTGTGGAAAAAATAAAAAGCTATAGCTCCTATATGTGAACATGCACTTAATCCCCCAATTGTTTAGGTAAATTATACAAGCCTGATTCAGAAGGAGTGCCAATTCAAAATGAGCTATGTTGGCTTAATTTGAAATGTTGATACATTGTTAATGTTCCACTGACATTAACATGTGGAATTTTTGAACTTTGCGATTCATTGCATTCTGTTTTTATTTTGATTTTACATGATGTCCAAATATTTCAGAACTGGTGTTCTGCATTGTGTTGTTTTCAGCACACGTCTTAGCTTTATGACTATCTGGATGAGATGTAAAAAATGGCAAATAAAAAGCAAACAGATGGCCTGATGAGGCAGTTTTGCTGAACAAACCAAAAATTACAGCAGAACTCAATGTAATTGTAGTTTTTATCTGATTCTGTACCAATTTGGGTTTCCTTTTCAGACTTCACTCATGCCTGAGGAAATGGTTTTTGGATGAAAACAAAGCAATTTGTCCACTCTTGCTTATTGTACTTATGCTTGTACATTTGTACTGCACTACAATACAAATGTTTTGGGTTTTTTACACAATACAAAAGAACACTTAAAATTATAACTCTCATTTTGTTTAATTTGAGTTCATTTATCAATCAATCAATCAATCAATCAATCAATCAATCAATCAATCAATCAATCAAGCTTTATTTATAAAGCGCTTTAAAACCAAAATGCTGTACAGGTGAATTTAAAATACACAAGAAAGAGTTATCTCAAAAACAACAATAAAACACAACGATAATAAAATTAATAAAATACAATAATAAAAAGAGAGGGCTGTGCTAATGGTTCTGCTCTCTAGAAATAAAAGCCAACGTAAAAAGATATGTCTTCAACAAAGATTTAAAATCATCTAAGGTCCTGGCAGATCTCACAGAAAGGAGGAGACAATTCCACAGTTTAGGAGCTGCCACTGAAAAAACTCTGTCTCCTCGGGTTACAAGTCGAGACCTGGGAACCATCAAGAGCATCTGATCTTCAGATCTTAGAGCTCTACGAGGACGATAAATAAGCCGGAGCTCAGAAAGGCAAGAAGGTGCCAGACCATGTAAACATTTAAAAAACCAAGAGTAAAATTTTAAATTTTAGCCTCTCAAAGGCTCAATTGTCATACTAAGGGGCATGTCATTAAAACAGGGGTTATTTAAAAAGTCCATCTGCATCAGGAGAGTAATTTATTAAGATAGACTATCTATGCATGGACTTAAAGAACTACTGTTACGGCAGATAAGTAACATGTAAAATATACACTCACCGGCCTCTTTATTAGGTACACCATGCTAGTAACGGGTTGGACCCCCTTTTGCCTTCAGAACTGCCTCAATTCTTCGTGGCATAGATTCAACAAGGTGCTGGAAGCATTCCTCAGAGAGTTTGGTCCATATTGACATGATGGCATCACACAGTTGGCGCAGATTTGTCGGCTGCACATCCATGATGTGAATCTCCCGTTCCACCACATCCCAAAGATGCTCTATTGGATTGAGATCTGGTGACTGTGGAGGCCATTTGAGTACAGTGAACTCATTGTCATGTTCAAGAAACCAGTCCGAGATGATTCCAGCTTTATGACATGGCGCATTATCCTGCTGAAAGTAGCCATCAGAAGTTGGGTACATTGTGGTCATAAAGGGATGGACATGGTCAGCAACAATACTCAGGTAGGCTGTGGCGTTGTAACGATGCTCAATTGGTACCAAGGGGCCCAAAGAGTGCCAAGAAAATATTCCCCACACCATTACACCACCACCACCAGCCTGAACCGTTGATACAAGGCAGGATGGATCCATGCTTTCATGTTGTTGATGCCAAATTCTGACCCTACCATCCGAATGTCGCAGCAGAAATCGAGACTCATCAGACCAGGCAACGTTTTTCCAATCTTCTATTGTCCAATTTCGATGAGCTTGTGCAAATTGTAGCCTCAGTTTCCTGTTCTTAGCTGAAAGGAGTGGCACCCGGCGTGGTCTTCTGCTGCTGTAGCCCATCTGCCTCAAAGTTCGACGTACTGTGCGTTCAGAGATGCTCTTCTGCCTACCTTGGTTGTAACGAGGGGTTATTTGAGTCACTGTTGCCTTTCTATCAGCTCGAACCAGTCTGGCCATTCTCCTCTGACCTCTGGCATCAACAAGGCATTTCCGCCCACAGAACTGCCGCTCACTGGATATTTTTTCTTTTTCCGCCCATTCTCTGTAAACCCTAGAGATGGTTGTGCGTGAAAATCCCAGTAGATCAGCAGTTTCTGAAATACTCAGACCAGCCATTCTGGCACCAACAACCATGCCACGTTCAAAGTCACTCAAATCACCTTTCTTCTCCATACTGATGCTCGGTTTGAACTGCAGGAGATTGTCTTGACCATGTGTACATGCCTAAATGCACTGAGTTGCCGCCATGGGATTGGCTGATTAGAAATTAAGTGTTAACGAGCAGTTGGACAGGTGTACCTAATAAAGTGGCCGGTGAGTGTACATTGTTGTAATGTCCGCAGGCTGAGTGTGTTTTTCTTTTGAATTATTACTTCCACCTGAGAGCTGCTTAGCCTGTCATCTCCTGCATTTGTCCCCACCTCTTTATAAGGGGAGTGTTTGCCTATGTAAAATTGTCAGTTAGTTAAATGCCTCGAGCTTCTCTAGCCAGCGATTTAATGTCCTGTTCTTTGCTTATTACTTTAGTGTGTTTTTTTGATCTCAGACTGTACCTGGCCATGCCTCTGCCTGACCCCTTTGGAACTACTTTGGACTCAGATTTTTGGACTCTGCCTTTTCATACTAAAATTTTAAAACAGTAACGGAATAACAGAATTGTGAGAGAAGACGATGGCGGCTCAACACTAAAGCGGGTTGCAATGCTAAGAAGAAATATGTTATTAGCTTTCATACTTTACTAAAACTCTTTGCTTTGAGAAAGAAATGGATTAAGTTTCTTGGTTACAGCAATGTTAAAAAACACAAATTTGTATGCAGTCGACACTTCAGAGAAGACTGTTTCACCAACTGGCAGGTAAATTACTTTAGAAACTGGATGCAGTGCCTTCCATTAAGACACCATCAAGTCGACAGCCTAGGATAAACAGAGAGTTCTCAGCAATGGGGAGGGACGGGGGGGATCCTGCACGCCAATGGTTCTACTCACAGCACAGAGGCTAATGAGCTACTGTTGCTATGCAGAAACTACATCCTAGAAAATGGCACAGGTTTTCTGATTTGGGGTAAAAACTCCATAATATTATTAAAAGACCAGTGAGACTCTAAAATAGCTTAAAAGATAATCGGAGTGGGTCTTTAAGGTTAAACTCTTATCTTACATCAGAAGAAGATATGTAATACAGCTTTGGATAAATTGAGATTTAAGTGGATTTCTAAAAACATAATAAAAATAAAAAATCAAACAATTTATTTTTACTGCGAGTGAATTAAACAAATTGTCTCATCCAAATTGCTAAATGTTCCTGAAATTGGCTACAACAGCTGTGCTGATGTGGCAGCCATGAACCTTACTCTGGTCTAAGGACTGGGTAAAATCCCTTTAATTATTCTTCCCAGTATTTACCCTTTTAATAAAATAAACAGAATAATGACTTAACCTCAACTTAAGCTTATTTTCCTGAAAGATTCACAGAAAGCAAAAGTTCAGGATGCCTGAAACTTTGTGCCGGGGGTCACAACGGGTTGTTAGTAAGCCTCTGAGTGAACTTGTTGATGCTGGCAGGCTACAACTGTCAAAAAGTATGTCTCTTCTCTTGGTATGGGAGGCTACGTCTGAAGCGATGGAAAAATTCATATGCAAAAGCAAAGAAGTCATGGTCTGCTGTGCCTGAGATGTGCTTTCAGCATGAGAAAATGTTTGAGATTAAGTTTAAGTGATGTGATGAAATAGGGATTTCTTTCTAATCCAGGCTGTTTTCACAGCTATAGTTCCACATGACAGCTGAAAAAATGTAGGTGTACTGCAGATTATGACCAAGGTTTAAGGAGAATAGTTTTTGATGATTTTTCTACATATTAATGTATCTCATTTGCATGCTGTATTATTTCATGCAGGAGTTATGCTATAAAAACTGGCAGAATGAGATGAGGTTACTTTTACATTTTTGCACTTATGACATTTTTCAGTTTATGTGGTAGCTTTTCCCTTTCTCCAGATGACTTTGCATAAATTTACACAATATGAAAAAATACAGAAGAGACAAAAAAAAATCTCATAATAAATGATAAGCTCAAACACGGTTTTCTGTTCCATACTGAAATGAAAAAGCCTTTTGACTGCGCTGCACAATATTTTTGCTGCCAAAAGATGATTTTTTTTTTAAAGAAAAACTGAAACAAGAAAAAAAAATCATACTGTGACATTCACTTCTTTAGTGTCGTTATTTGTTCTGCCTGGCATTTTCTTCTTCAATCTACAGCAGAAACGTTTGTGTTTTAGTGTTTTCTGTCTTAAAAACAGATTCTTGCCTGAGAACTAATTCACTTTACAAAGAAGGTAAATGAGGAGAATTTTAATAAACTTAAACCTCAATATAAACATGACCAGAGGTGAGATGAAGGCAGGGCATGTTGGGCCTTTTTTGGGGGTGTGTACTGTATGTTCGACAATGTTGTAGACTTCTGAAGTAAGAGGGTTTAGGGGAAGGGATGGTGTGTGTGGCCCCATTTTGGTGTCATTTCCTGTCATAGCAAATACAAAAAAGATCAACCAGATGCTGAAACATCTGTTAGTTTAATTATACTCACTGAAGACTCCATATGGAAATTCTCACTTGCTGATATGAGTAAGAAAAATAATTAATCCTTTTATTTTTCATTATTTCCATATGGCTTCCCCTCGCATAGTAGCAGTGCAGAAGGAAACACTGCACATGTGGACATGTACTGTGGCACAGTTTACTCCACATATGCTCACGGTAAACAGACTGTAGCAGAACTCTTCCTCACCCTCAACGGGTGGCATGTTGTACATTTCATCATCTCTCATCATTGTATGAGGTAGGCAGCAGAAGATCAGACATTACATTTGAATTGTGGTTTGACCATAATATTTGGTAATGATAAAGTCAGTGATTTTAAAGGTGTTTGAAAGATCCAAATGTGGAAGTTTGATAGGCAAATTATTTTTTTTCTGTCTTTTTTTAAAGTTTAAATATTGAGTGGTGAACCCGTGGTAGGTGGAGGCCAAAATGTGATAGTCAATAAATAACATTGTTTTGATCAATTTAAGAAGGAGCTTTCTCTTAAAGGTGGAATATGGAACATGAACACAACAACAACAGCACAAAGCTTTCAGCTATCACCCCCGTCGACCAATATTCCTCACCAAACCCACTCTCCGATCTGAGAGGGACAATAAAATATCACATGTTCAGCTCACTAATCATGTTCTCCAGCCCTGCTGATCACACTGACTCTGATAAATGAAGACTCCTACGTGTAGTTCAGTCATCAATTTAGTTCATGGTAAAGAGCTCATGTGGCTGCCCCGTATCTTCACGAGCAAACCTAAACTTCCTGCAGTCCCCCCTAAGATCCCCTGTCCTCCTCACACCATCCTGCACTCCTCTCTTCTCCAACAAACAACAAAATCCTCTGAGCCATCCTCCAGCTGAACCCACAGCCCGGACTTCCACACACTTCAGCCAGATGCTGCTCAGTGTTAGCGTGAGGTGCTAATAAAGACTTTTTCTACACGACCCTGCTCATCACATGTCAGGGAATCCACTATGGCAAGCAATTAAGGTCAACAATCATCACATATCCCTGGGGCTTCCAGCTGCTCTACTGGCAGACTCCATAGTGCCAGCCTCGTTGTGCCAGACTATTCATCGTATTAGGCAACCCGCAATGGTGTCGGCTATTGGTTGGTAGATGTAGGCATAAACTTCGTACCCACCAAAATAAATATTTTATTATATTTTACTTCAAATATAATTTTTAAAGAAAATGCTGTATTTTCATTCTACAACCCTCTAAACACGCTGTGGAGGCATTACTTTGTTAAGAAAATATTCCATATTGCACCTTCAAGTGTCTCAAATGAAAGTCCTCTGTGTCTGACACTGTGGTTCTAAACTAGAAAAAGGCTGAATGATCCCGTTGGGTGTGAGTCTTGGTTTTCAATGGAGGAGTTCAAATATTGTGTGTTCTTTTTTGTGAGTGACAGTAGGATAAAGGGATAGAAGGACCGATGGATTGAGGCTTTGTGTGCAGCAATGTAGCTTGCCGTAGCCTGTCACAGTCAAGAAAAAGCAGATCTGTGTTCTAACCCTCACCTACAGTCAAAAGATTTCAGATATAATCAGTTAAAATGAGCTGCCACTGTTGGATGGCCAGGTATGTTGAGGAGATCAATTATCCAGGGTAGAGCTGCTGCTCTTCATCAAAATGAGTTAGCTGAGGTTGTTTGGGAATCTGATCAGAATGCCTCCTGGTTGTCTCTCCTTGGCAACCTGCGGCAGGTTTCATGGTACATCCTTCGATGTAGAGACCTAGTTTATATCCTCTCTGGCTTGTAGACAACTTAGAATATCCCAGGAGAGATGTTTGGGTATTACTTGTGGATATGTTACCTCAGTAACCAAACTTTGAATAAATGAGACAGAAACTGAGGGCGGTAGTAGCTCAGAAGGTAGAGCAGGTCATCTGGTGACTGGAGGGCCACCAGTTTGAATCCCCACTTTGTTCAGATATGTTGCTTTGTTGTTGTGACCTTGGGCATCTGCCTATTTGTTGGTAAGCAAATGTCAGGTTGTGTCTGGCAGCCTCGCCTCAATCAGTGTGTGTTCCAGGACAGCTGTGGCTACAATATGTGTAGTTTATCACCACCAAACGTGTGACTGTATCGATGAATGGCAAATGTAGTGTGAAGCACTTTGTGAGTCATCTGACCTAAAAAATGTGCCATACAAGAACACACCATTTACCATTTACAAACAACAGAAAATGGATGGGCAAGTGTAGCCGAAGCTTTCATCAACTAAAACTATCATCAAACAACATTTCTCTCAAATTACTCAGCATATAAAGATATTTAGCGCAAACTACAAGAACACATATTGTTGTGTGTACTAACTAATTACTTTAAACATACTTGTCTTTGCATAGAGCCTTTTCAAGAGGATTTCATTCACAACCTTCATTCTTTCGTATCAAGCAGCTCCAGCAGATAAAAGGAAGAAAAACACTCCTGCTCTAAAAATAGGTTGCAAATAGAAAAAGGTATTACAAATAAAATGGAGGCTCAGAACAACATCGGTAAAGACGTGAAGGCTAGCGGGCAACATCATGTGTTCTGTCATAGATGTGATTTCTCAGTCTAAATGCATCTTTTTGTTGTTCATTTCAGTGCTTGAATTGTTATTAAAATCTGCTCCCCACTGCGCTGACCCAACAGGGAAAGTGGGTTGAATGTTCAGCTTGGTGAAGTGAGTCACCCATGATCACAAATATTCCTGTTGAGGTCCAAAAGAAAATATTCAAATTTTGTCATCTTTGTGTGCTGGAATATAACTTGGTTGATTAAAATGAAAACTCTTTTGTTTGTTCATCTGTAAAAGCACAGGGGAAAGATGAAGCAGCTGACTTTCTCCACTTGGAGATTGCGAGTGTATTAGAAAAAGCCTGTCTAATTAATTTGAGTTCTAATCTTCACAGCCATATTGAAGACTCCTGGGCCGACTTTGTGCTTGTTGTTCGTGTCCTGATGTTTTATAAATCTGATAGCATTAAATAAAAACTATAAAAACTGTACAGTTATATAATGATGTTGCTTATTTTGTATTGCTGGGTTTCACTCACGTGACTCAGAAGCCGCGCGAAACTCAAATGGGGGTCAGGAAGTGTTTCACTTGGCCACAACAACACAGCGCGATGTCGGAAAGCAACTATAGTAAGGCTTTAAATGGACTAGCACAGACACGACATCGCGAAAAAATATATCTTAATTTAGGTTATGACCGTATAGTTTAAAAAGATCGGACTTTCAATACAGTCTGGAGGATTTACCCTGTATTGAAGCTATCAACATAAACTCTCGTCCTGCATACCTCTTTTTACACAGCAAATCAAATGAAAGCCTTCAAAAGCCTGGAAGCCTACAACTATTTTGTATTAGTTTGGGTCAACGATTTAGGATCCAGAGAAGCTTTAAATGGCTGTCGTCTTGTTTTTGCACGGGTAAGTCGTGAGTTGTGCTACTTTTAATTTCGTGATAATAATACTATTGCTAATGCTAATAACGAGTGTGTTTATGTGCTAGTATCTACATGTACAGTGGGGCAAAAAAGTATTTAGTCAGCCACCAATTGTGTAAGTTCTCCCACTTAAAAAGATCAGAGAGGCCTGTAATTTTCATCATAGGTATACCTCAACTATGAGAGACAAAATGAGGAAAAAAAATCCAGAAAATCACATTGTCTGATTTTTAAAGAATTTATTTGCAAATTATGGTGGAAAATAAGTATTTGGTCAATAACAAAAGTTAATCTCAATACTTTGTTATATAGCCTTTGTTGGCAATGACAGAGGTCAAACGTTTTCTGTAAGTCTTCACAAGGTTTTCACACACTGTTGCTGGTATTTTGGCCCATTCCTCCATGCAGATCTCCTCTAGAGCAGTGATGTTTTGGGGCTGACGCTGGGCAACACGGACTTTCAACTCCCTCCAGAGATTTTCTATGGGGTTGAGATCTGGAGACTGGCTAGGCCACTCCAGAACCTTGAAATGCTTCTTACGAAGCCACTCCTTCGTTGCCCGGGTGGTGTGTTTGGGATCACTGTCATTCTGAAAGACCCAGCCACGTCTCATTTTCAATGCCCTTGCTGATGGATGGAGATTTTCACTCAAAATCTTACGATACATGGCCCCATTCATTCTTTCCTTTACACGGATCAGTCGTCCTGGTCCCCTTGCAGAAAAACAGCCCCAAAGCATGATGTTTCCACCCCCATGCTTTACAGTAGGTATGGTGTTCTTTGGATCCAACTCAGCATTCTTTCCCCTCCAAACACGACAAGTTGAGTTTCTACCAAAAAGTTCTATTTTGGTTTCATCTGACCATATGATGTTCTCCCAATCCTCTTCTGGATCATCCAAATGCTCTCTAGCAAACCGCAGACGGGCCTGGACGTGTCCTGGCTTCAGCAGGGGGACACGTCTGGCACTGCAGGATTTGAGTCCCTGGCGGCGTAGTGTGTTACTGATGGTAGCCTTTGTTACTTTGGTCCCAGCTCTCTGCAGGTCATTCACTAGGTCCCTCCGTGTGGTTCTGGGATTTTTGCTCACCGTTCTTGTGATCATTTTGACCCCACGGGGTGAGATCTTGCGTGGAGCCCCAGATCGAGGGAGATTATCAGTGGTCTTGTATGTCTTCCATTTTCTAATAATTGCTCCCACAGTTGATTTCTTCACACCAAGCTGCTTACCTATTGCAGATTCAGTCTTCCCAGCCTGGTGAAGGTCTACAATTTTGTTTCTGGTGTCCTTTGACAGCTCTTTGGTCTTGGCCATAGTGGAGTTTGGAGCGTGACTGTTTGAGGTTGTGGACAGGTGTCTTTTATACTGATAACGAGTTCATACAGGTGCCATTAATACAGGTAACCAGTGGAGGACCGAGGAGCCTCTTAAAGAAGTTACAGGTCTGTGAAAGCCAGAAATCTTACTTGTTTGTAGGTGACCAAATACTTATTTTCCACCATAATTTGCAAATAAATTCTTTAAAAATCAGACAATGTGATTTTCTGGATTTTTTTTCCTCATTTTGTCTCTCATAGTTGAGGTATACCTATGATGAAAATTACAGGCCTCTCTGATCTTTTTAAGTGGGAGAACTTACAAAATTGGTGGCTGACTAAATACTTTTTTGCCCCACTGTATATATTTTTCATACATATATATTTGGCTTTTTCATTGTATAGTGGATTTCCCTAAATACTTTAATCTAGCTATCACATGTAGAATATGTTTTAAGAGCATTATATTTTTACATTTTAATTCTAAGTGTGACTCCATATCCAGACCTCCATGGGTTGATGCGTTTGCATTTCTGATGCTTTAAAAATTCCTCACTCAAACCCACTCTGGCCTCCAATCCTCTCTAGTCACTCCTCCCCCGAGAAGGACTACAAAATTGCCGGCGAAGCAGCTTCACGACCCCACTGACTCCACCATCCTTCACAGTACCAGACTTTCTATTGCAGACTATTCACCGCTATTGGCTGGTAGGTGTAAACAAAATGCCAATGTCATGCACGTCAAAATACAGTACAGACCAAAGGTTTGGACACAGGTGTGTCCAAACTTTTGGTTTGAGAATGAGAAGGTATGTACTGTAAATGTTTTATTATATTTGACTTTAAATATAATTATTAAAAGAAATACTGTATTTTCATTATATACCCCTCTGAACTCCCTGTATTGCTTTTTATGAAAATTTTTTATATTGCACCTTTAATGATCTCATAACATGTGTTCAGATTCTAATAAAATGTGTCATCACTGTCAACTCTGAGTGTAGCTTGTTCAGCCACTTTGTTATTGCTTAATTGTTGCCCTTTCATTACAAAATTTCCATTATGTTATCATTGCTGGGTTTCACATGACGTTCGTCACATGACTTCACGTCACCAAATGCAGATGGGGGTCAGGAAGTAACCGCCGCTGCACAGAACCCTGCTGAGCTCTGCTGACTCGGCTTAAAAATGCCCAAAATCTGTGCGGTCTACGGTTATTGCAACCGCTCTAATCGGGAGACAGACAAACGTTTTTTTCGTGTCTCGAAAGTCGTATGCCACAAAGGTCTTAATTTTAAAAAACTTAACAAAAGAAGATGGCAGAAATGGATCACTTATCCAGGGTAAAAGTCAAAATGAAGTGTGAATCCATGTGACATCTTTTAGGAGAGATTCTCAGGAGCTCGACCATGAGGATGACCAAACAGATCGACATCAAGCGAGCCCTGGCTCTCGCCGGCACCTTCAGCTTCCTGTTCTCCTGTGCTAAAGCCAGTCTGCTCCCCTTCCTCATGCTCTGCTTCAGACATCTGGGTCTGTCTCCGACCATGACGGGTCTCGTCATGGGCACCAAGCACTTCCTAACGCTGGTGTGGAGCCCTGCAGCCAGTCAACTCGCCAAACACTACAACAAGAGGCGAGTGGTGATAAGCTGCTCTCTTGTTTTTCTGCTGCGTCAGACATACGCATACATTGTCAGACATACAGTACACACCCCCAAAACATATCTTGTTTTTAGATATGAAAACAAGACGCGCAGAAACGGACAATGCTAGAGTTTGCAGCCATCACTTTCTAAAATGTTTAATAAAAGGGTTTAATAAATGTTCAAGTGTTTTAGTGAACATTTACTTAGAAACACATCTACAAAGATGGCAGGTAAACAAGTTTTTCTCTGGCCACAAACCACGTTTTTAGTTGGGGTTTTGTGGATCTCTGTGAATGGTTGAACTACATTATAGAAATATATGGAGAGAAATTACTTAAAATCAAACAAATCTAATAGAAATTTGGATTTAAAAAAGCATAATAAGGTATTTACAGTGGGGCAAAAAAGTATTTAGTCAGCCACCAATTGTGTAAGTTCTTCCACTTAAAAAGATCAGAGAGGCCTGTAATTTTCATCATAGGTATACCTCAACTATGAGAGACAAAATGAGGAAAAAAAATCCAGAAAATCACATTGTCTGATTTTTAAAGAATTTATTTGCAAATTATGGTGGAAAATAAGTATTTGGTCACCTACAAACAAGTAAGATTTCTGGCTTTCACAGACCTGTAACTTCTTTAAGAGGTTCCTCGGTCCTCCACTCGTTACCTGTATTAATGGCACCTGTGTGAACTCGTTATTAGTATAAAAGACACCTGTCCACAACCTCAAACAGTCACGCTCCAAACTCCACTATGGCCAAGACCAAAGAGCTGTCAAAGGACACCAGAAACAAAATTGTAGACCTTCACCAGGCTGGGAAGACTGAATCTGCAATAGGTAAGCAGCTTGGTGTGAAGAAATCAACTGTGGGAGCAATTATTAGAAAATGGAAGACATACAAGACCACTGATAATCTCCCTCGATCTGGGGCTCCACGCAAGATCTCACCCCGTGGGGTCAAAATGATCACAAGAACGGTGAGCAAAAATCCCAGAACCACACGGAGGGACCTAGTGAATGACCTGCAGAGAGCTGGGACCAAAGTAACAAAGGCTACCATCAGTAACACACTACGCCGCCAGGGACTCAAATCCTGCAGTGCCAGACGTGTCCCCCTGCTGAAGCCAGGACACGTCCAGGCCCGTCTGCGGTTTGCTAGAGAGCATTTGGATGATCCAGAAGAGGATTGGGAGAACATCATATGGTCAGATGAAACCAAAATAGAACTTTTTGGTAGAAACTCAACTTGTCGTGTTTGGAGGGGAAAGAATGCTGAGTTGGATCCAAAAAACATCATACCTACTGTAAAGCATGGGGGTGGAAACATCATGCTTTGGGGCTGTTTTTCTGCAAGGGGACCAGGACGACTGATCCGTGTAAAGGAAAGAATGAATGGGGCCATGTATCGTAAGATTTTGAGTGAAAACCTCCTTCCATCAGCAAGGGCATTGAAAATGAGACGTGGCTGGGTCTTTCAGCATGACAATGATCCCAAACACACCGCCCGGGCAACGAAGGAGTGGCTTCGTAAGAAGCATTTCAAGGTCCTGGAGTGGCCTAGCCAGTCTCCAGATCTCAACCCCATAGAAAATCTCTGGAGGGAGTTGAAAGTCCGTGTTGCCCAGCGTCAGCCCCAAAACATCACTGCTCTAGAGGAGATCTGCATGGAGGAATGGGCCAAAATACCAGCAACAGTGTGTGAAAACCTTGTGAAGACTTACAGAAAACGTTTGACCGCTGTCATTGCCAACAAAGGCTATATAACAAAGTATTGAGATTAACTTTTGTTATTGACCAAATACTTATTTTCCACCATAATTTGCAAATAAATTCTTTAAAAATCAGACAATGTGATTTTCTGGATTTTTTTTCCTCATTTTGTCTCTCATAGTTGAGGTATACCTATGATGAAAATTACAGGCCTCTATGATATTTTTAAGTGGGAGAACTTACACAATTGGTGGCTGACTAAATACTTTTTTGCCCCACTGTATGTATGTGAAAGACACACCTACTTGACCCCATTATAGCAGCAGAAAGAAGGCTCAGGCCTGTAAAACAGGTGACCACAGAAAGAGAAGATGCAGAGAGGACTGTTGAACTTTAGTAAAATAACTTTGTTTTCAGTTTATAATGTTGATCCAATCCAGCTTGCAGCTTCTTCCTCTTCAATAGAGCATGCTGGAAATGACAAGGGGTCCATTAATGAGGAAGAGCGTCCATCAACCTCCACAGCACAGCTTACCTCAGTAGGAATATTATTCAGCATTAACCAACAACTTACAATGACACTAAGTAGCAGACTGTCCTCCAAAGCAAAACGTACACAGTGGTCGTATGTCCAGTCATCAAATTACGACCAAGGGTGACGTATTTAAAGCGACCTCTGGCAGTGGTTATGCTGACTGCAGCTTCTCACTGGCAAAATGAGAGAAACATGGCGGCCTTCCCCTCAATTTTCGGCAGAAATTGTTCTATTTCAAAATAGACAGTGGCTTTAGACTTGTTTTGATAACATTTCTAGCGAGAAATATAAACTTTATTTTCATAATATTTGTTTGGTTTATGGAAACGGTACATAGTTTTTTCGTTTCAACGTACATTTTCTCAGGTTTGAGTGGTTACTAGGTTGTTGCTATGGACGCCGGTGGAACAACAGGCCGGAAGAAAAGAATCAAGCCGCAACCCAGCTCGACCTAACCCTAACCCTTTGTTAGCTCATTAAGGGCGGAAAGCAAGTTTTCTGTTGTTCTGTAAAAGTATCTGTTCCCATTTTACCGAAAGGGGGCGCTGAGGGTGGTAAAACCATAGAAAACACTCCATGGGGTTGTATTCGAGTGCATGGACAAACGTAAACTATGGGCGTATGAGTTGGAGGACTTGTTGCTAAGTAGACATAGAAATACGTAGAATTGTGCAGACAGCATTTCCACGATGGGTTAGATGAGAGATGTGTGAACAGAGAATATTGTTTAAATTAAATTATTGATGATCGTTGAAACACTCTTACAGATACTCATCAGGGTGATAAAACATCCACTCTGAGTCTGATCATCAGTGTTAGGAATGTTAGTGTAAAAAAGTAATTAGCTACTCACTTGTTCCAAAATGTAATTTAGTTAGAAACCAAACTACACTACAAAAAAGTAACTTGTTAAATGAAAAAGTAATGGACTGCATTACTAAAAAAAAATTCCTTTATGCAAATAAAATTGATACTAATTACACACAGTCTGGCAGCAACCCACATTCTTTGAACAAAAGACAATTATTCTACCACTAGGCTAAAGTAACCAACATATTCTATTGTTTGCTCAGCCTATATACAACCATGTTTATGTGCGCTTAGTCACGTTACGTAGTTCCAATTCATAATAACACACTGCGTTTTACGTTCACTAACGATAACGGTGTTGTAATGTAGGAAATTGTAATTTATTAGATTATTCTGTTACTGAAAATCCAACCATGTTGCGCAACGCCATCACTTTAAATGGCTTAATTACAAACGCTGATCATCCTCTCTCTCTCTTCCGATGGAGATTTCTGTATATATCTGCACTTCCAAGTCAACAGGTTCATCAAGAAACCGACACGCCGTGTCTGCAACTGATTTCAGACAGCAAGCTTCAATTTAAGAGCAGGAGAAACTCTGAGTTGTGTCAAACAAACCTGCTGGCGAGCAGTTTAGGTTCACAGACTGTTTTGCCCGGGTAACCGACTCAGAGTTATACTGAACTTGTTTTGTGAAACCGAAAAACCAGAGTATCCCTCATCTTAGGCTTAACTAACTCAAAGTTTTCCACTAAAGCTGCTTTGTGAAATACACCCCTGGAAGAGCCAAGTTACCAAAAACAGCCATAACAGAAAAACATCCATTGCACATTTTAGTTTTTCGAAAACAAAATAAACAGCAAATACTATTTCAAGGGATGAATTATACCTTATAATTGGTTTTTTGGTTTTATTATTTAGAATAAGTTGAATTGAGAGGACGTATACTACCATGTTTACTGCATTTTCAGTTTGCACACAACTGATGAGTAAAAGAAAATGACTGTATTCAGGTTAGGACTGCTCTTTCAGAAACAGCAGAGATGTTACTTAAGCTGACATTGGATAAATTTTTTTGTTCAATCACTGAACATCATCCCCTTCACTCCAGCACACCTCTTCTCTCCCTCCTTCTATTTAAGACTCTCTACCTCTCTGTCTGCCGCTGTTCCCTGGCTCATTTCTTATCAGACATGTTCAGCTGTCAGTGGAGCGTCCGCAAAGACTTTCAGCATGCAGGGGTACTTGGCAACGGTTGAGGCTTTTAATTTTCCTTACTGTCCAATTTTTTACTTTTTTTTTAATGTCTTTCTCCATTCCAATAAATTTACCTCCACATTCCCTTCCACCTTGCACTCATGTCTCCAACACAGAACAGGGTGTTCAGACTTATATTGAGCTGATATGTGGATATGAAAGACTGAGTTATAACCAAAGTGTTATAACTCTGTAATGACAGACGGCAGACATTTTCACACACAGATTGTGTAGTATTGCAGACCTAATCCTTTAAGGTAGAGCCTAATTGTAAAACTAAAATACACGTTACAAAGCAAATACTCTTCTAATATTGGCTAAAAGGTTTAAAATGTTGAATATTAAAACAGCTGAGTTTGGTCTGTGTGTGTTTGATTACAGAATTAGATGCAGGTGTGCAGAGGTCTGGCCTCCAGCTGGTCCTCATCACTTACAATTCTGCTTTAAAGAAGCCATTTCATACAAATTCTAGGACTTTGTGGTTATTTCTTAAGTATTAACCAGTAATATGAAACATTTTATATCTTAAAAAACGTCAGGAAACACTGATTAACAGACCTTTCAATCTGTCTGCATTAAAAATCGTCTGGTTCCACCTCCTTCTGTCAGGCCTCGAGCAGAAGCTCGTTCATATTAATTGTTTGAATTTCGTAGTCTCTTCCTGTTTGCTACTTTATGTGGTTTCAACTGCGGGAGCTGCCGAATACTAACGAAAAAAGGAGTTGTGACGAAACAAAACCAGGCCGTGCGAACTCGGATGTTATCGCCATCTCCGTAGTTTCAGAGATAAAAACTGAAAGAGAGGTGGTTGACCTGTTTTCACACACACTATGAAGGTAAGAACACCTGTGGAGCTAAGATATTCAACAGAAACCTCAGAAAAAAAAATTTTAATGGAAGGAACTCTTTAAACACAACTGATGCCAGATCATAGACTGTGGGCCACCATCGGTGTCATTTCAGTGACCCCGTCAGTCAATGAATATTAATTTTACTAATTCTAAATGTTTCTGCATGTTTTTTTAATTGGATGCAGGTTTAACTAGTTTGGGCAGCACGGTGGTGCAGTTGGTAGCATTGTTGTCTTGCAGCTAGAAATCCTAGGTTTAAAGCAGAACTAAGTAAGTTTTGCTCTCGCTCTCCCCCTACTGGTCCCCTGTGAAAGCTCACTGTCGTAACGTTCCCCCGCCGCCCCCGCAGACGCAGATGCTCTGCCGATGTTCACCCTCGACTGAGCTCTCTCTCGGTCCCAATCACGTTTCCTTTTTTTCTGCTCGTCGGTCAAAAGTATTTTCGTTCTTTTTGGTTGAAATCTTTGCGCTCCTAAGGGTGGCGTTGCTAACAACGGCAAGGGCTTCATGCTTGTATTTATGTACGTGAGTGTGAGTGCCGTAAAGCAGGTTTGTTCTCGCGAGATTAGTCGGGTCCGATCCACTGAAAGTTGCAAGTGCTGCTTTCAGGACACAGACCCCGGAGGGAGGGGAGGGACCCACGAATCACCCCGCCAAGTCCTTGTTTACCCCCACAGGGACTCTAGAAAACATTTATTGAGGTGAAAAAACTTACTTAGTTCTGCTTTAAATCCAGGCTGGAATCTTTCTGCATAGAGATTGCATGTTCTCCACGTGCATGCATGGGTTTTTTTCTGAGGACTCCAGCTTCTTCCCACAGTTCAAAAACATGCTTGAGGTTAATTGATAATTGTCCCTAGGGGTGAATGTGCATGTGAGGGGTTGTTTGTCTGTATATGACCCTGTGATGGACTGGCAAGGTGTCCCCTGCCTCTTGCCCAATGTCAGCTGGGGATAGACACCAGCTCCCAGAGGCCCTAAACAGGAAAAAGAGGTTTCAGAAAATTGTTTTGTACCCCAAATATCTGCTATTAGCCAGTTATCTTTTTGAAATAAACACTGAAATTCCTCCTAATTCCATACCGGAACAGGGTTTTTAAAATGACAAAAACTGGCAACCATCCAGCCAGCTGAGATTGAAATTGGTTACAATGTAGCTTTACTTTTAACATCATTGGGACATTAGACTGTTGTGTGAGTATTTCACTGTAAAATTATTACATTGCACTTGTTCCAGAGGGTACAAAGAACCCTTTCTGAAGTTTGCATCAGAAGCTAGTTTCAGAATCAGAGGCACTTTCAGGATGAATATCACAATAAATCTGCCAGATCAACCAGTAAATTCAATATGAAAGGTGGTGTAAGGGTTTGTAAAATGGTATTTGCATGAGCTGCTACAAAGTTGTATAGATTTGAGTTGATTTAAGATGGCAGCAATTTACTTTGTGATTAGCTGTTAGCTCAATGATCAAGTCAGAATCAAACCACGTCTCCAGAATGAATCAGCTATATCTATCTGGATGTTATGGCTTCCTTTTGAAATTCAGATTTGCGAGTGGAAAGCACAGTTAATTATTAATTGTTAATTACACATACCCAAAGAGTGAACTTATCTGTGGGCGGGGTGGATTTGAGAAAGAGGCTCTACTTTCAGTCAGTGAATAAAAGACTTTAAAGGTTTATTGGCCCTTTCAGGAAAAACAGTTTTTGTCAAAAAAGCTTGAAAGACCTCTCCTTTTCAGTTCACATAACTTTTTCAACCTAGTGGTCTAGAACAAGTGCTTTTTTCATGTTAGGTCTCTGTGTCTGTCTGAAATAAATGGAAAAATTGTTTAAAATATTAGCCCCTCTAAAAATCAGTGATTTTCTTTATTATGTTAATTGAACAATTTGAATGTCCTGCTGCTGCAATCTCTGGAGCTTTCAATACCCTATGCTTTCAATTTCTATTTAAAAAAATGGCAATGTGGAAAAGGTCTCTATTTTGTAGATGTTGCTGTTTCTGCTTTAATGTGAATTTATGAGCGAAAGTAAAACAAACCAGCAACAACAAACACAATTTAATACAAATTTAATGCTCACCAGGAGAAAATGAATAATGAACCAGTGATTTTATTGGACGAGCTGACAATTCTTAAAGCCTCTCATCAATTATCTGCCTGTAATTTACTTGGAGCAGTATTCCAGGAGGAGGATCTGCAGCTATCTCTGTGCTTCAGCGCTCAGCAGACACAGAGGGACGGACCCATTAGCGCAGATCTGTTTATAGTGCCTCACCTCAATCTCAGCCCATACCTTCTGACTAATGTCAGCCATGTTTAACAACCATCAGCCTTATCACATGTACACACAGACAGAAGGCTCTGGCAGCAGAATCAATCAACCCCTGAAACTTGTGTGTCATTTGACGGCAAAAAATATCTGAAATAGGAAATGTGAACAATAGTTTGAGCGGAGAATGAAAAGAAATATGGGAATTTAGAAGATGTTTAGGATTATTTGACTGCATGTTAAAATTTCAACAATGGCAAGAGTCTCACTTCTGTCAATACATAAGTAAATCTCCACAAAGACAACTCAAAAGTTTGGACACCCTGATCCCATTAAAGACCAGATGTGTCAGATCTATTTATTTTGAATTTGTTCAGGCATTTTGTTTATCTTGCTGTTACAGTTTAAAATGTATAGTTCAAAATGAATTCTGTGCTTTAAAAGAAGATTAAAGTTCTTCCTTTTTCCAGGAGTTTTCACATTTTATATATGAGGTGACTGAAAGCTGTCCCAACAAATTTCCTCCTGAGGAAATCACATTGTTATAAACCATCATTTTGACATCAAGATAATGTTCAGCTCTTAAAGCTTGTTACCATGCTGTGAGGAAGAGTACAACTTTTGGGAGTTGAATAGTTGTTGCGGTGAAAATATTTCAGGATCATGTTTCAAACATTTACATTTATCGCTGGTTAGAAGAAAAAAGGAATGCCACACACACAAAGTGTGTATGGAACACAGAAGTGACCAACATGTAGAAACATAAAAAGATAAGATACATATAGAAATGCAAACTACAGATGACAGATTTTATTAAGGAATATGAAGATGAGCAATTCATATCTTTGGTGTTGTAGGTTGTTCTGAAAGTTACCTCAGTTTGGAGAAATAGATTGACAAGCTAATGGAGCTGATGGTACAAGTGGTGCTTGCAACAAAGTGAACTGCTGGTGTCTCAAAACAACTCTCATTTAAAAATAAACTTTCACATTTCATATTTATTTTAGCAGAAATAATTGGATATCCCTGCCTGAGGCAGTACTAAAACCACAAAATCTAACTGCAGCTGCTACTGGCACTTTTAATCATAATTTAGTTAAACATAACTTAGTGATGTGAAATTGATGGTGATATTAAAGTTTGAAAAATAGTGTTTGTATGAACCACAACAGATTTTTTTATTAAACTTGTTTTAAGAGAGCAGTAATTTGTTTTTATCATAGCCCTGCTGTTATTTGCTGTCAGCTTTTAAATCTGATCTGAACTAAATTATGACTGTGTTCAAAATGTTCACGCTAAATATGTAGTTCACTTTGTGTGAGTAATGATCTATGGAAGTGGTGAATGAGTGAATATTTTTAAAACTGCTTATTTCTCCAAACAACAGGTTAGATTTTAATTGTTTCTAACTTTTCCACAGAACTAGCCAAACATTCTAATTTGGCTTCTGTTTATCAGAAACATTTCTTCTAATTAGTAAAATGTCAGATTAAAGACAGGGCTTAGATATTTTGAGATGTGTATCTATGGACAAATTATAAACAATGTATATTTTACTAGTTGAAGATAGCTCCTTGAAAGGCCTCTCTTTATAAAAACAGAAATTAGTTCTGACCAGATTTACAATGTAAGTTACAGTGAAATAGAGATTATCTAAAAACTACTTTGTAAAACTACACAGCGGTTTGTGTGGACAGGTTTTTTCTAAACCTCTACATCATCAACAATTTCACCAAAACAAATCTGTCATTCTTTATAGCTGAAACTACCAGATATCTGTAAAACTCCCAGTCAATATTTAATAATATTTCTGCCAATTTGGAACTGACAGCAGTATAAAGGTTTATGAAGTAATGTTGAGATCAGATTTCTTTTAGGAGGGATGCAATCCACTGGCAACTGGCCCCACTGCGATTAGCTGTTAGCTTGTCAGTCAGATCAAAACTACCTTCTATTTTTAAAAACTGAGGTCATTTAAAGAGCCATCTGCTATGGGTAAGATATTAATTATCGATAACCTTTCCACAGAAATGCACTTCAAAAGATGTGAACTATCACTTTAAAGAAGTGACTGTTTGGAATCTAAATATCTCAAAGACACAGTAAGTGTCTGCTGAAGACAGACAGGTGAATATCATGAAATAAGAGCTCATTTTCAGCTCTAAAATTGGATGTTAACAATCCCACTGTCTCTTCCGTACAGTCATTATCTTCCTACATGTCAAACACAGCCTGAAGCAGCAGCAAAGAAGCCATTAGATCTTATCTATTATTGAAGAATCAGAGAACGTCTGATGGTCTGAACGTGCTGACACCAAGGTTCTTTCATAGTTGTTTGATTTTAATATCTGTTGCTGCTTCAAAAGAAGCACCCCATGCAGAGTTGTTTTCGTGAGATTTATATCTTGTTATTCCTTACACCTCAAGCAGTCTAATCTCTTTCCCACTGGTGTTGTGGTGTATCATAACAATCACGGTTAGATGTGTTGGCTATTGCAGTATTGTCTTGGAAATTAGACGTGGTGGAGCACTTGCATTTCATTTTTATGTGGGGTAGAGAAAATGGCAATATCTGGCATCTGAAAAAAATTAACTGCTGTAATCTCTCTGTGGGTTCTCAGCTGTAATGTGAAAAGAAACATGAAGAGTTGTGAAACTTTTACCACGAGCCATGCTAAAAGTGGAGAGCCCAAATGGAGAGGTAGAGCAGGAAGGTGGTAGCAGGTGAAAAATAAATTTAACAGTAGATAAACATTGGGGTAAAGAAAAGTGCTGTCGGAGCAGCAAAAGACAACACCATAAAACTAAAACTGGAAAAGCCAGCCATGAACTAAAAACAGCAAACAGACAATACTGAGCAAGTAAAAATGTCCTGAATCAGTGACTGGTGGTGGAGACGCTGGGTGGGAGAAGGGCCAGCACAAAACAAGTGTGTCAAGTGTGGAGTGTGGGCACATCAGCGGGAATTATATGTCAAGTAATGCTAGTGTTGAGAGTATTCTGTTTAAACAGTGATGATCTATGAAGTGACGATCAGTATGATCTATTTGACCAATGGCATTAATATCCTGAATTGACTCTGTGTTCCATTTCTGGAGTGAAGACGTCATTGTGTAAGAATGATTCAACTTCTGGAAAAAAAAACGTTTATTCATGTGGCGATAGGTAGGCACACAAAGCAGTGACTAAATAATATAAACTCTAAACACTAAAGGAGTCCTGCAGGGAACGGTAATCCCCAATACAGTCAGGGAACAAAACACTGGTAATCCAAATGATGCTGGGTTTGACAGACCAGACTTGGAGCATGCAGGTGCGTGGTCAGAAGATGGAACAGGGTCGATGAATCTGAATAGCCAGACAGTAAATCCAATAGGGGCAAGACAAAGTCAAAAATGGTCCCAGGTCAATGTAAATCCAGGGAATCTAACTGATGGGAACAGAGCGATAGGAACAAAACACTGGATAATGACACACAAGCAATCAACCAACTGGCAACTGGACAGAAAAAAGGGAGCTTAAATAGTGGCACCAACAGCTGTGAGGAGTTTGTGTATTTGGGTGTGAGCAAGTGCAGGGCACTGCCCAAACAGAAATCAAATAACAGGAACGATGAAAAAAACAAAACAGAAACATTGTAATAGACAGGGACAATACATGACATAACCTTAATTCCTGTGTAAACTGCCTACACACTTTTTAGTTTAAAGCTGCTCTAAAGACTCTGAAATTTTTGGGCTTGCGTCAGGCCAAACGAGTAACAGCAGCCTTGGCTTTGTGCGTGAGTCGTGCATGCATGCTGTACGTGCACACGCAGCTGAGTCAGTGCTGTATTCGACAATTTACAGATTTGCAGGCATGACTTTGACTGAGATATTAAATGTGATGTTATGAAATTTAAACCAAATCAGCTGTGAGCACGTCAGACAGCTTAAAAATGTTTCTACTACAGGAAATATGTGGAAACTCTTGGAAGCATCAACTTTTCATGGACTCAGATAAGCGTTTGACTCACATGCAGAACTCAGGCTGGACTCATATTTCAGAGTTGTTAAAACTGACTTTATTTGCAACGATGATCAAACTCAGGGCAATGAGCACGCAGAGAGACAGGTTTGGATGACTCCGGGTTTCACAGAGCGTCCGAGTCCGAGGAGACTCAACGAGTGTAACCCAGCAGCCTTATTCTTCTCCCCCACGCAGGTGTTTCAGCGTTTCAAGCAAAGATCTTCTTCTTGAGAAGATGACTCACTCAGTCAGTCGCTCACAGAACCTGACACAACTCATTTCCCCATGTATTTAGTAACAATTTCTTACCTTTCAAGCAAAAATGACGCCGACTGCATGTCTTTTCTCATACCGAGATTCTCTCAGCATTTTCCACTTCTCAAATGCAGAACCGATCTTTACCGCCCTCAATCTGACTCAAGTTTCTCCCTTTTTTTCATGCTGGAAAAAAACTTGGTTGGGTTCTGGGCTGGAGTGTGTCTCTTGATCTTGGTAGAATCCATGCTTCAAACACTACTCTCTGCAGTTTTTAGCTAGCAATAGTAAATGCTACGCCTAAGCGTGGACGCATGACTTCATGATGCATTCGAGTGCCTCTGGAAAGTATGGTGTGTGTTTGACCAATACACATTTTCTATTAATAACTAATAAAATGATTTTACATGCATATAGAGACAACTACAGTGAAAATGTCTGGGCTCTTTCTAGTGACCAGAACATTGTCGGTGCATGTATGTGGAAGAAAAGTTGTAAAGTTCTATAAATTTATTTGTGGTTAAACTTGCTTAGAGTCCCTTTAAGCAGAAAAATGATTTTTTTTCTAAAAGGAGCAATACAAGTGTAACCAAGCATCAACAAAAACACTTGTAATAAACAGAACTGTAATATGTTCACTGTTAAAAATTTTAAAAATATTTTTTTAGATAAGTAGACATAAAGCCTGTTTGGTCTGAGTTGGTTTTGTTTGAAGTCTGACAGGCATTTTCCTGGGTTCTAAGAATAACAAAAACTCGAAAATATGGACACCGTACATAGCTGTGGCATCACCATTTTTAGAATATATTGAAATAAACCATTAGTGGTCATGTGTCTGACCCTAAAGGACTTCCATGAAATGCTTTAATTACAGCTTTAATCTCTAATTAATCTAATTTAAATCTCTAATTGTTTAAATCTGACCAGTTTTATGTAAAACAAAATGGTAATTTTTCATGTATACCTGTTTGAAAGTTTGCCTTGTGAAAAAGATGATGACAAGTTTTTGGTTTAATTTCAGAGAAGCCTTTGTGTGAGTTAGAAAGAGGGGGGAAAAAGAGGTCCATTCTTTGAGCTAAATAATCAGCTTAAATGGAAGGATAGCACCTCGAGTCTTGTGTGTAACTAATGAGAAGGCAATACTGAAAGTGCTGTGAAATGCCGAGCTGAATGGTGTAAGATGAGAGCTAATCATGGCCTTTCCATGCTCTGACAACCCTGTGTGCTTCCAACAATTACACTGTTAAGGATTAGCGAGTTGGGCAGAAATGCACAATATGTCAAACTGCAATCATTAAAGAACCGTTCCTCTTCGCTGCATTTGCCAATAATCACATGGTGCATTTGCATGCAAATTTAAGTTTTGCTCATAGTGTAATTTTCATCTGTAGTTGACAGGTTATGTGTAAAAATGGTGCGAGAATTTTTTTAAAACAAATTTCTGTTGGTATCAGGAAGGTGAGATTTTATGCTAAACTGCACAGAATGTACATACAGTCTGAGGTGAGCAAGACCTCTCTCTTTGAATCAAGTTTTCATGTTAACCCTGTTTCTTCAGGAGTATTTAGGTATTCCAGTTTCCTTTGACAGTCCAAAAAATGTTGGTGATTCTAAAACGATCTGAGAACATGAGTATGAATGTGTTTACTCCATGTTCTGACAGTGAATGAAAGCTGACCTGTTGATTGTAGAACACTGCTCGAATGGGCTGCAGCCACTTCATGATCTCCAGCAGGATACGTTCTTCTTGAATGACCTTTTTAAACCCCAATTCATTTTTGTTGCAAAGTAATTTATTAAGAAAATATCAGGGATCGTGTCAGGTTCTGGGGTTTTTGGTTTGTTTATTTATCATTATTGAGGTTGCGTATCTAGTCTTTTGATTTATCCCCAGCTGGTAGGTTCAGCTTTTATTTTCTCTTGAATTTGTTTCCTGTGTTGCTTTTATTTTGGTGATGTCTGTACTTCCTGTTCTCCTCATGTGTCTTTCAGTATCTTGTCAGCTCAGCTTGTGTTTTCAGTCTAGTGTTTTTCCGTTCAGGTGTTTCTTGTTTAGTGATTGGTTTGGTGTCTATTTAAGCAGCCAGTGTGTGTCACTCTGTGTCGGTCTGTTGTCGCAAAACCTTGTATATCCCTAGCCATAGTCCTTCATGTATATTGTAGTCCTGTTTTCTAGTCTGTCGTGTCCCGTTGCCTGGAGCACGCCTCCAGGTTCTGAGGTGCCTCTGCGCTGGCCGTCCGTCGCGCCGTATGAGGACTTTGTTCACGGGTCCCCTTGTCTCAGTCTCTGGATTACTTTTGTGTTTTTCACCCCCGGACTTTCATCCCTTATGTAAGTTTGTTTTTGCTGCCCCGTCAGCATTTTTAGTTCTTATTAAACCTTATTTTGCACTTTAATTTTGTGTTCCTCCTCACTGCATTTGGGTCCAACTTTAAAACCTCCACCACACCTGACAGATCGGGGAGGTTTCTGAGGTTCCACCTCCGTTTTGTTTTTTTCTGAGTCATCGTTGTATACTTGGTCTTGTTGAAAGCTGATATCCCTGATTTCAAATTGCCTAGCTTAGACTGTGTTTAGAGGGTTCTAGAATGAAAATACAGCATTTCCTTTAAAAATTGTATTTGAAGTAAAATATTATAAAATATTAATCTTGACGGGCATGACGTTGGCAATTTGTTTACATCTATCAGCCAATAGCTGGCAGAGCAGCGGGCACCATTTTGGGTTGCCTAATACCGTAAATGATCCAGCACAGTGAGGCTGGTGCTGTGGAGTCTGCAGGTTAAGCAGCTGGAAGCACCGGGGACATATGGAGATTATATACGTTATTTGCTTGCCATAGGGGTTTCCCATGTGACGAGCAAGTTCTGTGTGGAAAGTTTTAAAAGCAGCTAGCTAACACGTAGCTTCAGGCAACCTTTTCAACTGGAAGACACACCACAGAGGATTTTATTTATTTATTTATTTATGGATGGATGGATGGATGGATGGATGGATGGATGGATGGATGGATGGATGGATGGATGGATGGATGGATGGATGGATGGATGGATAAGTGGGACATGCAGGATGGTGTGTGAGGAGGACAGAGGATCTTAATAGCGGCTGCAGGAAGTTTTGAAGCCGCGGAGCAACTGTGAACTGCTTTTCTCAGAGTCAGTGTGTGATTAGCGGGCCTGGAGAGCATGATTAGTGCTCTGAACTCATGATATCGGGGATCCAAGTGGGTTTGGCTAGGAATATTGATCGACCTGAGCATCGGAGCGCAAGCGCGGGGGGGGGTTATTGAGCCTGGCCTCCAGATGACTGAAGGCTTTTCTGCCATGTTATTCTGTTCCAAGTTCCATATACCACCTTTAATTAAATAAACACTATACTCGCCTGACTCTGAAATCTAGATCTACATTTAGCTTCACCTTCATATGTTTTTGAAAGTAATTTTATCTTTCAGGCATGTATAAAATGTTTGCTTTTTATTCTTTTCCTTAATATTCCCTTGAGATATTGTGATAAAAAATGCCACACCACCATCAAGCACATTCTACTGCAGCAATAGAAAATTAAAAACAAAAAAATTTATTTGTAAAAACAACTGATTCTACAAATAAAACCACAAGATGATTATTTGTTCTTAAAACAGTCTGCAGCTTTGATTATCCAAGTCACTGGGAGATTTGGCTCAATGGATTAACGAGATGACTCCCGGATCAATAATTATTGACTGAAGGCCTCCATTATTAGCTTGTAAGACATTACTGTTTTACCATTATCCCAATTATAATAAAGTCAGGATGCTGCTGCTGTGATTTTCTCTTCAGTACAGTGTAAAATCTGAAGAACCAAAGTAGTAATCATCCTTTGTAACACAGGCCTTAGGGGTTAACCCCTTTCTTGTAGCATTTAAATGAATTAATTAGCAAATGACAGTGATTGTCGTGTGTAAATGATATCACTTGACAAATTGTGATACACAACATAATAGCAGACAATTAGATACACAAATATTTTTCTAGCTTGCACAGTTTGATTTAACAGATGCCTTTAGCCTCACAGTTGGTTGTACTATGGTTGTTAAGAGTAAATCAACTACACTTTTCTAAGTAGACCAGGATACAGTGATTCATTTACACCAAACTTTTCATTTTTCTCATTGAAGTTCAATGTGTTTTTGGTATGATGTCTCTGTACATTTCTCTTGTGGTTTTGTAAACGAAATGTTTTGCTGAACAGTAATTATGTTTAAGTCAGAAACATCTGATTAGTTAGTAAAAACCGAAGAAACAAAAGCCCCTTTCAGAAAGGCCATGAAACACTGTAATGTTCCTGGCTTTATCCATTTAGATTTTCAGTCTGAAAGCACGATTGCGGAGTCGGCTCCCATAATCTGGTCTGGAACCTTTACTACTGAAGACCTAGTAAAAAGAGCAGACTTTCCCCAGTACAGTGTTTGTGTTCAGACAGACAGGAGGCATTCCAGGAAAGTGGGAGGGATCTGGGGCAGTGGGGAAAAGGGGGGAAGGCTGAAAACATACACATTGATGATGTATCTCACGTGAAAGGCAATGTCTAAGAACATGTGATATCCCCCCAGACCAGTGTGTGATTTTTGAAAAAAGATGAGAGGGGGATTTTTTTTTCACTTTCAAACTGTTGGGGGGGGCGTGTCACCGGTGACACCGTGGTAGTAGAAGGGTTAACTAGTTAAATAGCAGTACGTGTACAACAGATGGTGGTGACTCAAGCTGTAACCGTTATTATTGTCCGGCCGGAAACAGCGCCCAGTGATGGATGGTTTAGCAATTTTGTTATCCAGTGGAAAATCGGGAGAAATTTGGGAGACTGACAGTCCCGGGAGAGCATTAAAATTCAGGATTCTCCCTGTTAAATCGGGAGGATTGGCAAGTATGTTCGGACAAGAAAAAGGAACAAAAATAACTTATCCCCCCCAGGGATAAAAAATAAAGGACCACAGGAGGGGACATCAAAAGCGCCCCCGCCCCCTCGCCCTCCACAAGTCGCACACTGACCAAAACACAAACCAAAACACTCTTAGATCCATAGATAGATAGAATAGAGGTCTCACCTGCTCCTCCCTCATTCGTCATTCCTACGTTCCCGACAAGAGCTCCAGATCTTCTTGGTTCATTTGCCTTTGATCCTCGTTCAGAGACTGATCCACTTGCACAATGAAGTGCAAAAAACATCACCTACATCCCACAGGCCCTGAAGCGGACCACGAGAGATCGAGCTCCAGGACACCCAAGGACCTCTCAGACACAGAGGAGTCACTGGAAGAACAGTGCAGGGCGAACCACGACCCCACCAGACAAAAGCAGCAATGACCACCAGAGCTGCCGCCCCACAATCACAATGCAGAGACTCCAGGGGGCTGCAGCGACGAGCTCACAGGACCCACTGGCAACCAGCCACATCCGGGAGGACAGAGACACGGATCAGGAGATCCAAGGGTCCCCGCCACCAAACAGGGACCCAACCTGGCCAGGAAGGACCACGCCCCACGAAGCAGCTGCCGGGAGCAAGCCAGCACACTTACAAGAGCCAAGCCCCAAACCCCAAGGGCCACCAACACATCATCCGGCTGGGGCACCACCAAGGAGGGGACCTCATTAGGGAGGGAGAGACAGCCTCCCTGTAGAGAAGCCAAGGATGCCACAAAAGAGAGGAGTCTGAAGCCCAACCTGGCAAAGAGACAAGAACATACACTCATACACAGACACACACTCCCACCCTCATGCACACTCACATACTCTCACACACATAGAGACAAAAACAGGAATAGACAATGGACACTCACACCTGCTCTCCATACACATGCTATACTCTCAGATCTAGGCACCATCACCCAAGAACGGCAACCAGTCCCAGAACCAGGAGTTTATCCTTCTGCCTTGAGCCGGAAACATGGCGGTTGCAGAGAGCCCCCCCAGTCACCGAACAGCCCACCGTCCCCCCCAACACCAACTCAATGCGACTTGGCTTGCCATGCCATCAGCTCATGCGGCCCAAATATTAGACCAGCCCATCAGAAAACATCCCGGTCCTCTTGATCAGTGTTTCCCAACCCTGGTCCTCAAGGCACACTGTCCTGCATGTTTTCGATGTTTCCCTGTTCCAACACAGCTGAGTTAAATGAGCAAATTACCAAACAACTTGTCTTGTAATTTGCTCATTTAACTCAGCTGTGTTGGAGCAGGGAAACATCTAAAACATGCAGGACAGTGTGCCTTGAGGACCAAGGTTGGGAAACACTGCTCTTGATTACCCACTCTGGACCTTGGTTCAGCTCAGTTTACATTGATCCAGTCCACAGCAAAAAAGAAAAAAATCATTTAAATATTTTTTTAAGGAAAGGAAGCATTGTCTAGTTTTAATCCTTTTCAGCATTGTCCACTTAAATCAAAACAAACCTTTTCATGGATTGTTAATATTCCAATGAAAGGTTTTAGGTTGATTATTCAGTTGCTCCAAGTCTGAAGAATGAAATATTTAGTTCCAGGTGTTTTTTTCTGATCAGCTGTCAAAATGGAGGAAACACTTTACAGATATTAGTGACACAAAGACACATTTTTAGTTTGTTGTGTTTGTAAATAATGTGGTTTATACAGTAAATACACCAGATATTCATTCACAAATATTTTATGAATTCTGGCTGTAAAATCCTTATGCATTACTGTTTTCAACCTTCCAACATCAGGAGGCAAGTTTTCTATATGTCTACAGAACAAACCAAAGGATCATGTATTTTAATGCCTTCAAGTGTCTATATCTGTGTGGAGGTCAGACAGCAGAGGATGGAAAGTGTTCTTACTCAGATAAGAAAGGCAAGAATGATGAGGTCAAACTGTAGGAAAAGAAAGAAGGGGAAATTATCTGATATACCAGAAGATTTGAATTCACTTTGAATTCCACAGAGAATAAACAGGATACTCCTCCATTCTGTTTGGAGGGCACTTTAACCTTTATCTTTTTACTTGTCACTAGTGACTTTTCTCTCACAGGGAAAATAATGTCATCCTAATGCAACACTAGAGAACATATGCATTTCACTTTTGGATATGTTGGTCCTTGTCGAACAGCAGCTTATATTGAGATAAGAGAAGTCGTCCCTTTTTAGTTGTCTGACTGACATGTTAATTATGACACTTTTTTTAACTGCATACAGGTGAATGTAGGTTTGCAACCTTGATTTTTTTAATATGGTTAGATCAGTTAATTATCTCTCACAGTGATAACAACATATCTAAGTATAGGAACAAAATTCAATGGATTTTTACAATTCGGTTTGTGGCAGTTTAATTTCTTATTTGGGGAGCCAAATATCTAACATTTTAAAAAAGAAAAACATTAATGCACAAAACAACCTAGCTGTAACATTTCGAACATCTTAAGCCATCCAAGATTTATATCCAATCTTAATGTAACTGAACCCCAAAACACGTTTTTTTTTCTTATCAACTGTATAAATGGGTTTTTACCTATGCAATCTTTCAGTTCCTGGGCATTTTTTGACATTTTCTTGTAAGTTTGTGTAATTCAACACAATTTGGTCTAAAAACGTCTCAGTGCTGCCCTCTTGGGGTTGAACAGTGGCTACTGCATTTGAAATTTGTGACTGGCTGAAGCAGAACATGACACTGATCTTTTCCTATGCCTATGTCACTGGCATCGTCTCACAGACACGCCCCATCATGAGTTTGGGAATAAAACCATCTCACAGACAGACACACCCGTGGCCCCGGCAAGTTTGGTGTCGAATTGCTTATTGTTTGAATTGTTAGCATAGCTGTTTAATATACTTAGATAATTAGCTAGTTTTCATGGTTTTTAGAATTAGCATTGTTAGGTAGTTACATACTGATACTGTTTTGAATGTTAGCCTATATTAGTATTACCACTCAGAGACTGGACCCATCCTGTGTTTGTCTGCCTCAGCAGCAGCCCAGCAGCACCGATTTTGGGCAGTGTGCTTGGTGTGGTGTGGGCTATGATTGACATGTTGCAGTGGCACAGAGGGCCAGAAAGATGGAAAGCCATAGTGACGCGAGCTCCATTGCCTCAGAGGGAATTGGATGTTGAAGCTGCTCAGTGCAATAGATGCCGAGCTTGTAGCGGCATTGCAGCATAGAATGGGATTCTGTCTCTGAGTGTTACATTGTTGTTGGCCAAAGCTAAAGCTAAATTTAGATTATCTCAAGTAATACCGTGGAACTCTGCCTCAACTGTGGTCACTGTACCTCATTGTCATCGTAAGCACTTGCTATTACAACTCCAACTTACTACAGAGGTGTGGCCAAGACTGAGCTTCTTTTATACTCCACAGCAGCAGGATGTTGTCTTCACAAATAAATGGTAATTGTATTTGTATAGTGCTTTTCTAGTCATTCAGACCACTCAAAGCGCTTTCACACTACAAGGTTTTGCATTTACCCATTCACACAACCCGATACGTAAACCGGGGGAGAGGGTAGGGGCTAACACTCACACAACCCGATACGCAGATCGGGGGGCAACATGGGGTTCAGTGTCTTGCCCAAGGACACTTCGACACGTGGCGGTGGAAGCCGGGATCGATCCACCAACCTTCAAGTTGGAGGACCACTGAGCCACAGCCGCCAGTCAGATGTCTAAAATAAGGTCTCATCCAATAGCAATGCCTGAATCAAATTCAAGTGCAGTGTAACATTTTAACCTGAAGAGGGCGCTCCACTGACAGTTTGTGTTAGAAAATTAATGGTTTTATTTAAATGTGCTAAAATACCAAAAATAACAACCAGACATGTAGACAACACTAATACACACTCATTTATACTGTTTATCAGCAGGTCTATAGGAAATCTTTACATTGCCATCTGTGTCCTACTCCAGCAAGATCAGTTAGCAAACACAGCAATATCAGGAACAGGATCAGTTTTACATGATAAAAGAGAAGCTGACGTAAGATCAGGTTGTTAAAAAAAAAAAAGGTACGCTCTGCTTGCTGTATGCTGTTTAAATCAGATGCTCAGTTAAACACCCTCAATCCAAATACTGGTGTCTCCTAATATTCTCTCACATTCATTATATGAGAGGAATCATTATTTCAGAGTTCAGTTCAGTGTTTGGTTAAAGAACAACTCACCCCCTCTAAATTATCTTCCTGCCTTCTAACGACTTTTTAAAAAAAAAATGCTAAGTAGATGTCACTTTAAGAGGCGGACCTAAGCTGTGATTGACGTGTAGCACTTCGTGTTTATTCTCTATGTCGTAGTTTTCAGTGTAGTTTTCCGATTGATTGTTGTTAGCCACAATGCTAAAGCTATTGCTGTGTTGCTGACATGGGTGTAAATGTCTGAATAAAAATATAACGTCTATAAATTACATTTACAGAATCACAACCACTGCAGTGAAGTCTTTGCCCCGGTTTAATTATTGATTAATGATATTAGTTTTTCTCTGTCGTAGTTTTCAGAGTAGTTTACCGATTGTTGTTAGCCACAAAGCTAAAGCTACTGCCGTGTTGCTAAGAGGGGTCTGAGTAAATGTCTGAATAGCAACATAACATGCACAAATCACATCCACACAATCACTGCAGTAAAATAAAGTCTTTGTCCAGATTTTAATGATATTAGTTATTCTGTTTGTCGTAGTTTTCAGCCAGTTGCTCTAAATCCCTCTGTGCAGCTTTGGTGAGAAGCTGGATACAACGAACGGGTGGGTGCCCTAAGAGGGCAGCACTAAGACATTTTAAGACCAAAAAGTGTAGAATTTAACAAGTTTACATACAAATGTCAAAAAATGCCCAGAAACTGAAGGGATGCATTGGTAAAGATCCACTAATACAGTTTATTAGCAGAAAAGAACTGTTTTGAGGGTGAGTTGCTCTTTAAGTTCCAGAGAAACCTTAATCTACTAAAGCAAATCAATCCAATTCCATCTTTAAAAAACACATTACATTTAAATTCCATATATACTGACAAATTAGGATAAACACTCGGGTGCAGCATCTATGATTACTTCTCAATAACTGCAATTAATATTTATCCTATTTACTCTGATTTATTGAGGAAACAAATATGCAAACTAAATAGACTCTGTGTGATAAAGTAATTGCTCCCTGTTTAGGAACAGATGAGAAACAAAGTCACTAACATCTATCAGAAAGAGTTACAGACTCCAGCAAATCACTATGAAAGCCATTATTCACAAATTGAGAAAATATGGAATCATGATGAACATTTATGGCTGGCTGACCAAAATTCTTTTATAAGGTCAATGAAGAACCCAGGACATAATTTAACGCTTTGTAGTCTCACAAGAATTCCTAGAATTTCTAAAAGTAAAATGGGAGGAAGAGCTCTTAGTTATCAGGCTCCTCTCCTGTGGAACCAGCTTCCACTTTTTATCCGTGAGGCAGACACCTTGTGTAGTTTTAAGAATAGACTTAAAACTTTCCTTTTTACACAATCCTATAGTCAGGGTTAGCTTGGATTCTCCTGAGCTTTCCCTTCAGTTATGCTGCTATAGGTTTAGACTGCCGGAGGACATACTGACCACATTTTTTCACTCTGCTGTCTTTCTTTACTCTGGCTGCCTCTGAGGAGGGTGTATCTCACATAAACAAACAATGAAATATTCCCACTAGAGTCATCAAATTGTTATTTCTTTTGATTGTTACTGCTGCCATTAACTGTTTCTCTGTTTATCTTTCTATAGACATGAGGACTGGCCAAAATCCATCTGTGTTTGTCTGTGTCTCTTTCCTGTCAGCTCAGACTCCAGTCGGCTAAGGCAGAAGGCCGCCCATCCTGAGCCGGGTTCTGCTAGAGGTTTCTTCCTGTTAAAAGGGAGTCGTTCCTTTCCACTGTCGCCAATTGTGCTTGCTCAGGATGGAGGATTGTGCTGAAATAACAATTCAGCCCAATCGGCTGGTTCCTTAGATAGAAAATGTTTTATTATTAATTGGTTGATTTTTCTGTGAAGTGCCTTGAAATGACTTTGTCATGAACTGGCGCTTCATAAATAAATAAACTTGAAATAAACTTGAAACTTGAAACTTAAACTTGTCTGCATGAAGATTCGGCTGGCATTATTTATTATTCTAATTTGCTGGACTCAGATTAGCCAACAAACTAGCCAATGAGAGAAGGGCTTCCTGTTTCTTTCCCCACTGCGCATAGCAACAGCGCACTGAGTCTCTTCCGGTTTGATACGTGTTTATGCAAAAAAGCTTTTAGCTAGCAGCATGCTAAGTGTGCTTTCAGCTGCGGGAGGTGATGAATACTAATGAGCAAAGGAGTTGTGATAAAACAAATACAGGCTGTTCTAACTTTGGTGTTATCGTCACATGCGTATTTGAGAGATAAAAACTGAAAGAGAAGTTGTTGTGGTGTTTTCACAACCAATATGAAGGTAAAAAAGTCAGGAAATGCTGATTAACAGACCTTTCAATCTGTCTGCATTAAAAATCGTCTGGTTCTACCTCCTTCCGTCAGGGCTCGAGCAGCAGCTTGTTCATATTAATTTGTTCGAATTTGCTGGACTCTGATTGGCTAACAAACTAGCCTATGAGGTAGGCAAGGTATACTGTTTCCTGCCCGGTTGCACATGGCAACATCGGACGTTGTGTCTTCCTGTTTTCTACTTTATGTGGATTCAACTGCGGGAGCTGCCGAATACTAACGAAAAAAGGAGTTATGACGAAACAAGTACAGGCCGTTCGAACTTGGATGTTATCGCCATCTCCGTAGTTTGAGAGATAAAAACTGAAAGAGAAGTTATTGACCTGTTTTCATACCCACTGTGAAGGTAAGAACACCTGTGGAGCTAAAATATTCAACAGAAACCTCAGACAAAACATTTTTTACGGAAAGGCCTCTTTAAGATTGCCCATCACTGGAGGTAATTCCAAAATTTTTTCAGCAATTATCATCCAGACTTCCTGTTCTACCTGCCCTTGTTATAGTGATGCACTCAAGTATGCTCAACGTTCCCGGAAGTATTCATGCTCCACCTATTTTATCGAGGATGAACCGATGCATCCTTCAGCGTACTTGGTCTGACATATTTTCTTTTTAATTTCTTTCACTTGTATACCAAGATGGGATGTTTGTTTGCATATTTCATGTCAGTTTTTTAACCGTAGCATAAAGCAACAATTGCTGGGACAATGCAGTGCAGTTCTCTTCTAAATGCCGTCCTTGTACTTCCACACTCAGTAGAATGGACTTTCTAGTGTACTTGCCACGAACGTACTTGTCAAGACGCAAGAACATACTAGCGCACTTGAGTGTTGTGAAACAGCCAATGTCTGTATTTGGAGAAGAGTTAGATCTGTGTCATGGCAGAACAATTTCAAAGCAAAGCAGCTATCTATAGCAGCAGATTTATCAGCTGTCTGTCACTTAAACCTCAGCACAATATCTCTGTCCATATTAATGTCATAAAAATGTGTCTCATTTCTTTCCCATCATCATGTGTGATCATCTCCTCTCTTTTTATTCTTTCCGGTGGTCTATATCCCCATTTCCCTTAGACAAAAAACTTTTTTTTTGGTTAACTTTTAATAGACTTTTCAATGCCTTTATCCAGAAATCCAGCAATGCAAATATTGTAAATTCAAACATGAAAGAAGCTAGATTAAAGTACAACATTTATAAAGAAAATGTCTTTGAGCTTCCCTGGTTAGACTCTACATAAATAACACAAGAGTAACAAAAAATAAAAAGTAATGTTCTCTTTGATGATACGTTGTGTTTTATGCTCAGCCTTTTTTTTTAAACTTTTATACACTTAAAATATCCTAACCCCTGTTATAATCGCTGCTTTATCCATCCAAAAACAGACAAAGCACAAAAACAAACCTATTCTGTAAGATTTGTAGTGCAAAATCAGAAAATGTATGTGTTGTTAAAGATACTAATTAACTTCCCTCTGAAATGCAAGATTTGCCTAAATCAATAGCATTTTCCAAACTCAGTCAAATAAAATTAATTAATTAACTACAAAAAAAAGAGTTCACAGCATTTTATGGATTTTGTAGAAATTAAAGCATAGTAATTTTTATAAGAATACATATCAACTGCCACCTTTCAGGCCAAATTTTCATCTATGTCCTGTCTTGCAGCCGTATCAGTGTCTGCTAATAGACCAGTGGTTTCTCTATGGAGAGAAAATAGGCTCAATAGGATCGTGCGTGTGTAATAGATGATTTGTGCGTAAGTTGGCGTATACTTGTAAAGCGCTTTACTCAGGTCCTATGACCCCCAAAGCACTTCACACTACAGTTTTTTGTCATTCACCCATTCACACACACACTCACACGTTTGGTGATGATGAACTACACACATGTTTGTAGCCACAGCTGTCCTGGGACACACACTGACAGAGGCGAGGCTGCCAGACACTGGTGCCGCCGGACCCTCCGGCCACCACCAAACAGGCAAGGTGGGTTAATTGTTTTGCCCAAGGACACAACGGCCAGGTGATATTTTTTTCTCTCTGAGAGAGCAGGGATTCGAACCAGCGACCTTCCGGTTGCCAGACGACCTGCTCTACCGCCTGAGCCACTGCCGCCCCCAGTCTGGTTACTCGTATCATTTGTCATTTATAAAACACATTTTGTGCGTAACTCTGGGTGTTCGCTAATGTCACACACAAATATTAAAGGTCCTGTATCATGAAAAACCTACTTTTTGGAGTTTTTAACCATGTTGTGATGCTATTTCTTTTTTTAAAAGACCTCCAGAGTGGTTTTTGGCTTAATTCGTGCATTCCTGAGTAATTCTCCTGAATCCTGTGCTCTGAGCAGCTGCTTTACTCGCTCATGGCTTATTTTATATTTTGCACTATACATTTTAACATTCAAAATCTTTCATTTTGTTTCTTAATTGCACTGTTTTATGGAAAAGTTATGTTTGATATTTTTTATTTGAATACCTTAAACTTTTTTAAATAGACATTATAGTATTTTTAGTTTTTGATGTATAAAAGAAGTTGTTGATAATTTTTTATTAAGTTATTCATTTTGTACTTTTTATTTTGTAGATTTATATTTTCCATTCTTTTCTGTTCCAATTGTTAAAAAACAAAAAAAAAATAGTTCATTATTTGTGTTTTTCCCCTTTTGTTTTAGTCTTTCAAAAAAAAAGTACTTATAAGTGTACCAATAAAGAACCAGATTGACAAGGAGTATCGTTAAGAGCAGTAGTATCGATAAATCCTTAACGACACCCATCCCTAGCTGAGCGATTTATTGCCAGGTCTTAGCAGGCTTTAGTATCCTTGGGCAAGATACTGAACTCCAAAATAAATAAACCTTAAAGAGGCCATTTCATACAAATTTCAGGACTTTGTTGTTATTTCTTATGTATTAACCAGTAATATGACACATTGTATATCTAAAAAATGTCAGGAAACACTTATTAACAGACCTTTCAATCTGTCTGCGTTAAAATTTGGGTGGTTCCGGCTCCTTCCATAAGGCTGCTTTGAGCTGCTTTGTCAGAAACTCGTTCATATTCATTCAAATTTGCTGGACTCTGATTGGCTAACAAACTAGCCTATGAGTGCAAGTTATACTGTTTCCTGCCCCGCTGCGCATGGCAATGTCAGACGTTGTGTCTTACTCTTTGTTACGTCTTATGCTACAGCTTTTAGCCAGCAGCATGCTAGGCATGGTTTCAACTGTGGGAGCTGATGAATACTAACAAACAAAGGAGTTGTGACAAAATAGATACTGGCCGTTCGGACTTGGGAGAACTCAGGTGTTATCGCCACCTGCGTAGTTTGAGATATAAAAACTGAAAGAGAAGTTGTTGACCTGTTTTCATACCCCCTATGAAGGTAAGAACACCTGTGGAGCTAAAATATTCAACAGAAACCTCAGAAATGAAAGGGCCTCTTTAAAACTTAAATTAGATAAAAACCTAGTTAAATGTTACCATGTGAATGCCCTGTTATCATTATTATTAATAATAAACACACAACTCGTGCATCTTGCACTTATGGTAAAAACTACTTGGAAAGTTTTTTATTGATTACAGGTAAGAGTGATAACCTCTCAGACTACGTTCCATCATGGTTCAAGTCTCTGCCTCTGACCCACAGAGGAAAAAGTCTAAAGTGTCTCTGGAAACATTCAACAGAAGATCAGCTTCCAACAAGTGAAGTTTTAATGGTTAAGTTACTGTAAATTACAAACTCTTATGTGTCTGATTACTGGTGTTGATGTGCACAACATGAATAATCTTGATAAAACTGCATGTTTCCTCAGATTTAGTGAATATGTGTCCTGATAGACTAATAAAAGTGAATGTTTTACTTCCAGGTTATATGTTGGACCTTTACTTGTCAATGTTTGGAAATATCAGACATTTATTGGTTCATTTCAGATGAAAAGGAAATCTGCAAACCTGTTTACACAAATAAAAAGAATCACTGTAATCAAATCAAGTTTGTTTTTATTCCACCAAAGTAAAATGTCCAACTCAGTCAGGTCAGATAAGATTACAGTGACCACATTAATCACCTAATAGTCCATCAATAGTTAAATGTTAATTATAATGTAACTAACATTCAACACATCGATACATTTAACATTTATGACTTTGTGATTTAGTTTCTTACACTTTTTCCTGCATTCAGAACAAAAACACTTTTTGTATTTTTGTGTCTAAAATAATCCAAGTGAAAGTGGGTCACATTGTAAAAATCAGACTAGTAAATAATAAGAGGATCATTTCCAACAGGTTTTCTACAGTAACATGATAAATGTCATTGTACTAAAGGAACTTTTGAAGGCACATCAATGAAACTAGTGAAACAGGATGTTATTATTAGTTATAGATCGACTTTGGTCGCATTGATTTTTATCAGTGTAACAATCCTGATGATTATGATCAGATAAACATACATTTATGCATCCATTCATATTGATCAACCTCAGATACAGCATTAACCAGTTTACACCGCCACAGTCCATGATGAAAAAATGTTAAGTTTCATTTTTGCTACTGGCGATCAACATCACTCCTACCTGAAAAATGAAATGACTTGATGTTACAGATGTTTACCAGATGTACTTTACATAACGAAACCAGAAGAAGCAAATAATTAACCACAGGAAGTAAGAAAGTTTTGCTGTGGATGAATTAGTTGTTTATCAGAGTTGCCTACCAAGATGGTGCATCCAACAAAATCATGTGACGTCATGTGCAAAACCTCTTTATCTCTGAAATTGACAGTTATTTTGTGTTTGATTAGCTGCAATGGCCATCTTAAATTTAGTTGACTTCAAAAGGTAATCTGTTGTGCAAATACATCCATACATTCGTTTTAAGAGTTTCATCCAAATTTGGCTTGTTTTTCTAGATGTAGTTTGCAAACAAAAACATACAAAGACAAAAACATTGCCACCACTTTTCAGCAATAGACAATAACCCTAACAGTAACCCTAACCCTAATAACATGAAATTAATGAGAGAATAAAAGAAAGACTTTTTTTCTCTAGAAAACTTCGCTAAAATAACCTTTTTTCCAGCTACATTTTGTATAGTCTACTTTGTAGAAACACGCATGACTTGGAGCATTCAGCTGAAAGCCACTGTCACTTGCAATTTACTTCTGCATGAATGTCAAACTAAAATGACCATAGCTTTTATTTTCTCTAGTGGAAACAGCGTGGGAAGAATGGGGGAAAAAAAATAAAAAAAGATATCAAATGTAACATAAATTCAACCTGAGCTGAACAGGTATGGGCAATTTAAGGTTCCCATTTTTCTCAGTCACAAAACTGCAGCAGTGTGTCCTCCAGCTCCATGCCGGAGGCCAGAGCCACCCCTCCCCACTGGGGTTCCAGGAAGAACATATCTGGTCCTTTCAGAGAGAGCTACCTGCAGTTGGGAGGGTGATTACTGAAAACAAACAGGAGAGGCTGATAAAAGCCACACTGATGTTACTGTCCTCAAGCAGCTCTTATCTTGTGTTTTGGAATAACAATCACTTTGGGGATGATTCATACTGACAGATTTAGTGTTCTGCACACAGAGGCTGCGTTCACTTCTTTCAGTGTGCAGAAGAGATAACTGAGAGTGCACACCTTGTTTAACTTTGCATGGCTTTTTATCACATCTTTACCAAAGCCCTGTGATTCTGAATAATGGCAGACTCTAGATATTATGTATGATTGCAACACTTTTTCTATACTATCCTTTGCTCTTTCCCTCCATTTCTCCCATACTGTAAATGATATAAACTTGATGTCAAGCCACAGAAGTTGGGTAAATGAATAGGATTATCTGAAGGCTTCTACTTCATACAGAGCACGTTCAATATGAATAAAACAGAAATAATAGGAAAATGGGAATAAAGATGTGAAATTTAATCAAAAACTACAATCCTTTGTTGATCTATTTCACTTGAAATTGTCAAACACTAAAACAAATACAAACAAAATACAAATAATTTTCAAAGTTGGGACACAGTTGGTTTGTTTAAAACAGATAATTTGAAACTTGGTGCATTAATTTCTCAGAGTTTTGTATTATAGCTATACAAAAAATTGCTAATGTTATTCAATTCAGTTTAGTTTTATATTATATTATCAATTCATAATAAAATACATCTCAAGGCACTATACAGAAACAACAAGTCCAATTTACATCATCAGGTCATGATTAAAAGCAATTTATATACAAACAGTTAAATCTCATTGTAAAATGTTATCAGATTCAGTGAATTATAATAAATTGATGCTTATTTCAGCTTGTAAATCTGTTGATGGTATTATGTTTTTATTAAAGCAGAACTAAGTAAGTTTTTTTTACCTCAATAAATGTTTTCTAGAGTCCCTGTGGGGGTAAACAAGGACTTGGCGGGGTGATTCGTGGGTCCCTCCCCTCCCTCCGGGGTCTGTGTCCTGAAAGCAGCACGTGCAACTTTCAGTGGATCGGACCGACTAATCTCGCGAGAACAAACCTGCTTTACGGCACTCACACTCACGTACATAAATACAAGCATGAAGCCCTTGCCGTTGTTAGCAACGCCACCCTTAGGAGCGCAAAGATGGCAGAACCAAAAAGAACGAAAAAACTTTTGACCGACGAGCAGAAAAAAAGGAAACGTGATTGGGACCGAGAGAGAGCTCAGTCGCGGGTGAACATCGGCAGAGCATCTGAGTCTGCGGCGGCGGGGGAACGTTACGACAGTGAGCTTTCAGCGGGGGACCAGTAGGGGGAGAGCGAGAGCAAAACTTACTTCTGCTTTAATGATTTTAACATTAATTGGACAGAAGGAAAAACAATAAATTTGATAAAATGCAGGTGTTGCATGGTTAAAACCCTGAGGAACGCGGAACCAATCATCAGGCAGGACAGTGAATGACAATGGAACCAACAACTCAATCTAAGAAATTAAGACACCAGGGACTGGCTGGAACCCTGAGCGCTTAAGAGACTTTTCATGTCTTTGATTTAAAAAAATCAAGAAGAGAAATAAGGAACGGGCCAGATTTAACCCAAAAACAATAATCCTCAGTGAATGTTTGATAAAGTCTTATGTTGTAAATCTTTTGCAGATGAAGTGTATCATCCGGTTTAGAAAAATTACCTATAAACAATTTGCACCTATATGGGTCCGTAATGCAGTTCAGCAGTTTGGTTATTTTTTTTATCTTCAGTTTTTTTTTTTTGTTTTTGTTTGTTTGTTTATTTTGTAGATTCTGGTTTTATCTTGTATCAATCTTGGACTTTTTACATTTTATCAATAACATTATTATTTAAAAATCCAAAATATAAACACAAGAAAGCTCATTTTTAGTTGCCATGGTAAGGTTGTTTTCTTCTTTATTAGTTTATTTTAGTTTATTCTAATGCATCAACCTCGCTCATTAGCATCTAAAAAGAGTGCAGCATTAATCAACAGCTTCACCTGTGCCTTGCTTTCATAGGCCAAAATGTCACCGCTGCTATAAACCTGTACAAACTGCTCTGTTATGATCAGGTTTAAATAGATTTCACTCAAACTTTTGTGGAAAAATTTGCAGATGAAACAGCTAGTTTGACAAAGTTTCTATCACAGAATAAATAACAAATGTGTTAATGGATCTGTCTGTAGGAACACACTGAAGATGTGGGTAGAACACTCCAAGAGGAAATTGTAACTGGTCATGTTGTTTACCTCGTTGAACATGGAACTGAAGCAGTAAATTAAAAGGCAGGATTATTGAGGAAAACAGATAGAAATCTGAAGACATCTGCTTCAAATGACACGCTCAACAAACCTGAGAAACCCACGTTTCATCTCAGTGAAATTACACCTTTTTTTGGAGGTCTTCTGTCTTTTTACCATCTCCCTGTATATCCACTGTTCTTTTAGCAGTTCAATATGTGCAGCAATTGTATTTCACAGTCCTACTCAGCGGAATCAAATCCACCATCTTTCTCTAAAGAGCAGGATTTTCACCCACTCTATCTCCTTCAGGGGTTTTTAGAAACGATTCTTTGACTCTGCTTTGGGAATGACTTTGAGATTATGCCGTTCTGCTGATTGTAACATCAGATTATGGAAAGAAATTCTCAAGTCCAGCCAAGATAAGTCCAGACGAGTTGACTTTTGCACAAACCTGTCTCTGGTGGATGTCTGAGCAGCTCTGGTATCAGAAACTTTGATCAGATGATGTAACCATGGAGAGTGTGAAGTGTAGTCCTCTCATGAAGGACAACTCAAAGGTTTCCTTTCATCATCACAAATGGACACTGTGTTGCACTGTAGGGAGGACAATGTACAGTGTTAAGTGTGAAAATGATTATTCATCCCAGAGGAGACGTTTGTTTCATATCCAACCCATGGTGAAGGTTGTTAGATGTTTCTGTTAAAAAGGAATAAGTATAATACTTAAACAATCCACCATGTTCAAAGTGCTTTTTATATCAGGTGCATTTGAATGTGTTTTTAAAGAAAACATTTAATTGAAGGCTAATTTGTTATAAATAAGAGTTTGTTCTTGTCTGAAAAAAGGAGCAGCACACAGAACAACAGTTCTTAATCCAGAAATAAAGAGGATCCAAAAAACCCGATTAGATTATATTAAGTGGTCCTTAAATCACATCAAGCTGCTTTTTGCTTAAAACAGATAGATGTAAAAAACATTATCGATCCGATCCAACTGGATCTGAGTATTTGTAAAACAGGTCTGACAAAAGACACTGAGCTAAAATTTACAGGCAGCAAATAGTAAACTGCATCATTTAAAAAACCAGTCTCTCATTTAGTCTTCTAAAAAAATGGCATTAAAAACACATCATATGTTTTTATGTGAGACGCAATAATAATAATAAATAATAATAATTCAACTTTATTCATCTCACAATAGAGAAATTCACTTCTGCATTTGGCCCATCCCGAGGGAGCAGGGGGCTGCCTGTGTCACGGCGCCCGGGAGGCAATTTGGGGTTCAGCATCTTGCCCAAGGATGCATCGACACATGGCTAGTTTGGGTTAGGGATCGAACCTCCAACCTCTCGATCCGAGGACAACCTCCTTCCCCTTTCGACCACTAGTAAAAGATTTCCTGTCTGATGAGCCAGCCGATTGGGTTGAATCATCAGTTCAACACAATCCTCCATCCTGAGCAGCACGATCGGCAACAGTGGAAAGGAACGACTCCCTTTTAACAGGAAGAAAACTCTAGCAGAACCCGGCTCAGGATGGGCGGCCTTCTGCCTTAGCCGACTGGGGTCTGAGCTGACAGGAAAGAGACACAGACAAACACCGATGGATTTTGGCCAGTCGTCATGTCTATAGAAAGATAAACAGAGAAACAGTTAATGGCAGCAGTAACAATCAATACAAACATGGAGAGTAAAGAGAGACAGCAAAGAGAAGAAATGTGGTCAGTATGTCCTCCGGCAGTTTGAGCCTTTTTTACTGAAAAATAATTTCCCATGTGAAATTAACATGCAAAGTACATGTTCTGCACATAAGAAATGGGATTTTGGATCATTTTTGACATGTGCATATGTTTCTCCAGATTTTAAGACATTACAAACTTCATTTGTGTGTGTGCGTGTGTGTGTTCGTTCCCTAAGAGTCTGAAATTCAATTATTTTGTTCATTTCTTCTGCTAATTTGTGTTTCAATCATTCAGTGGAATCTTGTTTTGACCCTGTCTACAAACAAAAAGGGGAAAAAATTAGGAAAAGAAAATTAGTTTTGAGTTTTCTCTTTTTGTTTTGTGGAGATTTAATTGTCAAAATATTTTAGCACTTTTCACAGTGATTGAATCAATTTTTATAGAACTTCTGCACTCGTGACTAACAGAGTTATGATGATTTCATAGACTCTTTTTGACGCATCCATCTATACTTCGTGCAATCAAGCTGTGTTGTGAACAACAATAGTGCTCATATACTTTGTTTCAACAGCATGCTAGCTTTGACCTAATTCTTTCATCAGTAACAAACTGTGTGCAGGTTTGGATTAATTATTTTATTGAAGCAGTAAACGTTAATAAACAATAATAAATTTACATTGAAACTGTTTTAGTTCATTTCCCAGTTTAGTGCGCAGAATGTGCAGTATATTTATCACAAATAACCATCACTGTATATTTACATGAATAGTCAAATATTTTACATTCACTTTTCACATTCTATAACGGTTATGACTTCATACAACACACTCTCACAGGTTTTCTGATTTATGTCCTTTTTTATTTACATCTTATAAATAAACACTTCTGTAAATTGCTTTTTGCTGCTTCTTTTTCTCCTGCAGTTTCAAAGTCCTTCTAATTAGACTCCACTGTTGCAGATATGAGACTGATAAATTCAAACCTTATTTATTTTCTATTAAAAGGGATGGTGCCTTGACTAAAAGACATTTTCAGTTCATTTGTTTGTTAGTGTTTTATGAGTTCTAATTGGAAAGATATTCCAACCTTGACTACTTTTACTGACCTTTAAGAAAACTCAATTATTGTTCAAATAACCACGTTAGTCAGAATACTTTTCCAGACATTTTTTTTTTCATAAAAAGCAATTGACCAACCTGAGTTTGGGTTTTGAGACGTCTGCTGACGTCTGACAGCCTGTTATAGGGTTTGGTTTTTGTTTCTGCTTCTTTGTCACTGAATCAGCTTTGAGGCAGTGAGTTTACATCACAGTTGATGTACGTATTCCATGTCCTTCAGGCTGGAAATGTAGATGTCCAATCCTATAGTGATTCCTTTGAAAAATACTTCTCAGCTTGGAGGGGGCGCTGACTTGATTTCCTCCCGGAGCAGTTTCAGATAAAGATGCACACTCAGAGCTTTTGGACTCTTTCATCTGCTGTGAACAATTTGATTTTTTTACTTTTACTCTGCTCTCCAGTTTATACACTGATTTAAGATATTTGTTGGTCTTTTCAGAAAGTGTGAACATGTCAAAAATGGATGTATGCCATGATGCAAGATATAGAGAGGAGCAAATGTTAGTTTGTGTCTTTAGATTCTATTGAAGTTGAGATTCATTCATTCTAGAATAGGAGTTCTTCTTACTAAGATTTTGGTTCCTTTCCAGATTCAGAGAGACAAGAGTGATTAAAGGAGAGACTCAAGGAACAAGTGTTTGGAGCAGGTGAGTCCAGCAGGTGAGGTGAGGGCAAAGTGGTGTCCAGGTTGGATGACTGGTGAAATAGTTTGTCACAGGTGTGGCGTGAGGAGTTACGGTCCTCAGGGAGCTTCTTCACAGAGGACACTGAAGATATGTTTCTCACAGTGTTTTGTCCAGCTGGTCATGGGTCAGTTGTGACTCTGGTGATGAGGAGTGCAAAGCATAAGGTGAGAAGGACAAGACTGCTGAACTACATGCAGAGTCAAAAAAACGAAAAGGAGACGAGATGAACAAAGAAAGAAGCATTCTCGATATCAGATCACAACAATCTCATTGTATTCTAAAAATGCCGTTGCAGTTTGTTATTGCATTTAAAGAAATCCTTCAGAGACCCTCTGAAGGTTATGAACAACTAATAACTTACACCTAACCTCTTTGAACAACCTCAGTGTAAAGAAACAGGGATAAGTTCTATCGAACTTACAAGCTAACGGGAGTCCGAGGAATGCAACAACTAAACTGGACTGCTGAAAAAGCTCTTTTATAAACCACATTATTGCTTCAATTCTGAATGAAATATTATAGAAATAATGTGGCTGTGTGATAAATTGGTAACCTGTCATGGATGTAACCCTATCTCTCGCCAAATGACTGCTGGAGAAAGACACCAGCTCCCTGCAACCCTGAACAGGAATAAGTGGGTTTAGAGACTGACTGACCGACTTACTGACCGACCGACCGACCGACCGACCGACTGACTCTTGTTGTGCCACCACTCAAACCTGTCCATAGGAATCGTTATTCTTCCAAACTGAACTTGTTAAAAGAGCTACCTAAAACATGTAGGATAGTAATTGTTCTTGACTTTTTACAGAAACTGTCTTCAAAAAGACCTTCAAAATCCTCTGAATCATTTGTTAAAAGCAACCCTGTATGTTACAGCAAAGTTTGACTCACTAATGCTCAGTCGGTAATAGTGTGAAATTATTTTCTACATTTGTCAATCTAATTTCAGTCACCTATTTGAAGTGGAAAAACCTCATGTACAGTACCTCCTTTGTTATTTGATGTTCAGCCTAGAATGGTAGGAACATGTGTGTGGAGGGAACTTCTGCTCTGCGTGTTCCTGAGGGCAGAAAAAATCAATTCTCAGGTACATTTTTGTAAAATGATATAAAAAGCCTTCTCTCTCATGACTTCCTACATTATTTAAGGCTATTAAACATTCAGATGATGGACACATAATTTCATTCCTGCTAAAAAGGAAATACATAATTTCTACTACTAGATACTGAGGAGCTGTGTTATGAAATTCTTGTTAATTTAGCATCAAGGGAAGCCACAGAAAAAAATGCCCAAAATGAAAGCTTAAATCTTGGCTAATAATAAAGCACACGAGTGAAGCTTTCACAGAAATGGATTTATCTTCACTTCGGCTGATTGAACGTAGATGCTGGAAGCAGCAAAGGAGAGAATAATCACGATAATACTGAGAAGGAAGAATTGCTTCTTTCAGAATGTCTGCTGCTCTTCGAAAGGATGCTGCAGGTTTGTCTGCCTCATTCAGAGGTGGCAAAATCCTTTCTCAAATCATTTTATATTGATGAACTAGAGAAGAAAACTAATTTATTTTAGTACAAAAATCACAGTTAGGATTAAAGTTGATAATCCCCTTTCGCTGAATAATTTTTCAAACACAGATGAGATTATGTTCAGTGTGAAAAAAGGTTACCACAAATATCCAACAGTGTGGTCGCTCCAGAGCTAAACTAATCCTTTATAACAGACTTCATGTCCAATATTGTTCTTTAACACTCTGTGTATTATATTTCAAGTCAGGCATATACAGCAAAGACAGAAATATCAGAACAATGCGGTTTATCCCCTCATTGCAAAGGAGAAATGTTATTATATGTTTGTAAAGATCATTATTTCAACATATCGGTGTTCTGCATTTATAAAGAAGGCCAATTAAAATCTCACACAGAATAATTCATTTGTAAAGGAAGAACTGGTTATATAAATTACTTTTGCTTAAAAAAATACAACAAGAGATTTTTGGTCTTGTTCCAAAATGCAGTGATAAATAATTTTAAGTGGGTTTAAAACTTAATTTCATCTTCCATTGTTATTTTATAATTTATCTGTTTTTGGAAGGTTCTAAGAAACTGTGTTGTGCATATAAAGACAAATTAAGCATTTAAATATGTTTTTCCACCAGATTTTTCATATTTAATAAGAACAATTTCAATCCATGTTAAACGTTTGTTATGTCATAATTTGTGTGTAACATACAGTGTCAGCACACAAATGATATACACACTGCTTTTTAACAAGAATTACTACCAGAATGTAACTAAAGGTAGCCTACATGTATTTATGTCAGTTATGTTACAGATGTCTGTCATTTGCAGACTGAAGCACACTCTGAATACATCATTCAGAATAACAAGCAGAAGCTTGAAGTCCTGCCTTTTTGTTTCAAATCAGCTGCGGGGAACAAACAAGAACAAAAACCTGCCTCAGTCATGATCTGCAGCAGCATGTATGTGTCACAGTGGCTGGTATAGGCTCAGTGACTGAAACCAGAAGACTGTGAAAAGTAAATACAGATAATGAACTGGAACCAGGGGATTTTGTAGATCTAGAGGCAGAGGAGAGGCGGGTCAGCAACAGTTTAATTAAAGTCACAGTGATTGTTATGATTAAGTTGCTTACTGTGTCTTTCTTTCAAAGATGCTACGAGGAGCATGGGAACTGAGAAGCTAACCAGAGGAGGAAGGTGCTGAGGAAAGCCGGTAAGTCCTGAGTTAGTGGAGGAGTGATGAGGTGAAGGCAGCTGATAACTGTGTGAGAAGCGTGATGTCAATGGCTGTAAGGTAGCAAATGTTTTCCATAAGAGATGCAAGAGTCCTTCTTTTCTAACAGGTGAGTGACAGAGCTTTGCAGGAGTTGATCCATCACACAGTTTGCAGTCAGGAAGATTCTCACAGAAAACCACAAGTGTATCACATTTAATAAATTTAGCATTTTTATATTGGAGGATGTTATTAAGTTCTGTCTATTGTTTTTTATTTAGCATCTAGATCAAATTAATTATCCTTGGGTTTTTTTTACATTTTATTCTATTATTTGTTATGTGTTATATTCTATATTTGTGGCTTATAAACACTATTTACATTTCAGAGATGGAAAAAAACTGTATAATGTCACTTTTTTTATTTTATAGAGAAGATCCCGGTTGATAAACGCTACCTTGCTGTGTGTGGCCTCCTACTGACCCTCTCCACTTGCAAGAGTGGTTTGTTTTTCTGCCTCCGCTTCTGGGAGTTCCTGTCTGTTTAATAAAAGGAAGCAAAACTAGAATTTATGTACTTTTTCCTTTCACTGTAGTACCCAACCCTCACTGAGCCCTGACATCATATTGAGGCATGTACAAACCTTGACTTAGACATACTGTTATGTTACTGACAGTTTCATTTTTAAAACATTTCTTCTACCATTTCATTACAATGAAACCATGAGCTGTGTTGATAACTACAAACACAACCCAAAAAATGGTTTATTGCATGATACATTGTTCTTCAAAAAAAGAAAACTAATCTCAAAGAGTCAAACCAACTAATGCGTCCCCCTTTCTTTCCTCTGGACTGGATCTTCCATGTAGCTACTGAGCCATTGTTTTTCCTCCAGTCCACGTCTTTTTTTTCCAAAATGACACACATAGCTGAGTTTTTGGCCAAACACATGTTTGCTGTTTAATATTTAACAGCAAGAAATGCTAAACAGACTGGAAATACCCCTTTGTGTGGTTCCTGTTGTACGCCAAGCCTTCGTAGACCATGACCCTCATACTGAGGTAAGTAGTAAACCATGCCTCAACACCACAGAAAAGCTTAGTCTGCAACAAAACTGCTTCCTTCCTGAGGAAAACAGCATTTATGGAAACGTTATCCTAATGAAGATGAGGTTGTAAAGATGTAATGTCCTTTTAGTAGTCTAGACAAAGATCAGATGGCTTGTTATGTTTGCACATCATTTTGCTGCAAAGTACAGGTTTAAGAAACGGCATTGATTAAATGTATAATATGGAACGTTTTCATAAAAAGCTAAGTACAGTATTTCCTTTAAAAATTATACTTGAAGTAAAATATAATAAATAGTTTATTTTGACGGGCACAACGTTGGCATTATGTTTACATACCAGTTAATAGTGGGCAGAGTAGCAGGCGCCATTGCAGGTTGCCTAAAATGGTAGATAGTCTGTAATAGCGAGGCTTGTACTGTGGAGGGTAGCAGAGTCAGTGGGTTGAACATCTGCTTCGGAGCGTTGGGGATTTCGTTGCCCTTCATGGGCCCTTGCCCTAATGTGAACACCATTGGGGTGGGCTCACTGCTGTTCGTATATGGTGTTCAGCAGGAGAGAGAGCGCTGTGTTTACTCTGGTGTTGGGTGGGATGTACACAGCCGATATGGTCACATCAGACAGCTCTAACAGATATGTACTCCACATCTAGGGAATAGCTTTGATCTATAATTCTCCTGTTATTACACCAGTTGTCATGCATATACAGTGGGGCAAAAAAGTATTTAGTCAGCCACCAATTGTGTAAGTTCTCCCACTTAAAAAGATCAGAGAGGCCTGTAATTTTCATCATAGGTATACCTCAACTATGAGAGACAAAATGAGGAAAAAAAATCCAGAAAATCACATTGTCTGATTTTTAAAGAATTTATTTGCAAATTATGGTGGAAAATAAGTATTTGGTCAATAACAAAAGTTAATCTCAATACTTTGTTATATAGCCTTTGTTGGCAATGACAGAGGTCAAACATTTTCTGTAAGTCTTCACAAGGTTTTCACACACTGTTGCTGGTATTTTGGCCCATTCCTCCATGCAGATCTCCTCTAGAGCAGTGATGTTTTGGGGCTGACGCTGGGCAACACGGACTTTCAACTCCCTCCAGAGATTTTCTATGGGGTTGAGATCTGGAGACTGGCTAGGCCACTCCAGGACATTGAAATGCTTCTTACGAAGCCACTCCTTCGTTGCCCGGGCGGTGTGTTTGGGATCATTGTCATGCTGAAAGACCCAGCCACGTCTCATTTTCAATGCCCTTGCTGATGGAAGGAGGTTTTCACTCAAAATCTTACGATACATGGCCCCATTCATTCTTTCCTTTACACGGATCAGTCGTCCTGGTCCCCTTGCAGAAAAACAGCCCCAAAGCATGATGTTTCCACCCCCATGCTTTACAGTAGGTATGGTGTTCTTTGGATCCAACTCAGCATTCTTTCCCCTCCAAACACGACAAGTTGAGTTTCTACCAAAAAGTTCTATTTTGGTTTCATCTGACCATATGATGTTCTCCCAATCCTCTTCTGGATCATCCAAATGCTCTCTAGCAAACCGCAGACGGGCCTGGACGTGTCCTGGCTTCAGCAGGGGGACACATCTGGCACTGCAGGATTTGAGTCCCTGGCGGCGTAGTGTGTTACTGATGGTAGCCTTTGTTACTTTGGTCCCAGCTCTCTGCAGGTCATTCACTAGGTCCCTCCGTGTGGTTCTGGGATTTTTGCTCACCGTTCTTGTGATCATTTTGACCCCACTGGGTGAGATCTTGCGTGGAGCCCCAGATCGAGGGAGATTATCAGTGGTCTTGTATGTCTTCCATTTTCTAATAATTGCTCCCACAGTTGATTTCTTCACACCAAGCTGCTTACCTATTGCAGATTCAGTCTTCCCAGCCTGGTGAAGGTCTACAATTTTGTTTCTGGTGTCCTTTGACAGCTCTTTGGTCTTGGCCATAGTGGAGTTTGGAGCGTGACTGTTTGAGGTTGTGGACAGGTGTCTTTTATACTGATAACGAGTTCACACAGGTGCCATTAATACAGGTAACGAGTGGAGGACCGAGGAGCTTCTCAAAGAAGTTACAGGTCTGTGAAAGCCAGAAATCTTACTTGTTTGTAGGTGACCAAATATTTATTTTCCACCATAATTTGCAAATAAATTCTTTAAAAATCAGACAATGTGATTTTCTGGATTTTTTTTCCTCATTTTGTCTCTCATAGTTGAGGTATACCTATGATGAAAATTACAGGCCTCTCTGATCTTTTTAAGTGGGAGAACTTACACAATTGGTGGCTGACTAAATACTTTTTTGCCCCACTGTAGATACAGTGCCCGTCTCCTCTGCTCTTACCAAAGTTCTCAGTCCTGTCCCAGCGGAGCAGAATGTGGCCTGCTGGCTGCATGCTAGCGTTGGGTATGTCCGGGTGAACCGGGTGATCGTTGATGATGATCAGCACACAGCAGTCACGAACATAGTGGTTACCAGTGAGTTGTAATTCCAGGTCATCTGTTTTATGAGCGAGGGATCTGGCATTGGAGAGGTACAGCCTCGGTAGAGGTGGCTGGTGTGGTTGTGTTCTTAGCATGACGCCGGACCTGTGGCCCCACTTCTGCTTTCTCTCCCTCCTCCGTCTGCGGCACCTACCAGTCCCAATAACAATCCATGGAGAGCCAGGAGGTCTCATTATGTCATCTGAGATGTTGAGCATGTGGTGATGAGAGTCAAAGAAATATATATCTTTTTGATATCCAAAAGCAACTGGTGGGTGTACTGGATGTTCACAGTACTGCACAAGAAAGAAAGAAAGAAAGAAAGAAAGAAAGAAAGAAAGAAAGAAAGAAAGAAAGAAAGAAAGAAAGAAAGAAAGAAAGAAAGAAAGAAAGAAAGAGCAGTAAGCCACAGCAACCACGTGTGCTTTGTGTCCATTGACTTGTGAAAGGTGCTATATGAGTGCAAGCCATTTACCATAGAATTAACTTGGCCTCTAGTTCTAATTTACAGAACGTTGAAATCAATTCCAATGAAGACATGCCCTATAGCTCTCACGTTACCAGGACGACCTTCTTACATCTGCTCAATGTTACTAAAATTAGGAACATTCTGACCCAAAGTGATGCAAAAAAATGTGTCCACTAGTATTACTTCTAGACTTGACTATAGCAATTGTTTATTCTCTAATGTTCCAAGAGTTCTGTAAAAGGCTCCAGCTGATCCAAAATGCTGCTGCCAGAGTTTTGATGAGAGTTAGAAGGAGTCATATTTCTCCAGTTTTAGCATCACTTCTCTGGCTCTCTGTAAAACGAAGGTTACGTATGTAACTACGGTTCAATAAATCCCGAATGACCACCAGAGGCGGTGCCTTAAGCACTGAATGATCCATCTCGCGCATGCACGTCGAGTGTTTATACCAACAATGTCACGTGTGACCCCTGATGACCCCGGAGACCCTATATCTGCCGGTGACATCAGAGGCTCTGTTCCTGCAGAATCTTCTCGCGAGTGCACGAGGATTCTGAGTGAAAGAACGCTCTGGCGGTCATTCAGGATTCATAGAACCACAGTTACATACGTAACTTTCGTTCTATTTCAGCCCTACTGACCACCAGAGGTGGTGCCTTAAGCATTGAATGATCTATACCAGAAAAGTCACAAAGAACTCCTGCACATACCTCATTGGGAGGAACCCGCAGAGTCAGGCACCAGGACCACCCCCAATGGATGGGGAGAGGCAACATTCACCCGGTAAAACCTGGAGAAGGTACTTGGCGAAGCCCATGATGCTGCGGCACAGATGTTGTCTAGGGGCACACCGCGCAGGGCCACCCATGACGTGGAGACTGCCCTGGTAGAGTGGCACCTCTCCCCGGATGGCAGGGGGCGACCACTCCCATACGCCTGGGTGATGATGTCCACCATCCAATGAGAGAATCGCTGCTTGGAGAGCGCACATCCCCTCTTGGGACCCCCATGGCAGATGAAGAGCTGGTCCGACTGTCTGATACCAGCAGTTGCAGCCACATAGACCCGCAGAGCCTGCACAGGGCACAGCAGCCATAAGCTATCCTCCCCTCCTGGAGGATCAAATTGGGCTAGGTGGATCGGTCGGTTGAGGGATGACCGCAGACTCACTCACCGACAGAGCATGAAGCTCCCCCACACGCTTTGCCGATGTGACAGCAGGGAGAAAGGCCGTTTTAGCAAAGACCCACTTAAGCTCCACCATAGCCAGGGGTTCAAAAGGGGGCAAACACAAAGCCTCGAGCACCACGTGCAGATCCCATGCTGGAGTGCGCAGCACTCGTGAGGAGCGCAACCGCCATGCACCCTTCAGAAAAAGGTACACGAGTCTGTGACACCCCACCGTGTTATAAACAACCCGAACATGTCGAGAGGAAATGGCTGCTAAGTACACCACCAGAGTAGCCAGGGACCGGCTGCCATCCAGGAGTGACTGGAGGAACTCCGAAATCCTCTGAACCAAACAATGCACAGGGTCCTCACCCTTGTCTGCACACCAAGCAGTAAACAGCCGCCACCTATTCTCATACTGTACCCGGGTGGAGGGCACCCTTGCATTCAATATGGTATTGCAGACACCATCCGAACACTCAATCAGCAGCGGGTCGGGCCCTGCAGCGGCCAGAGGAAAGGGAGGAAGACCTGCAACGCCCTGTGCACAGCCCACATCTCCAGAACATTGATATGCTGTGAGCGGTGCTGCGCAGACCACAGCCACTGCGCTGTCCAGTTCTGCCATACAGCACCCCACCCCAAGGGGGATGTGTCCATTGTGAGGGTGTCCCGACAGGATGCGACGGAACCCATGGGCACGCCTCGGAGGAGAAATAACCTCTCCCTCCATGGGGCCAGAGCCACAAGGCAATGGCGTGACAATGTTAGTCTCCTGTGCAGGGGCCTCTTGACATCCAGATGAAAGGCGTGCAACCACCTCTGGAGGAGACGCAGCGACAGCAGCCGTAGAGGAACCACGGCAGCAGCAGCCGTCAGTTTCATAACGGTCACATAACGCAACTGCCTGCCCCCCGAAACAGGAGGAGAGCAGAGAGCAGGTCCTCGGGTGCACGAAAAGTCTGCGTCTGCCGCTGAGCAGGCCGTGGGCGTGCATGCTGAGACCTTGGGTAGCCCCTGGGATAAGCCTGTGGATGAGAGCTGTGCTGTGGGACAGCTGAAGGACCCCTAGACTATTAGGAGGAGGCACACTCCTCTGTAGCCCCGACAGCTGCTGTCGAGTCCTTCCTGCTTGGGCCCGGATCCACCGGAAACACTGCAGAGGGTGCTCCTACAGGCCTTGGTGAGAGGGGATTGTGCCAACCAGACCTGGCCGCAAGCCTGAACAAGGGTACACATCAACCGCCTCAGTTCCCTAGACATCAATGGAAATGCCTGTAGGGAAGCATCACTAAAATGGTAGATTGAAGCATCCAGTTCAGTCTCCTGCAGGGATAGGTCAATAGGTCCACCTTGGAGGCAAGCCCAGACCCCCTGGTCTTTTTGCCAGGGGTGGGGCCTGGGGACCCAGCAGTCCTACGTCTAGACTGGCCGGTCAGGGCTGGAGCCAGCTGCTGGGCTGGGGCCAACCAGTCGGGTCATGACATGGGGTCAAACAGCCGCTCCACCTAAGACAGCAACCCTCACCACCCGAGATATGACACTGCAGTTCATGCAGGGGTCGTCAGAAAGACCCTCCTTTGGATGCCCAAGACCAAGGCATGAAGGACATAAATCATGGCCATCCTCAAGCTGGAAGAGGAGCCATACAGGATGAACAGGAGTGGATGCCATCCGTGCTGTCTCTTTTTTTTTTTAAAGTAAATAAATAATAAGAAAGAAATGGAGGACTGACAAAGACTGGGAGAGAGAGCGAAAGCACCGTCCTCACCAGTCAAGGCCAATTATGTCACACACAAACAAGGCGCTAAGCGCAGTACACCGTCACTGCCAAATGTATGCACTAACTAGCACCAAAATACCTACACTGGACGCGGGAGCGAGAGCACTGCCGTCAACAGCCCAGGGTAAGCTATCCCAACGAAATGAAACAATAAGTGCAGTACAGATGCCGGGAGAGGAAGCGAAAGCACAACCTTCACCAAGAAACGTTGCAAAACAAACTCCTAGGCGTTAATACACCTATGCTGGGAGCGAGAGCGAGAACGCTGCCTTCGCCAGCCACACAAATATCAACTGCACGTGTGGGTCAATTGATATTCTGCTTACCCAATATTCAGCTGCCCGACGTCGGGCGGAGGCACGAACACACTACCTGCACCAACAGTCACACAACAACCAGGCAGCTCGTGTGAAACAGAGCAAACTTACCCAGCGGAGGAAACGCGCGAAGCACGAATCACAGAATGTTTCAGTAATTTCTAAATTTAAAATTCCAAACTTTTTAAGCTCTGACTCAAACATCACAATACCAAAGACTTTTAATTGTGAATATTAACTGGCTTGATTATACACATGCCACTAAAAGCTGAAGAAACACACAAAGGCAAAATGGAAACTGAAGGGGGAGCAGCTTGCAGCTCCAACAGAAGGTCACAAGGCCACCAGCAACGAACGATAATTCAAAAAGAAGTAGCTTTCAGCAAGATCCTAACCTGTAGCTAGCGCGGTAATACCACAGAGCCTCTGATGTCACCGGAAGATATAGGGTCTCTGGGGTCATCAGGGGTCACACGTGACATTGTTGGTATAAACACTCAACGTGCGCCTGCGCGAGATGGATCATTCAGTGCTTAAGGCACCACCTCTGGTGGTCAGTAGGGATGAAATAGAATCTAGAATACAATCTAAAAAGTTTATTCTATCACACAAATCTCATTACACAGAAGTGAAAACACAGTGCCCATTATCAACAGAATATACACAGATCAGATGTTTTCATTATGAAAACAATTAATGCCACTGTTTAGGATTACCAGAAGGTTCTAGAGGTCATGTTTTAGATATGTGTATTAAAAAGATAAGAAGACTTATTAGTTTCTCACCAAAACAAATCTAAATAAATGCAAAAATTATGTTTACCATTTTTCTTATAAGGCAAAATAGTTCTTCCAAATTTGTTTTTGTTCATTTCTGGATCTGGATATTTCAGATCTGTAGTTGTATTTAAAACATCTGTATGAAAAAGGAAAATTAGACTTGTGTGTTTCTTGCATTAGCGTTTTTAGAAGTCTTTAAAGGCTCAACCAGGGAAAAAGTCTGCTAATTAGCCATTAAATGGTCTTTCATGTAAAGCAACATGTGCTTTATTAGCGGTAAATTTAAAAACTCTACACAAAAATTCTTTGTAATATAGTACACCGATAGAAATCACGAGAGCGAAATGTTAAAATTTTAATAACAAATTGTACAAACTACATTAAAACAGATGTGCCCCTCAGTATGTGGAAAGAAATTATGGAACAATCTAAAGGACTTGAAAAATATTTTGACTATTTTTAAAGAAATGTTCAGAAAAATAGTGTAATGCATGGAGTTTACATGTTCTTCTTGTTCTTGTCTGGATTGTTCCAGGGAGTCCAGTTTCCTCCCAAATATCATAGATTCATAAGTGACATTAAATTGTCCGTGTGAGTGTGGGTGTGAGTAGTTGTTTGTCTCTGTGTGGCTCTGTGATGGACTGGCAACCTGTCCAGGTATAACTCTGCCTCTTACCCAGTGACTGCTGAAGGTACGCACCAGTTCCTCGTGACCCTGAACAGGAACAAGTGGATTCAGAAAATAGATGAAAATTACTGTTTTTACAACCTAAAGGCATGTTGTGGATATGTCAATATTTGCGTTTAGATTAAAAGTTCTGGGGGGGAGATGATGGGCTCCTTAAGGTTTTATCCTCCTTGCCTTTTAATTTTGTACAGACAAGGTACGCAAAAATTGTTGATACAAGTGTTCTGGGAAAAAAATTTAAAATAGTTTGACTGGTCTATAGTTGCCAAACGGTGGCCCAATTTACCTGATGTCACTATATATAGAGAGCCCATGTAACATTTTTTTGTGAAATCTCTGCTCAAATAAAATTAAAGACCCACTCCAATAAAAATCGTGTTTTTCATGGTTAACATGTTTTTGTGGCATTTTTCTAATGCTAGATGACATATCTTGAGAAAATTAAGCTCAAAATTGTATTTCTGAGTATTTCTGCTTTTAATTTGCTTTGACTCATTAACAATTTGAAAACTACTTTTTGAAAAAGACTGGCCTTGTGATGTAGAAGAGCCACTGGGTGGGCCACAAACTCCTGCTGTAGAACCCTTACACCTTGTTCACACTGCCTGCGAAGCGCGGTGGAGTTGTGCGCTCAGCTGCTTGCTTGTTCACACCAGAGGCATCTGTCTCTACGCTGGTCCATAAGCGCTTCTGCTCATGTGTTCATTCAGAACAATTTTTTTCATCATGGATAAGTAAATAACATCATAAAATAACTGAATAATTGAATAATTTATCACGTGTGTCTAGGTGTATAAGTTTATAAGGGTACCGAATGCATGCGGTCTTTGTTCCGTGCCACTTTACAGCTCTTCAGAGGCTGGTGTGAACCAAGCTTTAGTTTAAAGCTGGAGTGCGTAACTTCTGTCGCCCCCTAGCGGAATTTTTGCGTCATTACAAGAATGAAGCTGGCGCTTCCATATGACGTAAGCCCAACTGCCACCGTTTTATCTCTGCCGTTGTGATTCCAACCGGTATCTGTTTTGCCGCTGTGATTCGCGATTTCACAATATTTTTATTCTGTTTGAATAAGGACAGCTGTTCAAAAAAGATGGACAACTACAACATAATCAGGGGTGCACATAATATTTTTGGCCTGGTTCTCAGAAGAGAACCTAGGGTTGTTGCTTGGTCCTCACATTTTTAAATGTGTCTCGCTGTGTCTCTTCCGAGCTCCTCTGCTTTGTTTTTGGTTTAATCAAGCTTCAAATTCAGTCTGTTTACTTTACCTGGCTCTATATTTGTTTCAATAAATATCATTTCATTGTTGAAAAAATCAAGAGAAACCAGTAAAATATAAAAATACTGGTAAAAAAAAAAAAAAAACCTTCAGAGTTCAGGTTGGATTGTTTACAGGTTTGATTGTTCACTTTAATCTACATTTAACAGTTTGGTGTTAAAATTTATTAGTCAGCTGTTGGGGCCACAATGATCTATTTGTCTTATTCAGTGGATTTTTTCAGTTTTGACGCGATGCAGAATCCTGCAGTCAGCTGCACTGATCTGACTGACTGAAAAACCGTTACAATGGCAAACTGACACAGATAGAGACAGAATCAGCTGGAACTTCGGCGCTCTGGTTTTCATCTGGTGCGCATTTTATATTTTGACAGTGTGTGCGGACCTGCGGACCAGTTATGTGCACCCCTGAACATAACATATGTTATCTACAGCTCCACCGAGGAAAAGCGACGCCGATACAAATTCGCGTTTGCCTTCTCCTTCGGTCACTTTCCTTCTTAGCCAATAGTCCCTCTGCCGAACGTCCAGGAATTTTTTTTTTCGTGGTAGGATCCACTTCCCGATAAGTGTCTCTCGGCTGTTTATTTGGATTCTCCGCCATGTCGACCTTCCCGTTCTGCCGGCTGCTACGAGACACTGCGTTCTATTTCTTCTTATTTTTCTTGTTGTGACATAAAATACGTAATTTCATGTGCGACAGCGCGGGAATGTCGCGGAGGACACGCAAAATAAAAATTATATATTTTGAAAAATACCGTGAGATGTTTGAGGAGCCGATCGGCTTAATCTGCATTGTGTCATCTCCTCTGATAGTGGCTTGGCTGAAACGGACATCCACGGACATGTAAAAGTTACGCACTCCAGCTTTAAACATAAACAAAGATCTCTTAGCAACAGTGAAAGGGGCGGGGCTATCTTCCGTACCAACGGTTCCGCCCACACAGAGGTGAATAGCTAATAAGCTACTGCCGGTATGGAGAAACTACTTCCTCGGTTTTATGATTTTGGGTAAAAATGCCAGTCGTAATTAAATGACCATTGAGAACGTTTTAAAATAGCTCAAAATATGATCCGACTGGGTCTTTAAATAAAGTTAAATGAGTTTAAAGAAGAATTGGACAAACTTTTTTCTTTTCTTTTTTTCCTATCAACCATCTAAAGTTTCTTTTTTTTACTGTAAACCCCAACTTTCCAAACACCTTTCAAGCAACTTAAAAATAATCCAATCATTCCCTCTAAAAGCTGAACTACTACAGAGTGCTTGCACATAAGGAGTCATCTGGCTGCTCACACTGCTGGAGTTGTGTTGAGCTGAATTCAAAACCCAGGAGTACCCACAAACATCTAAAATGTACCCAGGAGAAGCTGCTTTTACCAGCTGCAGCTTGAATGCAGCATTTATTTGTCAAATTGTTGGAAAAAGCCCCAACATTACACTTACCAACAAGGAAGAAAAAAGAGTGAGCAGAGGTGCTTGTTTATTTTAGCTATGATTAGGTTATTTTAGCAGCAGCACCTCAGCAACAACTTTGCATCTTGTTTATCTCACAAGAAGTTATGAGAACTGTGACCAAATGAAAACGTTTTTAACAGAAAGACATGCTCAGTAACAGACTGGGCTCTGCACCTCACCGTTCTGCTTTTAGGTTAAGACACGGCCCACTTTCTATATGTGCTTTCTATATGAAAGGCCCCTTATTTATCAGAAGATGGTGCACACAGTCTCTTGATACACACAGTACACCCTCTATTGGCTGTCAGTCACATGGCTGGCACAATACACACACTCTTCAGTTAATAAGGCACCAAATGTAAATAAAAAACATTCAATTAACTTCTGTGTTAACAGACCTCCTGTGCAAAGAACCAGGTTAATAGATTTACATTCAACTTCCGAAAACATAATTAGTGTGAACATTTGCCTTCCATGGCAACATCCACATCAGACAGCACACACTGTACAAACACAAACATACCAAAACAGAAAAGCTGCCATACAAGCAAAAGGAGGGGAAGAGAAGCTGCCTGAGTGGGAGCAGAGTCAATGCTGCAATCTCACAGCCTATTCCTTCGACAATATACTCCCAAGATTCAACCACCCTTCATATAAAGGATGTTAGCTCTTTGAGAGATCAACAAAATAGACCCTTGATGGTGTTAATAAGAACTCTGCTGCTGCAGAAGAGACACAACAGCAGGAGGAGGGAAGGAAACCAATTTTCTCTGCTGATGTTTGTGCTGCTGCAGTGCCCCGGGTGGTCAATCTGTGAACATTTTGTTATTGCATGTTATCTAGGTGTTGCAAGGGGTGGGGTGGGGGAACAATGGTTAAACAGTCATTTATGGATGAGGCTGTGCCCTCATTTAGTGCATTCACAAAACAAATGACCTGACTGCTGGGAAGAAAGTTGCTTTTGGAGTAAACCCGTTGCACAAACATGAACATCTTGATATAAAGATTGAGGCGTTGATGTTTTACTTCACTCGTTTATTTTTCTCATGTATATAGATAAAAAAAACTACATTTTGAATGATGCATGGAGATTATCAAAAACAGCCAAACTAAAAGATGCCTTGACATAATTTACATTATTTGTATAGGTCTCTAAAACTTTGCTCATAAAAGAGACAATTCATATAATCAAAAAATACAAATACTGTGTTTTTGCAGTGTTTAATTAAAAAATATAATGATAAAGAATAAACTACATCCTTTCTAGCAATTATGATGCTTAAATAGCAAATACTGTAAAAAGACACAAACATGACCCCATCCTGGCATATTCTTGTGTGTGTGTTTTTTCTGCAGCAAGCAGTCACAGGTAGGGTGTACCATGGACAGGTTACTAGTCTATCACAGGCTACATAGAGACACACACTCATACCTAGAGCCAGTTTTAGAGTCACCAATTAACCTCACATGTAAGTTGTTTCCCCTAAGAGAGGAATACACACAAACAACAACCATGATTATGAGTTTCAGAATGTAAGTCATTTCTAAATTTAAAATTCCAAACTTTTAAAGCTCTGACTCAAAAAATAACAATTGCAAAGACTTTTAATTGTGAATATTAACTGGCTTGATTATACACGGCACTAAAAGCTGAAGAAACACACAAAGGCAAAATGGAAACTAATTTTTAAACTAACTAAATATACAGTATATCCTTTTCTGACAATTTGAAGATTATATGTAAATTCCCAATTTAGGGCCTGATTTATCAAAGGTTTGCTGTTGTAAAAACAGGTGCAAACCTCTCAGTGGCTGCAAAAACAAGCAACAGGTGATTTACTAACAACAAGCAAGTAAAATTGCGCCTGTTAAACCTAGACGAGCAAAATCCTTTTAGCGCTTTTGCCCTTGATTAATATGCAATGAGGGAATTTCTGTCAGAGGACGCAAAATATTGGGAGGAGAACGTGTAAATAAATGGGTGTTCCAGGCGCACTGTGATTCATCAAACCTGAAAATGTTTGAGGCTTCTAATTTTGTGCATATTTTTGCCACCTTTGAAAAGTTTGTCTTAACTTGGCGCAAAAATGAATGCAGTTATTGTTGCAAGGAGAAGACAAGGACAGACGTCTGGATCATTCTAGCGCACTGTGGCATTTAGTGTTGGAATCTCGGGCAGTTTAGTGTGTTGTCACAGGTTTTGAATGCAATGTTATGTGGGCAGATACAGTACATTAATTTTCCAAACAGTTACAACACATTAAATGCCACTAAGTAGGACTTTTATGCTTTTGCTGGCTTTCCTAACATTATTGGAGCCATTAGCTGCACACATTTGCTACATGTGCCCCCCTTGGAAAGAAGAGAGATTCTGTACAGGAACCGCAGACATGCGCATTATTAAAACGTTCAAGTGTGCGACTGGCAGGGCATTATAACAAACGTGCCAAATTATCCAGGCTCAGAACACGATTCTTTCATTCTGAGGAACAGTGTTATATTTATAAGGTAGACAGATGGTGAATATGGAGATGGTTGATTCTTGTGTAGGTGTGTTATGTTATTTGTGTCCTGTAAATGTCATTCCACATTTATGGATCTAATAGCAACTCTTGATCTATTCATATGGTGATGGTGCAGACCCCCTTCACCCCTTCCTCCTAACACCTGTGCTCAACCAGACTACTGAGGGGAACATGGATGTAATCTGGCCCACATACGGACTAGAGACATGGTGCAGCACCTTCGGCATCCTGAAAAGCAGGTGTCAGTGTTTAGGGAACTTTACGCACCAGCCAAGGTTGCCCTGCACTGTTGTTTGCTGTGTTGCACAACATTAAACATCACAGAGTGGATCCTAAAGATGCCTTTGCTGCAGCACAACAATATATTTTTTGCCTCAAATTATATTTTCCGTTTGCGCCATTCTTGCGCCTTCAAGAGAATAGCACTGGCAAACTCATTTAAATATTGCTGTTTGCGCCTGTTTTCAATTGTGCAAGCAATCTTAGTAGATCACCCACAAATCAGAAACACGCCCATGCCACAAGAGTTGAAGCTAGCAGTAAAGTTTGATTCTGAACTTACAGATTAGAAAAGTGATGTCATTTGTTCAAATACTTCCTGGCAATATAGTGCATATCCATTTGATTTACAACAATCTCCAATTTAATTTAATAAAGAACAAACTGAGGCGTGGTGTTATTCGAGCCATCACAGTTGCAATCTCTGGAAGATTTGTCTCCTAATCTTATCAATTTCTGATGAAAATGTGGAAGTGAGAAGAATGTCTATTGCAATCTCACATGTCATTGAGCTGCTCTGCCATCCACAGCTATGTTGTCTTCTTCATATGAGTTCAATGTCTGCTCAAACTGAATAAAGCTCACTACATGCCTGCTGTAACCGCTCTTATCTGACAGAGGGATTAGCGTTCAGCAGAGCAAAAACACCATTTAGCCATGGTCAGCTGGGAGGCTGCTAGAGCCACCACCACCCCCAACTCTCTATGCAATGACTTTGTAATCTCTCAGCAAATGAAGGGAAACAGAGGTGGTTGCGAGTTTGCATCATTACTGCTGAATGTGTTTAGTTGAGCTAATGAAGAAAAGGTAAGAACAAGCAATTAGAAAGGCAAAAAATGCAAAATCGAAACAGTGGAGTGCAACAGCTTGAGTACTCACTTATAGACCGAAATTAGCTGATGTGGTTCTTCCTGTTTTTGCTTTTAGATTTCAAAAACCCAAATATGAAATAAGCTTTAGCTACAGCAGTTTCACGGAAAGGCACTTTATCTACATTGTAGATGAGATTTTGTTCGGGATCAAGGGCTTGCTTCTTTGTTCCACTCAAAAGATCTCCTGCCATTAACAATCATGTCAGGATAATTTAGTAGAACGTCTGAAATCACAGCATTAGGATTTTAGTAATTTACATTTTTTATCATGTTTTATCACTCCAGTCTGCTTGGTGCGTAGAATAAGAAAAAGAAAAGGCCAGGAGTTACAAGATCACACTGGGAGAAAGAAAGTATTTTTCTTTAACCATAGCCTTTTCTTTTCTTTAGAAAGTGAGATGAAAAAATTGTGGAAATAATATAACCCATATGCATTTTGACATAAATTGACACAAGTATTATAAAAGATGACTGAAATGCCAAACGCTAACAAGTCAGTTCATCTTTTCTGTGTATGTTTACACATTTTTCTCGGTTGAAATATCTAAGCTCTGGATTATTTTGGAATATTTTAGGTCCCACAGCTTTGTGAGAATCAGAAAAAAAATGAAACTCTAGTTTCATTTTAGTTTGTATTAATGTGACATTATGTGTAGTAATTTTCCCCAAAAGGTTCTAACTGAATTAAAAGATTTCAGTGTTCATCAAAGAAAAATATTTCATTCATGAGAGTTTTTTTAATTTACACATCTGCAAGAATTATTGCATTTTAGACAACAACATTAAAGTTGAAAAAGCTTCAAAATAAATACAATTTACCACAGCAGGTTTGTTAGATTTTATTAGAACATTAAATATACTGAAGATGATGGCAGTGCAGTGGATGTTTAATCCAGCGTCGTACACTATGAAGCAGGTTGAACATATTCAGGATTTTTAAAGAGATCTAACTCAAAAAACCCTGTTAGGGTCAAGTCATCAGGTCTAATTACAATTCTGGTTAGTATTTCTACTGGTTTCTGTTTCAGAGTATGTACATATTCATGTAAAAAAAGTGGAGCATCGGAGGACCAGTTATCAGCTGTGAAGGAAGGAAATCTGGCCAACAAAACAAAAAAAGCCAACAAACTCCCAAGATCAAGAAATTTACTGTCACTATCATGTTGTTAAAGTATGAGTCGACGTAACCATAACATTATCATTTTTCTTTTTTAAATTAAGTTAAATAAGCAGCAGCAGCTGTTCTTTCAAATTCCAACTTTTTAAAAAACTCAGTGCTAAATGATGAGCTAAATCAGTTTAGTATTAAAGAGATTTTTTTTAATTCACTTCATATCACTCAGCCTCAGTGTTGCATTAACGTATTAAAGGTAAACTGTGGTTTTAATCAGTCTTTCAGACACTGTCAGAGATTACTGTTGAACTGAACATAAACACAAATACAGACAAGAAGTTTGGTGAACATGATACACTTTTCCATTCTCAATTTGTATGATTAAAACAGCAGGACATCTTTTAATATTTAATAAGGTAACTAACTGACATTAGTTTCTGATCTCAAAACATTTGGCTGGAACAAATGTATAAAATCACTTTTTCATTTAGGCTCCGTGTTATCGAAATATCTGATATTTCTCATGAAGATGTGTCTTTGGAACATGACAGATCATTTAAAGGAGAGACTTACTCTTGTGCTTTTTGGTTTTTAAAGAACGTTCATTGGCTAAGAGGTGGTATGTTGACATGTGTAAACTCTAATCTGGAAACGTAAACAATATAAGTTTTCAGCGTTAACTGCCAGAGACCTGGGGTAAGAAGTGTAAGTCCTGAAGTGAAATGTGTTTAGATGTCAGTGGGTCTTTAACAGGTTTCTGCAGAACTTCAGGACATGCCGAACAACGAGTCCAACCACTGAATCAGGTGTGACCAAACAAAACTGCTTGTGTGGAATTTGGATTTTGGGTTTAGGCATGTTTTTTTTTCTTGAGTTCAGTGTTCATCGTCTCTGCTGTTTCTTCTTACACATCTATGAATTGTCCCATCTCTTCTCACTCAGTAATCATTCCCTCCCAGTTGATGCAGCCTTCACTTTCTGTCAGATCCTGTTTCTGTCTTCATTCAGGTTTTCCTGTATGTACCAGGTTCAGGTCAGTTCAGGTTCATCTGTTGCCCCAACAATTATTTTTTATATTAAAGTTTCTGTTGTAAAGTTTCTGGCTCGTATCTCATTTGCATTTTGGGCTACACGGTGCTTATGGAAAAGAACTGTTATATTATGAAATAACTACAAAAAATAACTATAAGGAAGACAAAACTCTATATTTGTAATGTCATGTTTGAAGAGCAATATTTATTCATTGAACAGGTTTTAAAGATAAAATGAATTTTGAATTATAAAATATCTTTTAAAAATGTGAAATCTACCTTTCCTGCTGTGAGACTGCAACCAGGACAATTTAAAATCCTTGATTTTTATACAAGACATAAAACTTAGAAAGTTGTCAAAGTTTTCTTAATTTGAAAGAATAGTATTTGGTGGTTGGTAAGTAAAAGCTTTTAGAAAAAAATTTAAATCTTTGATTTTATTTAATAATTTTAGAAAATTAAGATTTTTTGTTAATTTGTTTCCTACAGCAATTATTTAATTGCAAATTATCATTACATCTACTGTAACTGCTGAGTTTTCTCAGAAGACATTATTCCCACAGTGAAGATTAGCTTCTGGTATGTAAATAAACCAGCAGGCTTGAAAGACAGTAATACGTTTATAGAATACCATAATTAAATGAGCAAAATTGTTATTTTAGAAGTCTTATTGTGTTGTTTAGTTTCAAGTCTTTGGAAAGCAGCTTGTGGTTCAGTAAAAACTCTTTTCATTTTATTTTGTGTGACTTCTTCTTTCACCTGACACCTTACAGTGAAAGTATCAGGTCAACATGACACACAGACATGGACAAAATTGGTGGTAATTGTCCATTAAAGAAAAAAAAAAACAATCACTGGATCACTGAAATAACCTGAAACTGTTAAAAGTAATAAATAAAAATGACTACAAATGGACAAATGAAAACTGAAAAATCATTTTCAATAAAACTTTTTTTATTGTACTTTTATAATTGTTATGGAAGGAGCAATATATTGCTAAATATTGCGGGCATCAGCATCTGTGGGAGAAACCAAAGTGTCCAGAGAAAATCCATACAAACCTCTCTATGAAACCCATCAGTTTTTTAACCTGACACATCTGGATTTAAAGAGGTCATTTCATACAAATTTCAGGACTTTGTGGTTATTTTTTAAGTATTAACCTGTAAGAAATACGCATCAAAATTTGGCTGGTTCCGTCAGGCTTTGGCAGCAGCTCGTTCATATTCATTATTCAAATTTGCTGGACTCAGATTGGTTAACAAACTGGCCTATGAGAGCAAGGAATACTGTTTCCTGCCCCGCTGCACATGGTAACAGCAGTTGTTCTCTCTTCCTGTTTGCTCGGTCTTATGCTACAGCTTTTAGCAGCAGCATGCTAGGTGTGGTTTCAACTGCGGGAGCTGATGAATACTAACGAACAAAGGAGTTGTGATGAAACAGATAAAGGCCGTTCGGACTCGGAAGAACTCGGGTGTTATCGCCACCTGCGTAGTTTGAGAGATTAAAACTGACCTAACCCCTAACCCCTAACCCTAAAAAGGGGAGTCCCCCTCATGGGGACCAGGCTTCGGTCCCCACAAGAACCCTCGGACCCCAGAAAGATAGTAAAAGTCAGGAAACGGGTCCCCAGGAGGTCAGAAATACAAACCCACACACACACACACACACACACACACACACACACACACACACACACACACACACACACACACACACACGTGTGTTTTGGTATCCTTATGGGGACCATCCATTGACTTCCATTGATTTTAATAACTAGATTTATACCTAACCCAAACCCTTTTCCTAACCTTAACCATTACTGATCTATAACTAACCCTAAGACTAACTAAAACTCTATTCACACCATACCTATAAACCTAACCCCTAACCCTAAAAAGGGGAGTCCCCCCCCTGGGGACCAGGCTTCAGTCCCCACAAAAACCCTCGGACCCCAGAAAGATAGTAAAAGTCAGGAAACGGGTCCCCAGGAGGTCAGAAATACAAACCCACACACACACACACACACACACACACACACACACACACACACACACACACACACACACACACACACACGTGTGTTTTGGTATCCTTATGGGGACCATCCATTGACTTCCATTGATTTTAATAACTAGATTTATACCTAACCCAAACCCTTTTCCTAACCTTAACCATTACTGATCTATAACTAACCCTAAGACTAACTAAAACTCTATTCACACCATACCTATAAACCTAACCCCTAACCCTAAAAAGGGGAGTCCCCCTCATGGGGACCAGGCTTCAGTCCCCACAAGAACCCTCGGACCCCAGAAAGATAGTAAAAGTCAGGAAACTGGTCCTCAGGAGGTCAGAAAAACAACCCCCCCACACACATACATACTCAATAATCAGACTAATTACAGGAACATTGAACTAATTAACACTTGCAAATGGAACTAAAGCTAATGTGTCCAAAAGCCAATATCAGGTACGTTTCCCCAACAACCTGTTTCTACTGTTTCTTATCTTTCGCTGCCCATCTGTGATCATCCAGGGGCTTCATTTTAAAATTCTTTATACCAAAAATTGTTGACCTAATCTTACAATAAAATATCTTTCCCTTTGAGAGAAAGAAAATCCTTATTGAGAAGTGCGTTCTCTCTTCCTGTAGCAGCAGCATGCTAGGCGTGGTTTCAACTGCGGGAGCTGCCAAATACTAACAAAGGAGTTGTGACGAAACAAATACAGGCCGTTCAGACACGGGTGTTTTCGCCACCTGTGTAGTTTGAGAGATAAAAACTGAAAGAGAAGTTGTTGACCTGTTTTCACATCCACTATGAAAGTAAGAACACCTGTGGAGATAAAATATTCAACAGAAACCTCAGAAAAAGACGTTTTTGGAAGGGCCTCTTTAAGGTTGAAGCATCTCCTTCTTTCTGAAACCTACTGGTTTCAAATGGACACTTTAATGTATCAGCTTTGCCTTTTCCTTGACCTCAGCGCCGGCCCGTTCTGTCTTTGGACTGTGCTTCAGTGATTCATCTTCCCATGTTGCCCTTTGCCATTACTCCATAAGAGAAACTACATGCTCTACCAAGCTGGGAAGATTAAAACAAGACTTCTTTTTCTAAAGGAAAACAATTTGCCACACTGCAATAACTGTAAAAAGGCTGTGCGCTTTTTGCTTTAAGGCTTCCTGTATATTAATATATACAAAGTGTAGACACATTTACTCTGACTTTAAAATTTGTTTACCTTTTAGCTATGATTTATGACAAGAAAATCATCATATGCACAACAGTGTTTTTATTGATTTTCCTCACAATGGAAAGCAGGCTTATGGGTAAACCAGACTTTGTCAGTAAAATCAATGGATAGTGATTAACTAAAAAATAGTTTCTGAAGCTCCTCACTCTCTCTCTCTTTTTGTAATCAAGAAACAATAAGGATCGGAGATTTGTAAAATAAAATAATTTGATTTGATGTTGAGCTGCAGTATTTTCTCACTGCTCGTGAATCAAAATGACGACCATAAGCTCTTTTTATTTGGAGATTTTATTCTCTCTCAATCTTTTCTCGAGCAACAGGAATTCTCACAAGGCCATGGATCTTAATTCCTGTGCCGAGTCTGTCGCTCAGTGGACGAGAGTAAATCAGTTTGTGCAGTGTGATATATCACAGAGCTGTTTTGTGTTACAGCAGCTGTAATTGATCAGCATAGCTTTTGCAAATACAACATTGTTAAGCTCTCTTAGATGTATCGACGTGTGGAATATTTCCTTTGTGTCAAATTACACTGAATCTTTCTGTATCGTTCTTTGCAATAACTAAGTGATTCCCCATTCCCGTTATCCATTCTTCCTCAAGTTTCAGATGCTTACATCTGACTCAGATAGAACTTCTGCTTTGATGCAATGAGTGGCAGCGAGCAGCTTTCTATTGATTTTTCAGGTTTGATGAATCAATCATTCGCCTCCTGCAGATGCGTACTGAACATATCAAGTGGAAAGTAAGGTAGTCTTTTTCTCTCTCATCTCCAGCCGAGTTCCTACCCCACTGATCTCATCTGAGCCTCTCTAGAGTCATCCATTATCTGCCACTGTCTACAGAAAATTGTCACGCACAGTGCATGCTGCGCTCCTAACGAAGCTTCCACCATTAGAGACGAATCAAAAGCTTCAGCAGAACTTGAATCTGTCCCATTTAGCATAAAGACATGGTATGTATGAGCTCCACTCCCTGTAGAGAGCTGATATACTGATAACTGTACAACTTGGATAAGTCATCAAGTTGTTGTTCTTTAGGTCTTTTTTTTTTTTCTTGTATAAATTTTGTTTTCTGCACAATATGAGGAATAAATTATAGCAAAACAAAAATGGACATCAAGTGAAAAAAACTTGAATGCAAAATGATCTCCAACAAGCCTGTTTTCTAAGAAAATATGGTGCTTACTCAAGACCCTTGAGAGAACAACCCTTTGAATGTGAACAGCCTTAAGAGGCTGGTGCTCTTAGAGGCACTGAAAGACTTTTGGGTATTTCTTTGTCAACTCAATCTGAACAATCAACCCACTTTCATCACTACATATGAAATATGCACAGAACGTATTTGTTTTTTGAGAGGCACAATTTTGACTTGTTTCTTGCTTTTTGGCAAGAAAACAACAACTATATGATTTTGTAGTTGAGATATTGCATCATATTTACCTGTCAAAGTCAAAAGTTCAAACACCATGGTTCGAAGGGACTCAAATGTCCAACTAAAAAATTTAAATAAACTTTTTTCAAAAGTGGCACAGATGGAGGCACAAATACAGAATCCAGAACAGAAAACAGATCAATTCAGGTAGTAAAGAGAGTGGTTCAGATACAGACAGTGACTGTGTTTACATGCAACTAGTAACCCGTTCAAAACTGGATATTAGCAATAACCCACTCACGCACGGCTATTTAAACAGCAGCAACAACCTGAATATTCTCATATCCGGGTTTTTAAAAACCTGACTATAAGACCTGAGGTAACCCTTTTCTGACCCAAATATTTGGTCATGTAAACATGTATCTGCATATCGACATCAAAAGAAACATTAGTTTGTGTTTTGTGCATGTTCCATTTGCAAGGACTCTTGGTCTTTTGACGGCACATACAAAAACCTTTATGCAGTATGCTGGAAGTAAACAAGAAGTAGAGGTGAACATGGTGAGGCACAGCACAGCGCCACACTTTTGGAGCGAGGAGGAAACCAATTTCTGTATTAGTGTGGTGAAAACCATGAATATAATGTCTTTTGTTAACAGCAGAAAGTACAGAGACAGTGATCGCTATTTGCCCCCACATCATTCGTGTGCTGCTGCTGTTGTTGTTGTCTTTGGATACAGGAAGAATAATCGAAAATGATGCATATTGTGTCTTCAGGTTGTCAGTACATCCAGACGCTAACTATGCTCCATGTATACAAAAGTAACGCTCTCTGCTCACGCATGTAAACGGGTTATTCCAAATGTTTCCGAATAGTGACCTTAACCCGACCATAACCCGAATATTGACAGCATTGACTCACATCTTGCACCGAATTTAATAAAGTGGGAAGCAAATTATCTAATGGCTATGACCATATTAAGAACAGGTGTGCTGATAGCTAACTGAGATCAGGTGTGGTGGGAGTATAAAGCAAAACCAACCATAAAAAAGTCCACCAGCACTTGACTCAGGTAGAGGCGAAAATCCTTTGTTTGAGTTACTTTATATAAACACACTCTGTGGTGATGTGATCATCCAGACCCTGGAAGGTCTTTGTTAGGTCTTCAGCGGGCTCCCCGTTGTTTGTGGTAAGTCCACAATAGCTTTGAGCATGTGCAAAACCTCTATAGTGAGGTTGCAGAAGATTATCATCATGATGGCATTGCATCACTGTCCAGAGTTGAGCGTAGGGGCTTGTGGGGACGTGTGGTGACTTGAAACTAAATTGGCCACATTGATTTGGATGGCTAAGTTTAACTCTTTCACACTGTTGTATTAGTGTGGTAGAATCTTCTTGCATATAGCTGCATCTTAACATGATGTGAGTCATGGCAGCACATTGTCACAGGGTGTGGTGAAATTGTGGGCATACATGGTTGTATCATGATGGGAACTTGCTGTTGATAATGTAGACTGAGTTGCTTTTAGTAATTTCTTTGGCTTTATTTGTTGTTCAAGAAAAAAAAATCCAGTAAAACCCATGTTTTTTTACTTCACAGAAAAGATTCCTAATGTCACATTTGGGAGCATTATAACATATTTCCTGTTCTTTGTTAAGATCACCGTGTGGTCCAAAACATGGTTGTTTTGTGTTTTAATAGATGTTTAAACAAATTTTTGGGTAAGTTAAAAAAAATCAGGCTTGTTTATGTGTTTGCAACGTCACAACAAATTACTCCGACACAGCCACATAATAAATATGCACAGATATATAATTCTAGCAAAAACTATATACACATCTCTGTCTTTGTGAGTACAGTTCACAGGCTTCATGTAAAAACTGATGACACATCTCCAGCCACTCCTGCAGATCAAAAGAAAAGGCCAAAAATCCCATTTAAGGGCTCTTGGTTTTTGGAACCAGAGACTATACACTAGAAATCTTGGGCTGAGTATCTGACCTACTCACCTGGACACAACCAGAGTGGTTTTTAAATATCAAAAAGTTAATTTGTTTTAGAAAAATTTGTATTTTAACATGTAGTAGCAAAGTAAGACCTGTGAATCAACAAGAGTCAACATCTAGGAAAATAATGAGGCATATATTTATTTGTTTGTTTGTTCGTCCGTCCGTCTGTCCTTCCGTTCGTTTGTTTGTTTGTTTGTTTAATGCTCCATTTATTTAATTTATTCTGGAACACACCATGGGGGGGTCTGTGTCCAGATTACATTATGTATTTTCCAATAGACACTCTTAATCTGAAACTACAATATTTTATTCATCTCAGTATTATATAAACAGTGGAAGAAGCCAAACAACTACAACTATTTGGAGCCAAGTCCCCCCAGTAAAGAAAAGCCCAAACTAGCATGGACGAAATTTTGATTTCAGAGGTGGGGGGGACAGAAGTGTTTTTCATAAAACTAATCTTTCAGCTTACTGTGTCCTCCATTGTTTCTTTTAGTTTTCTATTGCTACTTTTAAGCACAATTTTCCTTGGTTTGACTGGTTGTAAAGCATGTAGCCAAACAGTATCACCCAATTCTGTGTTTTACCTGAGTCAACATCACACCAACTTAGTAACAATTTTGCCTATTTATGGAATATTATCATTTAATTAGCACCACCTACTGGTGGGCAAGTCAAACTGGCATTACATTTGGGAAGAAAAGGTGTTGAAGGACGGCTGGAACACATTTCTTTGAGTAACTTACAGTTTGACTTCTAAAAAAGTCTCTTATGTCGCCTTTTTTTCTCTTTGACGTCATAAACCCAAACGCCGGCCAAACGACAGTTGCACAGCAAACTGTACTGTCTGTCTGTCTGCAGTGTGCAAACAGGCAAAGGGGAGTGACAGCAGAAACAGCCAATCACACAAGAGGAACTGGTAGGCGGGCTAAACTAGGGGAGACGGGCTTCAGCTTGAGCGGCCGTTTTCTGCTTGGTCCTAGTGCTCAACCCATCTCTGTTTAATGTAGACATTGTTTTTGGACAGTTGCAGAGTACAGGGGACCAAAACGGCCTTTTGAAAAAGTGCAGGGGACATGTCCCCTGTGTCCCCCCCTAAAACTACGTCCATGCAAACTAGGAATCTTAGAAGAGTAACTGACATTTTAATTTTGGACTCCCAACATTCTTTCAGCAATAGGAAAATACCATAAAGTAATAATTTCCAAACAATACCACAATCAAAATAAAAGTACTTGAGCTTGCATCTGTATTGCTGATCTGTGTTGATGGTTGGTTTCAAACAAGCTCTGTTTATTTTCAGGTTTCTGGGGAGCAACAGAACGCTTAATATTGCATTTCATTTCATAGAGCAGCATTAGTGTGAGATGGTGTGAGTGCTGCATTTTTACCTGACTGATTAAGAAGAAGACACCACACCCAGATAATCCTTAAGGATGACGAACACTGTTCTGGGAGAACTCGTCAAGTTAATCAAACACAACAACCAGTGACAAATGCCACCTTCATTTAAAGCAGACGACCTTCTCAGATAAATACGAAGCAGTGAAACTCTGGTTTCTTCTGACTATGACAGATGATTCAGAATGAAATAATGAACTGTAGATATTCTGGTGCATACATTAGAGCATGCTATTATTTACAGTTTTCTCTGTGTATATTTTACCAAAAAAAGAGACAAATCCTACAGAAAAGATAAAAAAACAGCCTTTGCAATTACAAAGCTCTGCAGCTGCACAAGATTATATTTTTATCTATATTTTCCTTGTCAACACAAATGTATACAGTCCTTGCAGAATATATTAAAAGAGCTCACATTTCTCTTGTTGTTTCTTTTGAGTGGGAAGCACTGGAATGCAATTACCTGTCACATGGATTTGGTCTCACCAGGAATCTGAGCAGCCGTATTGTCTTTATGCAGTCGCTGCTTGGATGGCAGCAGGAATCCTTCTTGGCGGGGGTATACTTGTACAGAGCTTTTTTCAAGGCCAGCAGTGAAAAAATACAGAGTTTTTCCACCCACTTTTCTGCTGTTTCATTTATTAACAAAGAAAACTGATTGTGGTTTTACTCTGAATCAGTGGCTGTACACAGGCTGTACCGTTTACTTTAAAAATTATATCTTAGAAAATAACATGAGTTACACACACACACACACACACACACACACACACACACACACACACTCTCAAGTGTGTTTTGGTATCCTTATGGGGACCGTCCATTGACTTCCATTGATTTTAGTAACTAGATTTATAACTAACCCAAACCCTTTTCCTAACCTTAACCATTACTGATCTATAACTAACCCTAAGACTAACTAAAACTCTATTCACACCATACCTATAAACCTAACCCCTAACCCCTAACCCTAAAAAGGGGAGTCCCCCTCATGGGGACCAGGCTTCGGTCCCCACAAGAACCCTCGGACCCCAGAAAGATAGTAAAAGTCAGGAAACGGGTCCCCAGGAGGTCAGAAATACAAACCCACACACACACACACACACACACACACACACACACACACACACACACACACTCACAAGTGTGTTTTGGTATCCTTATGGGGACCGTCCATTGACTTCCATTGATTTTAGTAACTAGATTTATACCTAACCCAAACCCTTTTCCTAACCTTAACCATTACTGATCTATAACTAACCCTAAGACTAACTAAAACTCTATTCACACCATACCTATAAACCTAACCCCTAACCCTAAAAAGGGGAGTCCCCCTCATGGGGACCAGGCTTCAGTCCCCACAAGAACCCTCGGACCCCAGAAAGATAGTAAAAGTCAGGAAACTGGTCCTCAGGAGGTCAGAAAAACAAACCCCCCCCCCACACACACACACACACATACATACTCAATAATCAGACTAATTACAGGAACATTGAACTAATTAACACTTGCAAATGGAACTAAAGCTAATGTGTCCAAAAGCCAATATCAGGTACGTTTCCCCAACAACCTGTTTCTACTGTTTCTTATCTTTCGCTGCCCATCTGTGATCATCCAGGGGCTTCATTTTAAAATTCTTTATACCAAAAATTGTTGACCTAATCTTACAATAAAATATCTTTCCCTTTGAGAGAAAGAAAATCCTTATTGAGAAGTGCGTTCTCTCTTCCTGTAGCAGCAGCATGCTAGGCGTGGTTTCAACTGCGGGAGCTGCCAAATACTAACAAAGGAGTTGTGACGAAACAAATACAGGCCGTTCAGACACGGGTGTTTTCGCCACCTGTGTAGTTTGAGAGATAAAAACTGAAAGAGAAGTTGTTGACCTGTTTTCACACCCACTATGAAGGTAAGAACACCTGTGGATCTAAAATATTCAACAGAAAACAGAAACCTCAGGATATGTTAGTAGTCCATCAAAGGCCCACATTGAGATGGACAACCCTTTACACACACTCACCTAGGGCCAAGCTAGTTATCATGCATATTTTTTGGTCCTGTGGGAAAAAGCCAGAGGCCCCAAAGAAAATCCACAGATGTACAAGGAGAACAGAAAGGTCCTGGTTCAAACCCTGGTCCTCCTTACTACAAGTCAACTTGCAGCCATGCCAGATTTAAAGGTTGAATATGGAACACTAACACCACAACAACATCTCGTGTGCATATACTGCAGCCACAACAACAGAGCAAGGCCTCCAACTGTCAGGACACCAGCCTCGCAACCCCCATGTGCACTCTGATGGCATGAAAATTCCTCACCCAAACCCACTCTAGGCCTCAATCTTCTCCAGTTGCTCCTTCACTGAGAAGGACAACAAAATCTCCGGGGCTCCAAAGTAGAAGCTTGACTCCGCCACCTCCACAGTAGCAGCCTCGCTATTACTGACTATTTACCATGTTAGGCACCCTGTAATTGTCAGGTTCAGTGTCTGTGTGTGCTGTGTTTTCTGTGTGGGGTGAGTCATCTGTCTGCAGGAGGATCTACGCTGGAGTGTGAGGCAGATTATCTACACCTGGCGGCGATCAGTGCTGATGAGGAGCAGGGTGCTACTTAAGCCAGATGCAGACGTTCATTCAGCGCCTGGTTGTTGACCTAAATGGATTGTTCACCCTGCTCCTGGAGTTCTTGAGAGCACTTCTGTGTCCAGCGACTGGTCGCCTGAAGCCTGATCTGTTTCCCTCCGGCTTCCTCACACCATCTGGTCCCCTCCATCCTGGACCCACCCTCTCCCTGCACAGCACCGCACTGTACCTGCCCTCCCTTCAAGTGTGATCAGCTGCCTCCTCCTGTGAGTGTCATCTCTCTAAGCAAGATCTCTCAACCCGTCACAGTGACTCTAGAACTAACTCTCCTCTCCGTTACAGTGCTGAGATTCTCCCTGGCGCACCAGATCACCGAGCACATTCACTGCACTGTAAATAATCAACCTATTGTAAATAAACCTTTCACTTTTGCACCTGAGCTGCTGTCTGAGTTCTGCAATGTGGGTCACAAAGATCACTGAGCCCGTGACAGAACAACCAGGCCAGTCAGACCCCGCGGACTCAGCCAGACAGCTCCCTGTTGGAACCCCAGAACTTCTCGCTCGCCACGAGACAATGTTAAACTCACTGTGCGAGCGACAACAGTATAATCACCAGCGCCTGGAGGAAATTGCGGGTCTCCTGCAAACTGTGAATAGCCAGCTATCTGTTCTCTCCCAGCCTCCTCACCAGCAGGTCGCAGCTCCGCCTGAGCCGGATCCTCCGGCCTTGGATGGCCGCTCCCTCACCGCCATCACACACCGGACCTGCGAGTTAGAGGTGGTAATATCTGGCAATCATCGTGAGAGACTGTTTTTCTTGATTTTCCCCTCTACGCAGGTTCCGGTGGTGTTGGGTCATCCATGGCTGCAGAAGCATAACCCGCACATTAACTGGACGGAGGGCAAGATCGACTCCTGGAGTCTGCTATGTTTATCACAGTGTCTACACTCCACTCTGGCCAGATCCCCACTACCTCAGTCGAGGGTCTCCGAGGAGATACCTGATCTCACCCGTGTTCCTCAGGAGTATCATGACCTCAGACAGGTATTCAGCAAATCTAGAGCAGTTTCACTTCCACCTCACAGACCATATGATTGTGCCATAGACCTGCTACCCGGCTCTTCCCTTCCCTCCAGTCGACTATATAACATCTCGCGCCTGGAGCGCGAAAGTATGGAGACATACATAAAGGAGTCGCTGGAGGCAGGTATCATCCGACGTTCTACGTCCCCTCTGGGAGCAGGATTTTTCTTTGTTTCTAAGAAGGATGGGTCACTTCGACCGTGCATTGACTTTCGAGGATTAAATCAAATAACTGTTAAGAACAAATACCCTTTACCATTGTTGGCATCCGCTTTTGAATCTGTGCAGGGAGCAACGATCTTCACAAAGCTGGATCTTCGGAACGCATACCACCTCGTTCGAATCCGAGAAGGGGACGAATGGAAGACGGCATTCAAAACACCACTGGGGCACTTTGAATATCTGGTGATGCCTTTTGGGCTCATCAATGCTCCTGCCGTTTTCCAAGCCTTCATAAATGATGTGTTACGAGACTGTCTAAACTCCTTTGTATTTGTCTATTTAGATGACATCCTGATCTTCTCGTCATCTGAGGCAGAACACAAGGTCCATGTCCGTCAGGTTCTACAACGTCTACTGGAGAATCGTTTGTTTGTAAAAGCAGAGAAGTGCGAGTTTCATGCATCATCGGTGGGATTCCTGGGCTTCATCTTTGACAGTGGACAGGTGAAACCAGATCCCGTTAAAGTCCAGGCGGTAGTGGACTGGCCCACACCCACTACACGGAAACAGCTCCAAAGTTTTTTGGGTTTTGCAAACTTCTACAGAAAATTCATAAGAAACTATAGTCAGACTGCTGCTGCTCTAACCTCTCTTACTTCTACCAAAAGCGTTTTCAAATGGACTCCAGAGGCTGATCACGGTTTCACCAAGCTGAAGGAGAAGTTCAGTAGTGCCCCCATCCTCATCCAGCCAGACCCCTCCAAACAATTCACCATGGAGGTGGACGCCTCAGACTCAGGTGTGGGCGCTGTGCTGTCCCAGGTGGGTCCGCACGATCAGCGCCTACATCCCTGCGCCTTCTTCTCCCGTCGCCTGTCTCCTGCTGAGAGGGGATACGACGTGGGAGACCGAGAGCTGCTTGCCATCAAACTGGCATTTGAGGAATGGAGGCACTGGCTGGAGGGGGCAGCAGATCCGGTGGTGGTTTGGACCGACCACAAAAACCTGGCATATCTCCAAGAAGCTAAGCAACTTAACCCCCGTCAGTCTAGATGGTCACTTTTCTTTTCCCGTTTCAATTTTTTCATCTCTTACAGACCCGGGTCCAAGAACATAAAGCCTGACGCCTTGTCCCGCCAATTCTCCATCGAGGATTCCCCCGAGACACGCACCATAGTTCCCCGAGCCTGCGTCATCGGAGCAGTCGTGTGGGACATCGAGGAGGCAATAAGATGCGCACAACAGACTGATCCCGGACCGGCCACCCGACCACCTAACCGCAGGTATGTTCCACACTCAGTCCGTTCTCGCCTACTCCACTGGGCTCATACCGCCCGGTTTTCTGGACACCCTGGAGTAGGGAGAATGGTGGGACTCATACGGCGGTCATTCTGGTGGCCGTCCATGTATAAAGACATTAAAGAGTACGTCCAAGCGTGTCAGGTATGTGCGCGCAATAAGACCTCCAACCAACATCCTCACGGGCTGCTCCAACCTTTGGAGACCCCCGGCAGACCCTGGTCCCACATAGCTTTAGACTTTGTTACAGGGCTGCCGGTTAGCAAGGGGTTCTCTGTTATATTAACGGTGGTGGACCGCTTTTCAAAAGCCTGTCATCTTATCCTATTAAAAAGACTGCCATCAGCTCTTGAGACCGCTAAACTTCTCATTAAACATGTTTTCCGTCTGCACGGACTCCCCCAGGAGGTCTTGTCGGACCAGGGTCCGCAGTTTATTGCCCAGGTGTGGAGGGAGTTCTTCGCGGCGCTCGGGGCGCGGGTGGTCCTCAGCTCCAGGTTTCATCCGCAGACTAGCGGTCAAACCGAGCGGATGAACCAGGAGCTGGAGGCCGCCTTGCGCTGCGTGTGCTCCGATGACCCCTCTACCTGGAGCGACCATCTCCCCTGGGTGGAGTACGCCCATAACTCTCACGTATCATCAGCCACTAACAAATCACCTTTTGAGATCTCGTCAGGTTATCAGCCTCCACTGTTCCCCTCCGAAGACCAACCACCTGCTCATCCCTCTGTTCATGGTCATGTCCGGCGGTGTAGGCTCACCTGGGCGCAGACGGTCGCCGCGTTAGAGCGCACCAAGGAACAGCGCCCACCTACACCGTTGGGCAGAAGGTATGGCTTTCCACCCGAGACATTCAACTCAAGAACACTCATAAGAAACTGGCTCCCCGCTTCATAGGCCCTTATGAAATCCTGTCCGTCCCTGGTCCGTCCACCGTTAAGCTCCGTCTGCCCGCATCTATGCGGATCCATCCTGTGTTTCATGTGTCTTTGATTAAACCCGTGGTGTCTAGTCCCCTGTGTCCACCATCCACCCCCCACCCCCTCTCGCCCGAGTTGTGGATGGACAAGTGGTCTACACTGACCGTCTGCTGGATGTTTGCCGACGTGGGAGAGGCCGGCAGTACCTCGTAGCCTGGGAGGGCTATGGACCCGAAGATAGGTCGTGGGTGCCGGCCTCCTTTATTATGGATCCTCGGTTAGTGAGGGAATTTGAGGCTTCTCGTGCCGTACTGCCAGGTGGCGGCGTTAAGGGGGGGGGGTAATGTCAGGTTCAGTGTCTGTGTGTGCTGTGTTTTCTGTGTGGGGTGAGTCATCTGTCTGCAGGAGGATCTACGCTGGAGTGTGAGGCAGATTATCTACACCTGGCGGCGATCAGCGCTGATGAGGAGCAGGGTGCTACTTAAGCCAGATGCAGACGTTCATTCAGCGCCTGGTTGTTGACCTAAATGGATTGTTCACCCTGCTCCTGGAGTTCGTGAGAGCACTTCTGTGTCCAGCGACTGGTCGCCTGAAGCCTGATCTGTTTCCCTCCGGCTTCCTCACACCATCTGGTCCCCTCCATCCTGGACCCACCCTCTCCCTGCACAGCACCGCACTGTACCTGCCCTCCCTTCAAGTGTGATCAGCTGCCTCCTCCTGTGAGTGTCATCTCTCTAAGCAAGATCTCTCAACCCGTCACAGTGACTCTAGAACTAACTCTCCTCTCCGTTACAGTGCTGAGATTCTCCCTGGCGCACCAGATCACCGAGCACATTCACTGCACTGTAAATAATTAACCTATTGTAAATAAACCTTTCACTTTTGCACCTGAGCTGCTGTCTGAGTCTGAGTTCTGCAGTGTGGGTCACAAAGATCACTGAGCCCGTGACAGTAATGGTGCCCACTACTCTGCCTGCAATTGGTTGGTAACTGTAAACATAACGCCAACATTGTGCTAGTCAAAATAAATATTTTAAATTTAATCGATCCCGGCTTCCACCGCCTCATATTGAAGTGTCCTTGGGCAAGACACTGAACCCCATGTTGCCCCCCGATCTGCGCATTGGGTTGTGTGAGTGTTAGCCCCCCACCCCTCTCCCCGGCTTACATATCAGGTTGCGTGAATGGGTAAAATGCAAAACCTTGTAGTGTGAAAGTTCTTTGAGTAGTTTGAATGACTAGAAAAGTGTTATACAAATACAGGACATTTACCTTTTTGTATAATGAGAAAACAACTGGCATCTTTATCAAATCAAACATCTTGAAACTATCATACATTTGGCAAGTCCCCGTTTTCAAGATGTAGATAATCAAATCCAGTTTTCAATGGACAATGGTGTGTTATTCTCCTAGTGGCAGAATTAGTCAATAATTATTAAACAGTTCCCAAAGGGTTTTTGTCTGTTTTTTGTTAGTTATGCACTACTGACTCAACAGGCAGGCAGACAAATACTGTAGATAAGTGATACAGTCACCTTCCACCACAGACTGAACAGACATTTCTAACACTTTTTTGTACAGATTTAAAAGCTCTGACGTTCCCTTTTTTATAGACAGCCTCAGTGTTGGTCTGCCAGCCCAGCTTTTTGTTGAGGTGGACCCAGGGTCAATGTGGGCAACCGCCCTGGGCACAACATATTTTGGGGGCAAACGAGGGACCCAAAAGGAAAGGCAGTGGAGAAATGATGATGCTCCATAGATCTAAGTGTTTTGGGATGAGTGTAATGATTTCAATTCTTATTATCATCATGATGAATTAAAACAGGAAATGTAAAAAGTAAAAAAAAAAAAAAAAAGTTTGAACTGCTAGAAGTTACAATTAATACAATTTAGAAATGATAAAACTGATTAGGGACACATCTTCACTGACTAGTATCTGAGGAAAGTGTTCAAATGGTGAACATGGGAAATTTGACAATTCAAGTTAGACTTAAAGGTGGGATATGGAACTTAGAACACAATAACACAGCACAAGGCCTTCAGCCATCTGGGTGCCAGTTCATTACCCCCCCCCCAATTAATAATGAGGTCAACCAATATTCCTCACCAAACCCACTCGGATCCCCGATTCGAGCAGGACAATAAAATATCATGAGTTCAGGTCACTAATCATGTTCTCCAGCCCCGCTGATCACACAATGACTCTGACAAAAGCAGCTCCTACCTGTTTGTAGCTCAGTCATCGATTCAGTCTGTGGCAAAGAGTTTATAATTGTCCCGCAGCTCCAGAACGTCCTGCAGTCCCTCTTAATCCTGCACGCCCACTTATGCAATAAAATAAAAAAGCAATAAAATCCTCCGTGGTGTGTCTTCCAGTCCAACAAGTGGCCCGAAGCGCTCATCCACTTCACCAACATGTAGCTACATGTTAGCTTAGCAGCTAATGAAAAACGTTTCCACACAGAACTTGCTCGTCACATGGGAAACCCCAGGGGAAACCCCCTATGACAAGCAAATAAGGTATATAATCCCCACATATCCCCGGTGCTTCTAGCCGCTTAACCTGCAGACTCCCCAGTCTCACTGTGGTGGATTATTTACGGTATTAGGCAACCCAAAATGGTGCCCGCTGCTCTGCCAGCTATTGGCTGGTAGATGTAAACAAAATGCCAACCTCGCCCGCTAAATTTAATATTTTATAATATTTTACTTCAAATATAATTTTTAAAGGAAATGCTGTATTTTCATTCTACAACCCTCTAAACACCCCATGGAGGCATTATTTTGTTAAAAATATTGCTTTTAATGAAAATATTCCAAATACCACCTTTAAAATCATATTATACACTCACCGGCCACTTTATTAGGTACACCTGTCCAACTGCTCGTTAGCACTTAATTTCTAATCAGCCAATCACATGGCGGCAACTCAGTGCATTTAGGCATGTACACATGGTCAAGAGAATCTCCTGCAGTTCAAACCGAGCATCAGTATGGGGAAGAAAGGTGATTTGAGTGACTTTGAACGTGGCATGGTTGTTGGTGCCAGAATGGCTGGTCTGAGTATTTCAGAAACTGCTGATCTACTGGGATTTTCACGCACAACCATCTCTAGGGTTTACAGAGAATGGTCCGAAAAAGAAAAAATATCCAGTGAGCGGCAGTTCTGTGGGCGGAAATGCCTTGTTGATGCCAGAGGTCAGAGGAGAATGGCCAGACTGGTTCGAGCTGATAGAAAGGCAACAATAGCTACGTTTACATGGGCACATTTAACCGGAATACACGCCCAATCGGATAAAAAATGTGTCATGTAAACATGTCAATCAGAATGTTTTGATCCGATGCAGCCTGATCC